>CM045988.1:48345617-48831374 GCA_025175895.1 Wurfbainia villosa | reverse complement strand
GCACCACCGCTCATTGGCAGTGTCACCGGAGTGGCCACAGAGGGACCCGCTGCAGAAGCGAGCTCTTTACGCTCATATGCTACTTTATCATACTTCCCACTCGACCACTCTATAGCAGTGGTTGGTGTGAGTTGGGACAGTTGTCATGTCGTGCCACCTAGGCCACACTGGGGTCGTGGTAGCGAGTAGGGGTGAGCAGGCATGACCATGCATGCTGCATTGCCATATCATACGGCATTTTGCATATGATTATATATATATATACACATATCTACTTGTATATATATATATATATATATATATACATGGATGATGGTGATTAGTATACATACAGATACAGTCTATATGTATACTCACTTTGATGATGCATTTGTATGTACTATGCCTGTTGCATTTGGTTATACATATTCATACATGCTATTGCATATTCCTGTATGGTAGTAGGTTGGTACTTGTATACCTATTGGATATTCACAGTGATACCCTTGACTCACGTTAAGATATTGTGTTAGTACTATACTTTTATACCCTATGATGTGGTTATATGCCCAGGTTGGATCAAGATAGAGTAGCTGATTGTCAGGTATGTCAGCATCGTTGATGTTCAGTTTATTTAGTGTATGCAAGCATGGATATTGTTATGCCGATGTATACTTGTTGTACGAGTAGATTAAACTGTTGAATAACATGTAATATTGACACATATATTTACATGTTTTCTCTTATTACCTACTGAGTTTTACTCACCACCACTTTGACCCTGGGTTTTTCTGTCACCCAGGTAACAGATAGATGCCTTTGTGATGACTTGGAGCTGCGCCGACCGATCCATCCCATCTCCATTTTCCGATGTCTCCCGAGGAGTTCATTTTGTTTTTCTTTCTTATGGCTTGGACTTGTTTATGTGTTATGGATTTTGGTCCTATGTCATGGACCCTTGTTTTGTTATGGACTTTGTCGTGATGTCGTTGTTTTATTTACGGTTTTATTACTGTAGATTTGTCAGGTGGTGTACACCTATATGTTTTGCTATCTATGTTGTGGGTATGTGGTTTTCATTTTTCCACTGCTGTTAGTATGTTATATTATGTTGTTGTTGTGGGCCTACGGGCCTTGTATTAACCCGAAATGTTTCCACGTACAAGGGAGATGTCGTCCGTTTGATTTTCGGCACGGCATACTCTCGGGGCGTGACACAGCTGGTCACTCCTATGAACTAGTTGTCATAACTAGCATCCACGATCAACTCCGGACACCCTAATGTCTCTAGCCAGTAAGAAATAGCTGCTTGGATAATCCAAAGAGTATACCTCGTGCTCGTCTCAATAGAATCGATGGCGTTCATATGCATCAATTCATTGACTAGCGATAATTCTAATACATCACAATTACACATGTAGAGAAACTCACTAGTTGTGATTCAATCACAAATTCTCTCATGTTGTGAATCGTATTGTGGGCATCCAGTAAATAAGTTTAAGATCCAATCATATACATGAAAACACATACTCAAATAGAGAATCTTCATTTATCAAATAAATTGAACAACCATAAAGCGATTGCCTTAGGACACCTCTTATATATAACTAACACCCCCCTCTAGTGCCACTAAAAAGGTCCCAATAGATACTTGCCAATGGAAAGTCCAAGTGTGTAGTCTTGGCAACGTAAGTCCAAGTGTATAGTCTTGGTAGTGAAATTCTAAGTTTGGATATTTGTCAACTAGAAAAGTCCAAGTGTGTAGTCTTGGCGACGAAAGTCCAAGTATGGATACTAGATAATGGAAAAGTTCAAGTGTGTAGTATTGTTATGTATGTCTAAGTGTGTAATCTGGGCGGTGTAAGTCCAAATGTAACTTGGAAATAGAAGTCCCAAAGGCATGGCCACTTGGCAAAGAGTACCCGATAGCATGTCAATATGTATAATAGTATGACTAGTGGATGGTTTGGGGCATCTAAGGTCATATGAGAGAGATTGTTAGGAGGAGATTGTCAAAGCAATCAACCTTAGGTCAAGGTTGTCTAAGCTCGAGTAAGACTCGATTGATACTTGACAATAGAGAAGTCCAAGAATGGATTCTTGGCAAGGGAAACTCCAAGTATGGATATTTGGCAATGGAAAAGTTCAAGCGTGTAGTCTTGGCCATGTAAGTCCAAGTGTGCAGTCTTGGTGGAAAAAGTCCAAGAATGGATACTTGACAATCAAAAAAAGTCCAAGTGTGTAGTCTTGGTTGTGTAAGTCCAAGTGTGTTCTCTTGGTAGGGAAAGTCCAAGTATCGATACTTAGCAATTGAAAAGTCTAAGTGTGTAGTCTTGGTCGGGTAAGTCCAAGTGTATAGTCTTGGCGGCGTAAGTCCAAGTGTAACTTTGCAATAGAAGTCTGGAGGTGCGACCTTTTGTCAAAGGGTACCGATAGAATGAAAAAGAAGAAGGAAATTCTTGAAGCCTAACGCAAGGATGAGTAGCAAGGCATGAAGCTGATGGAAGTAGCTTGAAGGCTTAGGTCTAGACTAATGGTGAGTATCAAGTATGAGAGGATCATACTTGTGGTAATCCTCAATTTTAAGGTGTATTAGTCAATTGATGGCTATAACCAGTTGATTAGTTGAGTGCTCGGCACTCGAGAGCTCAAAAGACTCGGGCAGTCAACTAGGGTTATAGACCAGTCGATTGTGACTTGGGAAAACTAACTGAGGCTTAGTCAGCCGACTGGTGGATTGAACCAATTGGCTAGCCACTAATAGTCTACTGCTGGATTGAGTAGTAGACTGGCTTAAGTGGACAAGAGCACAAAGTGCTTCTGAGTCGACTATTTTCTTATGATAGTCAACTGATGGCTTTGCTAGTCGACTAATGGATATGAGAAGTTGATTGATCAGCTAAAATCTGACATGGATTATGTTGGTGCAGTAGGCACCTAAATCGAACCTGAGTTTTGATCATAGCAAATACACAAAGTTAAGTTCACTTTGTTATCTCATGAGCTGAATAAAGTGAGCAGAATTGCTAAGCTAAGCCAAAGGTCAGTGACACCCTGAGAAAACCGTGGAGGTCGGGTGACAACGAATGGACTTCGGAGGGAGCTGAAGTACTCAGGTGATGACTGGAAGTGAAGCTTCAAAGGTAAAAGTTGAGGTAAGGTCATGTGAGTGAGCTTAAGTAAGGTCGTGTCCTCCGTACAGGGACATCCTTAGGCAATGATCCAACCAAGACTTCCCATGGAATGTCAATGTCAAGATCGGATGGTAAACGACCATCGAACTTACTTATATTAACTACATTTTCGAGCTAACTCTTCATTGCAGCTGGAAACCCTGCCATCAGTCGACTGATGGCATGTATCAGTCGACTGATGCCTTCAATAGTGTTGGGATGTATACTGAAAGCCTAGCCTTTTTATGAACATCTTAATTTTGAAATAAGAATCACATGATCATTGTTTGCATTTTATATTTATGCATAGTGTCTGATACTTTACATTGTAGATAACATGGTGTGTGGTGTCGCACAGAAGATCATGTTATCAGTTCCTTATAGAGTATAAGTAGAGGCTCACAACAAAGATGGTTTTGGAAAAACCATTGGTATGGTTGTAGTGTAATTTGGTATTGGTTTATCTTGACTTTAGAATTACACTAGTATACTTTGTATGTATTGAGCATGACCGATTTAGAGGTGATTCAATTTATACTGACTATATAATTGAATCAGACCTCAGATATTATGATATACATGCTCTTAATCCCAATATAATAAAGGCACATGTACTTAATATTTATTTATTTGATTTACCAATGGGCGAGATTTATGTGTTAAATCGATAGGCCTGATAAGTTGGGAAATAATATTATTTATATGGTGTGTCATTGATTATAGGAGGAAACCGTGTCCTATATACTAGGATGATGATGTCCCCTTGAGGAGCTCATAAAGTTCATCATGTAAATCCTGCAGGTGGACTTGGTCCAACATGATGATAAGGATGAGTGGTACTACTCATGGAGTTAGATATTAATTAATTAAATTGTTAGTAATTTAATTAATTAATGGGCGCACGATATCTTAAACAATGGGAGATATTTTGTACAAATAATATGTGGATCCCATATTTAATTATGAGGGTTGGTGAGGTAGATCAATAATGATCCTCTCATGGAATGGATCATCATTAATGGATCGGGTTATATGTGGTTCGGATCCATTGGATGGTCAAGATCCAACTCCTCCTCATGGTCCCTACTGTAACCTATTATAAATACCTCATGAAGTCTAGATCTATAAAAGGGAGAAAGAGGCTTGGGCAGCAACAAGAGTTGTGCTAGGGTTTGTTGGTTAGCGTTGGAGGCTTGGGTGGCAACCTAGGGTTTGGCTTCTCTATTGGGCAGCGGTAACCTAGGGTTTGGGTCTCTTTTGGCTGACAACAACAAAGGGTTTCCTTCTCTTTTTTCTCTTTTGGTCGGTGCCACCATCTCCATATCCTTAGGGTCGGCAGCAACACAACAAAGGAGAGGGTTTTCCTTCTTCCTTGGTATAAGACTGACGCTCTCTCCTCCTCTCCCTCTCCTAGGGTCGGTGGCAACCAAACTTGGTGTTTGGTGGTCGGCACAAGCAAGGAGAAGTAGGGAGGGTTATCTTCTCTTGTTCGGAGCGAGCAAGAAAGGGAAGATACGTTGTCTATGAGGCTTCGATTCTTGGAAGATCATCGCCCACACGATGTGCAATAACAGGATAGGAATACAATAGAAGATCAAGAGGTAAACAAGAGGTATAATCTTGTTTAATATTGATTCTAGTTCTTTTATATTTATATGTGGTCAGTTGACATGGACCCCGATGATAAACACAAAAATTGGCGATCTGTACATCATCTATTCCGCGGCTAATCGAGGAAAAGAGTTAGGTTGCTTGAACAATATGTTTGTTCAAGCGACCACTCAAATCGAGAAGTACGATAATTAATCGGTTGCCTGGGTAATCCATCTCTGTCTGGATTAGTTTTAGTTGATAAAATTTTTATCCGGGGACGTGTGATAGGATCGCCATGCACAAGCGATCGAGGAGAAGCGGGAAACACATTATTTTCCATTCAAGTGGTATCAGAGCCACGGTTTTCGATTTTGTGTGTTTTGGATTTAGTTACTTTCATGCATTTATCATATATTGTTTAAGTCGAATAATAGTAGGATGTGCGTAGGCTAACTTTTTTCTTGCAGGCATAAGATCCAACTATTATGGCTATGTGAATGTATGTGATTGTATGTGTGTGATTGTAATTGATTATTTGAATCCTCGGGGTTGGCGAGGCTAATTAGTATTTAATTTTTGTAATTAAATATGACACTGTTTAGTCACTCATTTTAATTTACTATTCGATCTAGATATGTTGTACACTCCTTCATGGAGTATAGGATCGATGGATGTAAATTAAAATGGTTTATCTCAACTCGGATCTCCTTGTGGCTTGCGCATGGTGAAGGGAGCATCGGACGAGGTGGTGACATGACGGGAAGCATATTGGAAAACAAAAGTCATAATAGTTGGAAAGTTTTTTTCATGTTTATTGCTTATTGTTTGATATGCATGTTGTGTGAAAATTCCTAAATTTTAAATTACTAAGTGGGAGAGGGATATGTTTTTAATTCTCGCGGTCTCCATTACAATTTGACATGTGATGCGAACAAACTTGTGCGTTGGCTCTGAGTGCCTTCCTCCATATCGAATGAGTTTTGTTTTGTAGATCACTAGGTCAAATATGGTTATAGAAAATTATTTAGGAGCGTGTGTACTTCCCCATCGAAAGTCACATAATCTGAGATAATTGCCATAGTATCGGGTAATGATAAACACTTAGATGCAAATAAAAGTATCCTCCCCATCGGAGTCACTGCTTTTATTTGTAGGGCCAAAGAAGAACCAACTATTAATTTTATTTGTCAAAAAGTAAGGTTGACAGGATAATAAAATTAATAGGTAAAATCTCCTCTTACAAATGAGGAATTCGTATACGTCCACACTATCGTGGCATACGTTATTCTCGGTGTTTTGAGGTGTTGGTTGACTTTAAAATTTTATTGTTTGATGAATCAATAAATTTTGAAATATAATGTTTTGATCACTATGATTCTTAGGTTTTTCAAAATGGCTTTCAACCCACTTGCTGTGATTTTGAAAGAAAACAAACTTACTAGACCTAACTATGTTGATTGGAAATGAAATCTAGATATTGTCTTGACTTCTGAGGAGTACAAATATGTACTCTTCGAAGAGTGTCCTCCTAAGCCTACGGATGATTTTGGTGAAAAGGAGCAAGAGAGTTATAGGAAGTGGATCAAGGCTGATGAGATGGCGCGGTGTTACATTTTGGTTTCTATGTTAAATGTATTGCAACATCAACATCAGGCCTTGAATACTGCCTATGACATGATGCTCAATCTCAAGGAACTTTTAGGACACCAGAATCAGGCTGTAAGGCTGGAAGCTATGAGAAACTTGATGACGACCACCATGATTAGGGGAACACCTGTGATGGATCATATTCTCAAGATGATGGCTCATTTAAATGAGCTGGAAGTCCTTGGAGCGGGAATCGATGGGGAAACTCAGGTTGATATCATTATCCAATCTCTACCTAAAAGTTTTGAGCAGTTCTGCCTGAACTGCAACATGAATAAGAGGTTGTATTCGTTGGCGGAGCTTCTGACAGAACTCCAGGTGGTAGAGGGGCTTTTTCGTCAGAGTGCTCAGGCTATCGTTGCTCAAATGGTTTCTACTTCTAAGCCGAAAAACAAGAAGAAGAAGAAACAAGGTGTAGCAAAGATGGAGGCAGGACCTCAGGCAGGAGTGAAGAAACTGAAAGGCAAGTGCTTCACTTGCAAGCAGACTAGACATTGAAAGGCGGACTTCCCTAATCGAAAACAGAACAAAGGTATATCTTTTAGTTTAGTCGTTGAAACATGTTTAGCAGTGTTATCTATCGGTACCTGGTGTGTAGATATGGGAGCCACTGATCATGTCTATAACTCTTTGCAGAGGTTCCAGGAAACTAGACGACTAGCTGAGGGATAGATTACCATCTACATGGGCAATGCTATGAAGGTGGCGGCTATTATAGTGGGAGATGTTTATTTATCTTTTGATAGGAATAAAACTTTGGTTCTGAGAAATTGCCTTTATGTACCTACATTTAGAAAGAATTTGATTTCAATTTCTAAATTGTTTTTGGATGAATATTCTATTTCTTTTAATGACAAAGTTGTTATAAAATGGAATAGGGAGATTATTTGTTTTGGTGCATTGGTAGGAAATTTATACACTCTTGAACCAAAAGCACCCACGATGCAAATAGAAATAAATAACTCATCTTCTAAATCTAATAAGAGAAAAGAACCTTCGAAAATGAACCAAACATATCTTTGGCATCTAAGGTTAGTTCATATTAACTTGAGTAGAATTCAAAGGATGATAGCTTATGGACCTTTGGGTTCATTACTGGTGGAAGATTTCCCAACCTGCGAATCTTGCTTGGAAGGTAAAATGACTAAGAGGCCTTTTAAGGCCAAGGGGTATAGAGCCAAAGATGTGTTGGAATTGGTTCATTCTGATTTGTGTGGTCCTATGTCTATCCAGGCTAGAGGTGGTTTTGAATATTTTGTCTCTTTTATAGATGATTATTCAAGATATGGATACATTTACTTGATGTTCTGCAAGTCTGAATGCTTTGACAGGTTCAAAGAATTCAAGGCTAGTGTAGAGAAACATCAAGGTAAAAGTATCAAGATACTACGATCTGATCGTGGTGGTGAGTATCTCTTGGGAGAGTTTAGGAGTTACTTATCAGAGGATGAGATTCAATCCCAACTATCTGCACCTGGTACACCCTAGCAAAATGGTGTGGCGGAGTGAAGGAATAGGACTCTTATGGAGATAGTTAGATCGATGATGAGTTATTCTGAGTTACCAGATTCATTCTAGGGGTATGCTCTGGAAACAATAGTGTATATTTTGAACTTGGTACCATCTAAATCATTACCTTCTACTCCCACAGAATTGTGGACTGGGCAAAAGCCTAGTCTGAGATATATTCGAATTTGGGGTAGTCCAGCACATTTGCTGAAGGGAGATGCTGTTAAGTTGGAATCTCGTATAGAAGTGTGCTTGTTCATAGGCTATCGTAGAGGAACAAAAGGTGGTTTGTTCTATAGTCCTAGAGATCAGAGGGTGATTGTTAGCAAAAATGTTTGATTTTTAGAGAAAGACTATGTGATGAACAACAAGTCCATGAGCAAGATTGTTCTGGAGGAATTAAGAGGGGAAGTCACTACTTCAGTACCAATAATACAAGAGGACATACCATAAGTAACTACACCGCATGTCATAGAGTATACACAGGTGATACCTCGTCATAGTCGGAGGGTTGTTAGACAACCTGATAGATTTATGTTTTTGGGAGAATCTTCTGATTTGGTCCCTAGAGAAAATGAACCTGATCCCTAGATATATGACGAGACACTCCAAGATAAAGATGCGATATCTTGGCAAAGGGCGATGAATTCTGAGATAGAATCTATGGATTCAAATTAGGTCTGGGAGCTAGTAGAACCACCCAATGGTGTAAAAGACATTGGTTGCAAGTGGTTCTACAAAAGAAAGAGAGGATCAGACGGGAAGGTAGAGACCTTCAAAGCAATGCTTTTTGCGAAAGGGTACACTCAGAAAGAGGGTATCGATTATGAGGAGACCTTTTCGTCGGTAGCCATGCGTAAGTCTATCCGGATTCTCTTGTCTATTTCATCTCATATAGATTATAAGTTTTGGCAGATGGATGTCAAGACTTCTTTCCTTAATGGAAGTCTTGAAGAAAACAACTATATGGAAAACTAGAGGGATTCATTGCAAAGGGCAAAGAGCATCTTGTGTGCAAGCTTAATCGGTCCATTTATGGATTGAAGCAAGCTTCGAGATCTTGGAGCATCCACTTTGATGAGGTAATCCATTCATATGGATTTATTCAATGTCTGGATGAGTCTTGTGTATATAAGATATGTGACAGAAATGTAGTGGTATTTCTTGTACTATACGTAGATCACATTTTGCTCATTGGCAACAATGTCAAAGTGTTATCAGACGTAAGGGTATTATTGTCCAAACAATTTGATATGAAGGACTTGGGAAAAGTGGGACATATCCTTGGGATCAAAGTTATAAGGGATCACAAGAAAAGGATGTGTTGCTTATCTCAAGATTCATACATAGACACTATTTTAGCTCATTAGCATGCAGAACTCCAAGAAAGGTTTTTTACCTTTTCGGCATAGAGTACCTTATCTAAAGAGATGTGTCCTAGTACATCAAAGGAGATAGACGAGATGAAGGTGATTTCTTATGCTTCGGCAGTAGGAAGCCTCATATATGCTATGTTATGTACGAGGCCAAATATCTACTTTACCATGGGCATGGTTAGTAGATATTAGAGTAATCCAGAACAGGGACATTGGACTACGGTAAAGCATATATTGAAGTACCTAAGAAGGACTAGGGATTATATGCTAGTATACCAGGTAGATCAATTACTCCCTATGGGTTACACAGATTCTGACTTTCAATCAAAAAGGGATAACAGTAAGTCTTCCTTGGGTTTTATGTTTACTTTGGGAGGTGGAGCCATTATATGGAGGAGTGTCAAGCAGAAATGCGTGGCGAACTCTACCATGGAAGCTGAGTATGTGGCAGACTCTGAGACAGCCAAAGAAGTTGTATGGCTCAGGAACTTCTTGATGGACTTGGATGTGATTCCTGGTTTTCCCAAAACTATCACAATTTATTGTGATAATAGTGGTGCAGTTGCAAACTCGAAGGAACCACGAGCCCATAAGGCAAGTAAACACATAGAGCGCAAGTACCACCTAATACGAGAGATCATTAAGCGAGGAGAAGTTGTTGTCACCAAGATTGCATCAGAGGATAACCTGGCAGATCCTTTAACTAAGTCCCTTCCAGTGAGAGCTTTTGATAGACATGTGGAGGGAATGTGAATCAGATGTATGAAAGTTTGATGGCAGCATAGTCTTTTAGTATAAGTGGGAGATTGTTGGGATGTATACTAAAAGCCTAGCCTTTGTATGAACATCTTCATTTTGAAATAAGAATCACATGATCATTGTTTTCATTTTATATTTATCCATATTTTCTGAAAATTTACATTGTAGATAACATGGTGTGTGGTGTCACACAGAAGATCATGTTATTAGTTCCTTGTAGAAAATAAGCAGAGGCTCACAACAAAGATGGTTTTGGACAAACCATTGGTATGGTTGTAGTATAATTTGGTATTGGTTTATCTTGACCATAGAATTACACTAATACACTTTATGTGTATTGAGCAGGACCGATTTAGAGGTGATTCAATTTATACTATATAATTGAATCAGACCTCATATATTATGATGTATATGCTCTTAATCCCGATATAATAACGGGCACATGTACTTAGTATTTATTTCTTTGATTTACCAATGGGTGAGATTTATGTGTTAAATCAATAGATTTGGTAAGTTGAGAAATAATATTATTTACATGGTATTGTGTTGTTGATTATAGGAGGAAACTCTGTCCTTTATCCTAGGATGATGATGTCCCCTTGAGGAGCTCATCAAAAGATAGACATCACCAAGGTTTTCTAAAATGATTTTAAAATGTTTTTGAAAACTTATATTGGATCATATTCTTTGGGATTAATATAACTTGAACATAAGCTTTCCCAATGATCCATAACATGATTTTAGATGAGTTTGAGTTCATCTACATGCAAAAACTATGCACCTTGAACTTAACTCATATCCTTTCATCTCACATGTATCTAGGGTGTATAAATACACATAAATGTCAATTTAAATGTGAGATGTGGGTTTTGGTTTATCTTAAACTAAAGTCTCATGCATTTTCTAAGGCAACACTACTTGATTCCCTTATAAATGAGACTTCAAGTCATGCCATAGTCCTTAAATCAATTTTATTAATGCATGAATGATTATGACATTAATCATGATATAAATAAACACATGCTTATAATCATGATGTCATGGCATAAGATGGAATCTAGGCATACATGACATTTTTCCTTAATCCTAAACATGATCATGACATATTAAATGACTAAAAGTAGATATGATGTCATGACATGTTATATGGCAAACAAAGCATAGAGAATAAAATATATAGGTATAATAATACCTAAATTTTAATATTTGTTGTCATTTGTTATAATTAAACTCATTTTTCCATATTATTACTTATCTCCCAAAATGTGCCAAAAAAAACCAAAATGGCACACTAAGACCTCTAAACCTAACTTGTGCCAATTTAATTGATTTTTCATAATTCCAAAAATATATTGGCACATCCTAAAAACTTTTAGGGTAAAAAATCAAACGTATTTCCAAGGTATCCATAACCTTGAAAATATCTTAAAGTGTCAACTTTGCTATAGTTGAGTTAGCTACCCTTCCAATCAAGGTTGTCACACCTAAACCCATCTAGTGTGAATCAATCACGCTCCTAGGAACCCAAAACCTATTTGACCACCATGGGTTTACTAGGTATTCTTTAGGGATGACCTCCCTAGATACCCTCCTAATGACCCTTCTAGGCTTGTTAGCCTTGGTCATTGTGGTCTTGCCTAGGTTAACTCTAGGGGTGACTCCCCTTGTAACCTTCTTAGTGGCTTCTCTAGGTTTCTTTGAAACCCTTGCCACTAGGCACACACCTTGGTTACCCTTATAGATGACTTCCCTAGTAACCTTGGTCTTCCTAGACCTAGTTTGAGTTCCATAATCGAATGGAACATTGTGATAGGTCTTTTTGGGCTTAAGCTTGACCTTGGACGGTTCTTGTTTCCTAGGTCTTTGACTTTGACTTCTAGACCCTAGGCTTTGACTATTTGACCATTTAATTGAATTTTATATTTTTGCAAGGGTATTCTCTAATTTCTCAAGTCTTGACCTCAAGACTTGATTTCCTAACTCTAATTGCCCAATTTTTTATTTTTCATTTCGTCTTTGGGCATTACCATTTCGTCTTGGCATATGCCTACCCTTCTTAGGGTTAATGCCTAAATGGTTTTCTATTTTCCTAATGCTTTCCTTTGGAAAAATATTTTTAAGGACATTAATCCCAAATTTCTCCTTATTCCTATGGTTGATATTCTTAGCTCCTAAACAATACTCCCTATTTTAGCATGCTCTTTATGATAAATTGCAAGATTGCTAAAATTATTGGTAGCATGCTTTTGCCTATAACTTAAAGAATAAGCATTATTAAAATTTACCTTAGGGTTTACCTTAGAGGCTCCCCCTACTTGCGATGCTCCTTCTTTGACCTTCTTGCTCCCCCTAGAGCATTGACTCCTATAATGCCCCTTTTGATGGCACTTGAAGCAAATGATGTGCTCCTTGCTTCTTCTAGTGGGGGCACTGGAATCCTTGACTTTTTCATTGACTTTTAGTGCCAGAAGACTTTTCTTGACTCTTTTAGGACATTTACTCTTGTAATGTCCTACTTCCCTACACTCAAAGCATATAATGTGATTTTTAATATTTATTGAAATGCTTGAGTTATGTTCCATGGTAGGGGAGTCCCGAGCTTCCTCTTTCTCTCAACCGGATGTAGATGGTTCTTCTTGTTGCTCCGATATTGAGGATGTCGTAATCTCCTCCTCAATCCTCGAGGTGGAGGCTTCTTCTACTTCTTCCACCTCCTCTTCCAGATCCTTGACACCTCTTCAACTTCTCCTAACTTTCTTGTGAGGAAGAACTTTCTTCTTCTTCGGGCTCTCTCTCGACTTGAGCCATGGATGGTTCTTCATAGAGCTTGGCCAATTCACTCTAAAATTCCTTTGCATCCTTGTATTCACCTAACTTGGACAAAACATTGTTAGGTATTAATTCAACCAAAAATTTTATTATCTTTTGATTTCTCTTGAACTCTTGGAGTTGTTCCTCAGTCCATTTCTTCATCTTGAGGAATCCTCCTTTTGACCCTATTGGAAAATCAAACACATCCATCAAGGCAGAGCAATCTTTGAAGTCCTTCATCATAATGAATTCTTCGATCCGTGCCCTCCATTGCCTAAACCCTTCTTGTCCATAGAAGGTGTATGGAATCGGGGTGTTGATGTCCCAACTTTGTTGTTCTTGAAAATCCATCTTCCTTCTAGCTTGCTCCCTCGGATGTGAAGGCAGTGAAGAGCGATCCGCTCTGATACCAATTGTAGGGGATCTCGTGACCGCTAGAGGGGGTGAATAGCTCGTTCATCGTTTACGATGGATTATGATCGTGTTCGTCTCTACAAAACTTGTTAGTGCAGTAGAAATATATGAAATGCAATAATAAACACGACATCACAATCACAACATGATAATATAATGCGGTTCGGAATCGAATGGTTCCTACTCCACGGATCGAGCTCAAACGAGCTCTAGTGATGCGACCACACACCACTAATCCAATAAACTCCTTCTCGGAACAATCCAGAGGGGGAGAAACCTCTTACAATTGTTTACAACAATAAATAAGTAGATACAAGCAAATACAAATATGAAACACGCTACAAGTAAAGGAAAAATACTTTACAATTGCTCTTTTGATTGCTTGATCTTTGATTGCTTGATCTTTGGTTGCTTGAATTTCACTTGGAGACCCTAATTTGAAGCAACAAATCGCCCCAAAATAGTCCAAGAGTCGTAGTGAATTCTCCCACCAAGTGCTTGCTCCTTGGGATGGATTTCCTAGCGATCGATTGATCGAGACCATCCCATCGCCTCGCAACCATTGTCTTACAACGGCATGAAACACGCCGGATAAGTCCAACGATCGATTGGTGATCATACCAATCACCAATCGATGGCTCAATCGATTGAGTGGTCGGGCCGATCACTCGACCGAGAGCCTTCGGCTTCGAGATCCCGAGCATCGCCGATTGATCACGGATCAATCGACGCTCGCGCGATCGAATGCCCACCTCTAGCAACATCGCCGGGGCACTTCCCGCAGTCAAACCCTAGTTGACTCATACCAGTCGACTGACCAATGGTTCCAGTCGACTGATATACCTCAAACATGAAGGTTTAACCCAAGTATGGTGCCCCTATACTTGCTAGACCACCCGTAGGCTAAACCTAAGCCTTCTAGCCACCTTCGTCAGCCACGCGCCTATCAGATCCCTCCATGTCATCCATGACTTGTTCATCCATACGCTAGCCTTCAGGTGCTTCCATCGGCTATTGTCATGCTAACATTGTCTACACCGCCAAGGCACATTGGACTTACGCTGCCAAGACTCCCGCTTGGACTTTACACCGCCAACCATTGGACTTATGCTGTCAAGACTCCCGCTTGGACTTTAAGCTGCCAATATTCTCCTTGGACTTTCCAAATGCCAAGACTCAAGCTTAGACTTCCCATGCCAAGTCCCATACTTGGACTTTCCTTTGTCAACCCATGTTGGACTTTCCCTTGCTAAGGCCCATGCTTGGACTTTACATGCCAAGTACTCAAGACTTGGCTTTCCCAATGCCAAGTGTCCCACTTGGACTTCCATGTCAAGTACCTATTACTTGGACTTTTCCATGACAATCACATTGTCATACGTTTTGTTGAACATCAAAATATCACTCGAGTCAAACTCGAGTCCGGTCAATCGTGACCTGGGATGATTGTACCAACACATTCACCCCCTCTAGCGCACCACATAATTCCCAAGAATAAAACTCTTATCAAACAGTGAAAGGAAATTTTTCATTCTCCCCCTTTTTCAAAATGCATCCATCATACCTTGATGGGCAATCTCCCCTTAAAAGCTTGCTCCCCCTTGACCATTGCACCAACAATATCTTTAGAGAAATCTTTAGCCAATAGGAAATCTAAACTTTAAAATAAGGGCGAAAGTTTAACCTTGAACTTTAACATCCCATAAGGCTTAATTCTTACCCCAATTAATTCTCCTAATCAATTCCACTAAAAATCTCACCCTTTCAATACTTCTCTATATATATTAGAGGGTTAAGAGTAGTTAGGGTACATAGGTTTATGGTTAAATGGATAAACCAATGGTGTTCAGCCAAAAATAGCTCGATTAGTCTATTGGTTTCAACAACCAGTCATTTGATACCCACGCCAGTTGACTAGCTACATAAGTAGTCGACTAGTTTTTATATTTATAGAAATCACAGTTTTTCAGTTGAAATTCAAAAATGCATAAGTAATTCTATGTTTTTTTCAAAAAATCTTGAAACTTCATGCAGACATTACTTATGTCAAATACTATGGGAGAAAAATAGTTTTATGTAAAAATACCATTTATTTTCTAAGAATGATACAAATTCAAAACCATTGAAATCTTCAATGTTTTTGCATAACTTGTATCAATCTAATCAATGATGATTCCTATCAAAAGATAGACTTCACCAAGGTTTTCTAAAATATTTTTAAAATTGTTTTCAAAACCTTTTTTAAACCATGACCAATTGGCTAAGTGTACATAACTTGTACATTAGCTTCTTCATGATTCATTCTATGATTTTAAAGAGTTTGAGTTAATATAGATGCAACATCTAAGCACCTTGAACTTAACGCATTTTCCTACCATGTGTCTAGAGTATTTCAATATACACACATGTCATCCTATAGTCTTTGTGAGATGTGGGTTGTTTCTTCCTTAAACTAAGGGTTCATGAATTGTTTTCTAGGCATATCCAATTTGACCTCTTACCTAGGATGTCAATTAATGTCATTTGTCCTTAATTTCAATTTGATAAAATGCATGAATTATTATCATGGTATAAATGATTGCATAATTTAAAAGCATTTCCAATGATGCATAATATCATGACATAATAAAAATAATCTAAGTATTAGCATGACATGTTTTAAATAATCATGTGATACATGATGCCATGACATGGAGTGATAAACAAAACATGGCAAATTTTATAATATAAAGGTGTAGAGAAACCTAAGTCTTTAATCTAATTATCATTATTTAAAATTATGTCAAATACCAAACTTCACATAATAACGTGTTAACTCACTTGAATGTGCCAATGCCCCAACTTTGCACACTATTGACTCTAATCTAATTGTGCCAATTATGATCAATTTTCTAAACTTTCATTATTTCTATTGGAACACCCTAAAAATATTTTAGAATCATGGTTCTAAATTTCATTTTCAAAGTATCACTATTCCTCAAAAATGCTCTAAAGTGTCAACTCCACTATGGTTAGGCTAACTGTCTTTCCATTTTAAGTCAACACACCCTATACCCATTTAGTGTAAAGGAATCACACTCGAAGGAACCCAATACCTATTTGAGCTCCTTGAGATTTCTAAGTGTTCACAAGGGATAACCTCCCTTGATACCTTTCTAATGACTCTTCTAGGCTTCTAGGAAGCCTTAGTCATTGAGGTCTCATCAAGGTTAACTTTAGGGATATCTTCTCTTGTAACCTTCTTAATGATTTTTATAAGCTTTTTAGAAGTCTTAGTCACTTGACTCTTATAAAGGTGAACTCTAGGGATGACTTCCCTTGTAACCTTGACACTCATAGACCTAGAATTGGTTCCATAGCTATATAGAACACAATGGTAGGATTGCATGATTTCCTTGGACTTAAGTTTGTAACCCAAATCCTTCTTATCCCTAAATGATTCTTTCTTACCAAAACTTAGGTTTTGTCTACTAGACCCTTTAATAACATTTTCCATCCTTTTAAGGGTCTTTTCCAATTTATCAAAATTTGACCTCAACACTTGATTTTCTACCTCTAATGCCACAATTTTTTATTTTCCATTATTTCTTTGAACATTCTTTCTCTTCCTAGGAATATGTCTACTCTTTTTGGGATTATTGCCTAAATTCTTCTTGTCCTCAAGTGAACTAGGTCTACCTCTAATGGTTCTAAGGTCCTCCTTAGATGTTGTAGTTCTTGAGGTAATTGTCCTAAAATTATCCTTAGGCATATTATCATGATGTTCAGCATTAAATGATAAAACTTATTGCTAGCATGCTTTTTATCATGAAAAACTAAAATTTCATTAAGACATAATGCCTTGGGGTTTACCTAAGGAGCTTCGCCTACACTTAAGCTTTTTTCTTTGTCCTTCCGAGGATGCCTTCCCTTTGGACATTGATTGTTGTAGTTTCCCTTTTGGTTGGTCTTTTCCCTTGCGTATTGAGGTTCTAGCCTCCTTGGGCTTCTCATTGCCCTTTGGTGCCACTGGAACCTTTTTCTTAATTTTTATTGGACACTTACACTTGTAGTGCCCCCTTTCCCTACACTAAAAGCATATTATGTGATATTTATTTTTAATGACTATGCTTGAGTTACCTTTGATGATGGTAGGGGAATCATGAACTTATTCTTCATCACTCTCGAAAGTAGAGAGCTCCTCTTGCTCCGACATGGATGATCTAACCTCCTCCTCAATCCTAGAGGAGGATACTTCTAAAATTTCTTCTACTATGAATGTTGAAGACGTCTCAACCTCCGAATCTTCAAACTCTTGAGATGATGAGCTTTCTTCCTTGGATTCCTCCTCACGTTGTGCCAGTGAGGTATTCTCATGGAGCTTAACTAAATTGCTTCATAAGTATCTTCCATCCTTTTAATTACCTAACTTGGGAAAAACTTAATTAGGTATTAAACTAACTAACATTTGTATTACCTTATCATTTGTCTTGGATTTTTTAAGTTGCTTCTCTGTCCATTTCTTTTTCTTAAGGATTCTTCCCTTCTTGTCCATAGGAGCTTCGAATACATCTACAATGCTAAACCATTCTTCAATTTAATTCATTATAAAGTATTCCATTTTTCCTTTCCAATATGCAAAGTTGTCATGGTCGAAGGAAGGTGGGACTCAGATGTCATATCCTAGTCCATCATTGAACTCCATTGTCTTCTAGCTATGCTTCCTTGGCAGTTAGTCCATAAAAGAGTAATCTTGCTCTGATACCAATTGTTGGGACCGTTGTGTGCACTAGAGGGGGTGAATAGCATTCGAAGACTCGATCTTCTTCGATTTTATTCATGATTGCTTGCCTATAAAGGTTATGCATAGTAGAAAACTATAGAATAAATCAAAATGAAACACAACCACAACTCACAATTTTACATAGTTCGGAACCTTGGTTCCTACTCCACGGTCGAGCTCTAGTGATGCATCACTACTAACTCTTTCTCCTTCTCAGAATCACACCGAAGGTGGAGAAACCTCTTACAACACTTGGAGCTTATAATACAACAACCAATACGGATAATAAATCAAAGAAACAAAAGAAAAACACTTTACAAGTTTGCTTTTCTTGAATGTTTGTTGGTTGTTGTGGAATGGATTATGAAGATCTGGAATGTAACAGTAATTCCTCTTCAAAGACCCCAAGAATTAACACTTGAAAATGTCTTCAAGTATTCCTTTTATAAGCTCCATGTTGGATGCTTTTCCATTGATCAGCCGACTGGCCTTATCCCCAGTTGACTAGTCATCTATCCATTATCTCACAATGGCTTAATCCAAGTCGAATTTTAGTTGATTAGTCGACTACTTAGTTGACTCAGAAACTTTTTGTTCTCTTTCTACTTAAATCCAATATATTGCTTCATCACATCAATCAACTACTTCATCGGAGCACTATTTCTCAATCACCCGAGCACCGCAGTCTCCTAAGCACCTCTATTGGCCTGACTACCCGAGGCTAGTCGACTGGTCCAAACCACCAGTTGACTGCCTGAGCACCCATCAAAGTTTTCCAAGTGTCACAACACGAGCAATCTACCAGTTGATTGCCCGAGTAGTTTCTCGAGTGTCATGAGTTCCTCACTCGCCTGAGCACTCAACCAGTCGACTGGTAAAGTCCACCAGTTGATTGGTACACCTCAAAATTGAGGTTTAACTCATCAACTATGATCCTCTCATACTTGACACTTATCCATAGCCTAGAACTAAACCTTCTTTTTTTCTTCCATCAGCCTCACCTTTAGGATGGACCGAGTCAACGACTCCTCATCCTTTGTGTTAGCCTTCAAGTACTTTCTTCGGCTTTGTCATACTATTGGGTCTTTCTTTGCCAAGAGAGCGCACCTCCGGGACTTCCATTGCCAAGTCTTCATACTTGGACTTTCACTTGCCAAGTATTCATATTTAGACTTTCCTTGACAAGTATTCATACTTGGATTTTTCCTTGCCAAGTTTCCATACTTGGACTTTCTCTTATCAAGTATCCATACTTAGACTTTCCTTGCCAAGTATCCATACATGAACTTTTCCTTGCCAAGTCTCCATACTTGGACTTCCCGATCAACAACTCCATATGACTATGGAAATTGTCAGTCATATTATCAAATATCAAAACTCTATTTGAGTCCCACTCGAGCTTGATAAACCTTGGCATGAGGTTGATTGCATCAACATACTCCCCAACAAATAGATCATAAAGGAGAAATTGTTAGAAACAAAGCACGTCTAGTTGCAAAAGGGTTTAGTAAAGTAGAATGATTAGATTATGATGAAACTTATGGCCCAGTAGTTAGACTTGAATATATTAGAATGTTGTTAGCATATATAACACACAAAGTGTTGGAGGATCGGTGGCCATCTAGAGGGGGGTGAATAGCCCAATTCACTTGACGATGGAAATCATTCATTCTTGCATGCTCGTCTCTACAATTCGTTACCGTAGAGAAAATACAAATAACAAATGCGAATACAAGAGAAAAATACAAGACACACACAATACAACATGATATACGTGGTTCGGAACCTTAGGATTCCTACTCGACGAGGTGAGCTCAACGATCTCGAGTGATGTACACACCACTACTCAAATTCCTTCTCGACACAAAGTCAGAGGTAGAGAAACCTCGTACAAGAAATTACAAAACGTAATACAATAAGTACAAGAAAATACAAATATGAAAATGAAATACACGTAAAGAACACATAACAACCTTTGCTTTGAATCCTTTGCTTGTTGCTTGCTTTGGTTTGCTCTTGAAGGTCTGGAATGCAGCAGCAATTCCCCTCTAAAATCTCTCCAAAAACTTTGGCAAAATCCTCCATCTCAAGCTCCATTTATAACCTACATCGAGATGATTTCGTGCCCAACAATCGACCGCCAAAAGCCCCAATCGACTGCCAATAGTACCATTGTGAGACAATGACCTAATCCATGTCGGTATCCAAGTCAACAGATATACTAGTAGTCGACTGCCCAATACCATCAGTTGACTGAGCATCGACTACCGAGCATTCTGTGCCTGTGAGCACCTTCATCAATCGACTGTCATCCCTTGGCAGTCGACTGATGGTCTAGCAGTCAACTGCCATCCCTTGGAAGTCGATTGTTGGGCCAGAACCCACCAGTCACACACCAGTCGATTGCCATCAACTTGGATCAATCGAACTGACACCTATGCTAGTCGACTACTATCGTGTAAAACCTCAAACAAATACTTGTTTGAGCATCTGACCGTCGAGTAAAACCTCAAACACCATGTTAGAGCATCCGACACTCAATCTTAGCCACTTGGCCAACTCCACCTCATCCTCTCATGGAGTTCCCCATCGAAGCTCTCTTCCCTCAGCCTACGTCCCTTGGATTCACCAAGCGCACAACTTCACATGCCATCCTTCGCGACTCTTGCCCTCGATGTCTGCTTCCCTTGGCCCTCACTCCATTCGCTCCCCTTCTGGCGGTCTCTCGGATGCAGCAAGAAAATGACTTTGCAATGTCATCCTTCACCGACTCAAGGACCCTGAGCCTACGAGACTAGTGACCTTGCCAAGTCCTCAAGACTTCCCATTGCCAAGGCTACATAGTTGGACTTACATACCAACTCCATGTTGGACTTCCTATACCAAGCTTCATGCTTGGATTTTACCAACACCAAGCCCTATTCTTGGATTTTCCATGCCAAGGCTACACACTTGGACTTCCCACACATGGTCAACCCCAAGTCAACCATGTAGTCAACTCACCGTCAAACATCAAAACATCGCTCGAGTCAAACATGAGTCCAGTCAATCGTGACCTGGACCGATTGCATCAACAATTTTCCCCTTTTTGATGTTTGACAAAAATCACATTGAGTTAGGTCACCTAACTCAAATCTCCTGACCAACTAACTCAAATTGGTACTGCGTACCAACTAACCCCAATTGGTCTCAATTCTCACAATTCTCCCCCTTTTTGACAAACATCAAAAAGGGTCTCTCCAAGGGTCCCAATATCTCATATCCAATGAGAACTCACAATCTCCCCCTTGATCCAAAAATGCCTCCATCAATCCATGATGGGTAACCTCCCCCTAAAGGCTTGCTCTCCTTTGACCATTGCACAAACAATGTCCTTGGAGAGTCCCTAAGCCAATAGGAACACTAAACTATCGAAATTAAGAGAAAAGATTCAACATTGAACTTTTACCTCGCTTAAAATTCGATACACACCGTAAACACTTCTCCTAATCCATGTCCAATGGATTTTCACCCTTTCTAATTTTCTCCAAAGCATGTCCTAAGGTTAGGAGTAGTTAGGGAACCAAAACATAGTTGAACATGGGCCTAACAAATCTTGTTTATCTGAAATCAGCTCTTGCAGTCGACTCTGACAGTTATGAGTCGACTACCATTGATGCCAGTCGATTGCCATCCATGGCAGTCGACTGATAACTGCAAAATGAAGTTTTCAGCTTTCAGAAATGAAATTCCAAAAACAATAACTAATTATACATACGTTGAAAAATCATGAAAATTCATATGCATAGTACTTAATACAAACATTATGGGTGAAAAATATTAGAAAAATAAAATACCCATAAACTAGTCAGATTGACACAAAGTTCAAAACAATTAAAATTTTCAATGTTTGACCCTACTTTGTATCACCTCATTCAATGGTGATTGCTATCAAAAGATAGACTTCACCAAGGTTTTTCAAAATGGTTTTGAAATGATTTTAAAAACCTTATATTTGATCATGTTCCTTGGGCTCAATGTACATGGCTTGAACATAAGCTTTCCCAATGATCCATCATTAAAATCTAATGAGTTCTAAGTTCATTATGATGTACTAGGTATGCACATGAACTTAACTCATTTCCTAGTATCTCACATATCTAAGGTGTATGAAAAACACATACAAGTCAATTTGATGTGAGATGTGGGTTTTTGTTCTTCTTAATCTATGGTCACATGCATTTATCTAGGCAACACTATTTGATTCCCTTATGCATGGGACTTCAAATATGTCATGGTCCTTAACTCAATTTTAATTAATGCATGATTGATGATTATGGCATAAATGATAACATGAATAAGCATGTGCTATATAATCATGATGTCATGACATGTGATATATGTTGGATCGAGAAGCATCACTATAGGGGGGGTAAATAGCGAGCATAAATCTTTTCGTTTCGATCGTTCGATATACGAGCAAGCACAACAGAAAAGTAAAATACAAGTTTATTTTTACTTGGTTCTCAACCCAGCGGTTGCTACTCCAAGGCACTAACGGTCCTAGACCGCGTACGGAGGGTAAAGCACTATAAGATCTCCTCCTCGTTGGAGGTAGGAGACCACGATCACAAAACCGAAGGTACGAGGATGAGGCAATGAGCCTACCTCACCTCGTTACGATTAAAACAAAGAGTGCAATAACAAAAAGAATTACTTGCTACTGCTGCCGACGAAGAAGATTAGAACTTGTCGTCGCATCAGCATTATGACGGTGTTGGAGCTTTGGTATTGTAGGAGCACTTGAGAATAATTTGATGAATGAATGGGTTGGAATCCTCCCCTTCTTTTATAGAGTTTGGTCTCAGAATAAGTCTCCTCATCTTTTGAAACATATCACAAGCCTGGTCAATCGTTATCCATTTTGACCTAGCGTAAAAGGTTAATTGATCGGCATGAGTCGACTGATGCCTTTCATCAGTCGACTGATGAGCATCAGTCGACTGCCCAATAACCAATAGTCGACTACCAGCCTGGCCACTTCCCTGCAATAAGAGGTTAGCATGGAAATTGATAAATGCAATAGTTTCTAACCGTCCGATCTCGACCTAGACCTTCCACAGGAAGTCTTAGCGAATTGCCGCCTATGGTCATCCATGTACAGAGGACACGACCTTACCATCTCTTACTCACAGGAGCTTACCTCTGGACTTTTAAGATCTGTCTCTTTGCTTTCGGTCTTCCACCTAGGTTCTTCGGCTCCCACGAAGTTCCCTCAGTGTTCCCCGACCACCACAGCTCCCTCTGGGTGTCGCTGACCTTCGACTTAGCTTAGCCTTTCTGCACACTTGATTTAGCTCATGAGACAACGATGTAAACTTAACTTTGTGTCTTTGCCATAATGAAAACACAGGTTCGATTATTTGATGCCCCTACACCAACAATATAAACTTAAGCATACATCACATTTGAAAATAAACCCTAAGCATGACATTTTCAATGATAAAACGTAAATATGATGTCATGGCATGTTAAATGACAATCAAAACATGGCAAATAAAAGGTAAAGGTATAGGAATACCTAGATTTTAACATTGGTTTCCATTTGATAGAATTAAGTTTATTTTTCCATATTAACCAACTCTACCAAGTGTGCCAAAACCAAAAATGACAGACCAAGACCACCAACCTTAATTTTGTCAATTTGATCAATTTTTAACTTCTCAAAACACATTGGCACATCCTATGAAAGGTTTTACCCGGAAGCTCTGATACCAATTGAAGGGATTTCCCTTGTCGAGTCCGTGAGGGGAAACTTCGCTTCCCCTTCGCCTCGGTTGCTTGACCATGGTGATCCCTTCGATGTCCCCGGATTAAAAATTTAATCCTAGACAAAAGGGATTCCCAAAGCAACCAAGTCATCGTCGTGCTATTCGTTTAGAGAGGTCACTTGAACAAACTAGTTGTTCAAGCGACCATTCTCTATTCTACGAGTAGCCGCGGAATAGACGATGTCCGGATCGCCGGTTTTTTTGTTTATACTCGGGATCCAAGTATTATTTAGCCTATTTACAGAAATATAACATGATTATATTTTGAAAAACAAACACAAGCAATGAATAAAAGAGATAGAAGAATAGTTATACCTCTTGGTCTTCTAATGTATGACCCTCTTCCTTTTGGACGTTGTGTGGGCGACGATCCACCAAAAGTCAAAGCTCCTAGATCGCAAAACTTCCTTCTTTGCTTTTCCCAAGCAAGAGGAAGAAGAGAAACAATGTTTTTCTTCTTCAAAAACTCAACCAACAAAGAACTATAGAAGTTCTTGCCGTCGGCCAACTAGAAGGAGAAGAAGATGATGGAAAACTACCAAGACACCAAGGGAAACCCTATATCTTGTTTCCACCACCTAAGGAGAAGAGAGGGGAGTGTTTTGGGCGCCGGCCAAGGGCTGGGAAGGGCTGGAATAGCTGCTGGACGTTGGCCACAAGGCAAGGAAGAAGAAGGAAAACTTGCCTTATTTGGTGCCACCCTTGCTTCCAAACCCTAACCCTAATTCCAATCCTATCTCAACTAGGATTGCCCTATTCTTGCCGCCCAAGCCTTGCTCCCTCTCTATGATACTCTTCACGCCAACCCCATGCCACCTTTTATAGAGTTTGGGGATAAGCCATGAATTAATCTCCTCCATTGGTTCTAGGGATTTAATCTCAACCGTCGGATCTAGAGATTTAATCTCAACCGTCGGATCATAGAGATTTAATCTCTACCAATGGATCTTAGTGTTTTGTTTCTATCCATTGGATCTAAGCATCTTGAGGTGTTAATGGGCTACATTAGGGACCATGAGGAGGAGTTGGGTCTTGGCCACCCATGGATCAAGCCCACATAAAGTCCGATCCACTAATGATGATCCAATCCACTAAAGGTCCATCATTGATCTACCTCACCAACCCCCATATGATAATATGAGCTCCATATATTATTTGTACATTTTCTCCCCGTGTTTAAGATCTCGAATGTCCGTCGATTAATTAATTTACTAACCATTAATTAATCAACATCTAACTCCTTGAGTAGTACCACTCAACCTTTTCATCATGCCGGACCAAGTCCACCTGCAGGGTTTACATGATGAACCTTATGAGCTCCTCAAGGGGACATCATCATCCTAATATATAGGACACGGTTTCCTCCTATAATCAACGGCACACCATATAAATAATATCATCTCCCAACTTACCGAGTCTATCGATTTAATCTATAAATCTCATTGGTAAATCAAAGAGATGAGTACCAAGTATATGTGCCGCTATTATATCGGGATTAAGAGCATGTACTAAATAATATCTGAGGTCCGATTCGATTATGTAGTCAGCAATAAATCGAATCACCTCTGTGTCGGTCCTGCTCAATACACACAAAGTGCACTAGTGTGATTCTATGGTCAAGAAAAACCAATACCAAATCACACTACAACCATTCCGATGGTTTGTCCAAAGTTATCTCGGTTGTGAGCCTTTACTTATACTTTACAAGGAGCCGATAACAAGATCTCCCGTGTGACACCACACACCATGTTATCTACAATGTAACGTATTAGACAATATTGCATAACCATAAAAATATGCAAACAATGATCATGTGATTCTTATTTCAAAATAAAGATGTTCATACAAAAGATAGACTTTTCAGTATACATCCCTACAATCTCCCACTTATACTAAAAGACTATGCTGTCCTCATACTGCCATACATCTGATTCCCCTTCGCTTCACATGTCTATCAAAGGGTCTACCAGGTCATCCTCTGATGCAATCTAGGCGACAGCAACTTCTACCTCCTTTACGATTTCTCGTATCAGGTGGTACTTGCACTCTATGTGTTTACTAGCCTTATGGGCTTGTGGTTCCTTCGAGTTTGCAACTGCACCATTATTATCACAATTAATTGTGATAGTTCTGGGCAAACCAGGAATCACATCCAAGTCCATCAGGAAGTTCCTGAGCCACTCAGCTTCCTTGGCTGCCTCATAGGCTGCCACATACTCAGCTTCCATGGTGGAGTCCACCACGCATTTCTGCTGGACACTCCTCCATACTATGGCTCCACCTCCCAAAGTAAACACAAACCCTGAGGTAGACTTACTATTATCCCTATCAGATTGGAAATCAGAATCCGTGTAACCCACAGGGAGTAATTGGTCTGCCCGGTAAACTAGCATATAATCCCTAGTCCTTCTCAGGCACTACAATATATGCTTTACCGCAGTTCAATGTCCCTGTCCTGGATTACTCTGATATCTGCTGACCAGGCCCACGGCAAAGCAGATATCTGGTCTCGTACAGAGCATCGCATACATGAGGCTTCCTACTGTCGAAGCACAAAGAACCGCCTCTATCACCTCAGATGATCTAGGACACATCTCCTTAGATAAAGGAACTCCATGCCTGAAAGGTAGAAAACCCTTCTTGGAGTTTTGCATGATAAAATGCTCCATAATCGTGTCTATGTATGAAGCTTGGGATAAGCACAACATCCTTTTCGGTGATCCTTGATCCCAAGGATGTGTCTCACCTCTCCCAAGTCCTTCATATCAAACTATTTGGACAACCATACCCTTACGTCCGATAACACTTCGATGTTGTCGCCAACCACCAAAATGTCATCTACGTATAGTACAAGAAATACCACTACGTTTCCGTCACATCTCTTGTATACACAAGACTCATCCGGACTTTGAATAAATCCATAAGACTGGATCACTTCATCAAACCGGATGTTCCAAGATCTCGAAGCTTGCTTCAATCCATAAATGGACCGATTAAGCTTACATACAAGATGCTCTTTGCCCTTAACAATGAATCCCTCTGGTTGCTTCATGTAGATGTTTTCCTCAAGACTTCCATTAAGGAAAGCTGTCTTGACATCCATCTGCCACACCTCATAATCCATATGAGCTGCTATGCATAAGAGAATCCGGATAGATTTAAGCATGGCTACCGGCGAAAAGGTCTCCTCATAATCGATACCCTCTTTCTGAGTATACCCCTTCGCAACAAGCCTCGCTTTGAAGGTCTCAACCTTCCCATCTATTCCTCTTTTCCTCTTGTAGATCCACTTGCATCCAATGGTTTTTACACCATCGGGTGGTTCTACTAGCTCCCAGACCTGATTTGAATCCATAGATTCAATCTCAGCATTCATTGCACTCTGCCAAGATACTGCATCTTTATCTTGGATTGCCTCATCATATGTCCAGGGATCAGGTTCATGTTCGTCAGGGACCAAATCAGAAGATTCTTTCAAGAACATGAATCTATCAGGATGTCTCACAACCCTCCCACTACGACGAGGTATCACCTGTGTATCCTCTGTGACACGCGGTGCAGTGACATGTGGTATATCCTCTTGTATCGGTGGTACTAAAGAAGTGACTTCCCCTTTTAACTCCTCCAGAACAATTTTACTCTTGGGCTTGTGGCTCATCACATAGTCTTCCTCTAGAAATCTGGCGTTCGTGCTAACGATCACCCTCTGATCTCTTGGACTATAAAACAATCCACCCTTCGCCTCCGGATAGCCAACGAACAATCATACATGACGAGGTTCCAACTTACCAACATCCGCCTTCAACATGCCGGACTCTCATATCCGAATATGTCTTAGACTAGGCTGCCCACCACAACTCGGGAGTTGAAGGCACTGATTTAGATGGAACCAAGTTCGTAATGTATATCAGATCTAGAGCATATCCCCGTAACGAATCCGCAAGTCGTAATAACTCATCATCGATCTAACCATCTCCATAAGAGTCCTATTCCTTCGCCTCCGCTACACCATTCGCTTAGGTGTGCCAGTGCATCAATTGGGATTGAATCCCAGCCTCCGATAAGTAGGTCCTAAACTCTCACAAGAGGTACTCACCACCATGATCAGATCGTAGTGTTTTGATACTTTTACCTTGACGTTTCTCCACATCAGCCTTGAATTCTTTGAACTTGTCAAAGCATTCAGACTTGTGGCGCATCAGGTAAATGTATCCATATCTTGAGTAATCGTCTATAAAAGAGACGAAATACTCAAAACCACCTCTAGCCTGGATAGACATAGGACCACACAAATCAGAATGAACCAATTCTAACACATCTTTGGCTCTATACCCCTTGGCCTTAAAAGGCCTCTTGGTCATCTTACCCTCCAAGCAAGATTCACAGGTTGGGAGATCCTCCACCACTAATGAACCCAAAGGTCCATCAGCTTTCAACCTTTGAATTCTTCTTAGGTTAATGTGACCAAGCCTAAGATGCCAAAGATATGTTTGGTTCATCTTCGAAGGTTCTTTTCTCTTTAGAAGATGAGTTATTAACTTCAATTTGCATCGTGGGAGGTTTTGGTTCCAATGTGTACAAATTTCCTATCAATGTACCCGAACAGATAATCTCCCTATTCCTTTTTATAACAACTCTGTCATTAAAAGAAATAGAATATCCATCCATAATAATTTAGAAACTGAAACTAAATTCTTTCTAAATAAAGATACATAAAGGGAATTTTCCAGAACCTAAGTTTTATTTTTTTTCAAGATATAAATAAAACTTCTCCCACTGCAATAGCCGCCACCTTCATGGCATTGCCCAAAATGGTAATCTCCCCTTTAGATAGTCGTTGGGTTTTCTGAAACCCCTGCAAAGTGTTGCAGACATGATTAGTGGCTCCTATATCTACACTCTAGGTACCGGTAGATAACACCGCTAACCATGTTTCAACGACTAGTCCAAAGGATATACCTTTGTTCTATTTTGGACTGGGATAGTCCTTCTTCCCATGTCCATCCTGCTTGCAAGTGAAGTACTTGCCTTTCGGCTTCCTCACTCCTCCTTGAGATCCTCCCACCATCTTTGCTTCACCTTGTTTCTTCTTCTTCTTGCCTTTCGGCTTAGAAGTAGAAACCCTTTTGAGCATCTATGGTTTGAGGAAACTCTTCGAAGAGTGCATACTTGTACTCCTTAGCAGATAAGACAATATCTAGATTCTTTTCCAATCAACATTATTTGGGTACAGTAAGTTTATTTCATTTAGTATCATAGTAAGTGGACTCAAAGTCATTTTTGAAAATCCTAAGAATCACATAGATCATTACTGTAGATTTCAAAAAATTATTGATTCCTCAAACAATAAAATTTCAAAATCAACCAACACCTCTAAACACCGGGAATATCGCATGCCACGCTCGTGTGGACGTATACGAATTCTACATTTGTAAGAGGAGGTTTTACCCATTAGTTTTACTATCTTGTCAACCTAACTTTTTGACAAGTAAAATTAATAGTTGGTTTCTCTTCGGCCCTACAAATAAAAGCAGTGACTCCGATGGGGAGGATACTTATATTTGCATCTAAGTGTTCACCATTACACGATACTAAGGGAATTATATCAGATTATGTGTCTTATCGATGTGGAAGTACACACGTTCCTAAATAATTTCCTATAACCATTATTTGACCTAGTGATCCGCAAACAAACTCATCCGATGGGGTGGAAGGCACTCAGAGCCGACGTGCAAGTTTGTTGCATCACTCGTCAAATTGTAATGGAGGCCGCGGGAATTAATTAAAATGTCCCTCTCCCACTTAGTAAATTGACAGTGAGGAATTTTCAAGCACACACAACATGCATATTATTACTGTAGATTTCAATAAAAATTATTGATTCCTCAAACAATAAAATTTCGAAATCAACCAACACCTCAAAACACCGAGAATATCGCATGCCACGATAGTGTGGACGTATACAAATTCTACATTTGTAAGAGGAGGTTTTACCTATTAATTTTATTATCTTGTCAACCTTAGTTTTTGACAAATAAAATTAATAGTTGGTTCCTCTTTGGCCCTACAACTAAAAGCAGTGACTCTGATGGGGAGGACAATTTTTATTTGCATCTAAGTGTTCACCATTACTCGGTACTAAGGTAATTATCTCGGGTTATGTGCCTTACGATGGGAAAGTACACACGCTCCTTGATTATTTCCTATAACCATATTCGACCTTGTGATCCGCAAACAAACCCATCCGATGGGGAGGAAGGCACTCAGAGCCGACGCGCAAGTTTGTTTGCATCACTTGTTAAATTGTAATGGAGGCCACGGGAATTTATAAAAATATCCCTCTCTCACTTAGTAATTTGAAATTGAGGAATTTTCCTAGCCTACGACATGCATATCAAACAAAAAGCAATAAATATGAAAAATAAATTATTTTCCAACTATTATGGCTTTTGTCTTCATCGCCATCTCGTCGCTCCCTACGCCATGTACGAGCCATGCGAGATCCGAGCCGAGACTAAATCCTATTTTAATTTACATCCATCGATCCTATACTCCACGAGGAGTGTACATGAAATCTAGATCGAAAGTAAAATAAAATAAAGAGCGGCTAAACAATGCCGTATTTAATTTACAAAAACTAAATACTAGCCTCGTCAACCCCGAGTATTCAACAAAATAAACATTTACACACATACAATCACATACACACACATGCCATAATAGTCGAATCTTATGCCTGCAACCAAAGAGTTAAGCTACACATATCCTACTATTATCTGACACATTTAATATATGAAAAAGTGCATAAAAATTAACCAATCCTAAACACACAAAACCGAAACCTTGGCTCGATACCAATTGAAAGTTTTGCCCTGAAGCTCGATACCAATTGAAGGGATTTCCTGTCGAGTCCGTGAGGGAAACTTCGCTTCCTTCGCTTTGATGACCATGGTGATCCTTCGATGTCCCCGGATTAAAAATTTAATCCTAGACAAAAGGGATTCCCAAAGCAACCAAGTCATCGTGTATTCATTTAGAGAGGTCACTTGAACAAACTAGTTGTTCTGCGACCATTCTCTATTCTACGAGTAGTCGCGAATACGATATGTCCGGATCGCCGGTTTTTGTGTTTATGCTCGGGATCCAAATATTATTTAGCCATTCACAGAAATATATCATGCTTATATTTTGAAAAACAAACACAAGCAATGAATAAATGAGATAGAAGAATAGTTATACCTCTTGGTCTTCTAATGTATGACCCTCCTCCTTTTGGACGTCGTGGGCTTACGATATCCACCAAAAGTCGAAGCTCCTAGATCGCAAAACTTCCTTCCTTGCTTTTCCCAAGCAAGAGGAAGAAGAGAAACAATGTTTTTCTCCTTCAAAAACTCAACCAACAAAGAACTATAGAAGTTCTTGCCGCCGGCCAACTAGAAGGAGAAGAAGATGATGGAAAACTACCAAGACACCAAGGGAAACCCTATATCTTGTTTCCACCACCTAAGGAGAAGAGAGGGGAGCGTTTTGGGCACCGGCCAAGGGTTGGGAAGGGCTGGAATAGCTTCTGGAAATTGGCCACAAGGCAAGGAAGAAGAAGGAAAACTTGCCTTATTTGGTGCCACCCTTGCTTCCAAACCCTAACCCTAATTCCAATCCTATCTCAACTAGGATTGCCCTATTCTTGCCGCCCAAGCCTTGCTCCCTCTCTATGATACTCTTCACGCCAACCCCATGCCACCTTTTATAGAGTTTGGGGATAAGCCATGAATTAATTTCCTCCATTGGTTCTAGGGATTTAATCTCAACCGTCGGATCTAGAGATTTAATCTCAACCGTCGGATCTTAGAGATTTAATCTCTACCAATGGATCTTAGTGTTTTGTTTCTATCCATTGGATCTAAGCATCTTGAGGTGTTAATGGGCTACATTAGGGACCATGAGGAGGAGTTGGGTCTTGGCCACCCATGGATCAAGCCCACATAAAGTCCGATCCACTAATGATGATCCAATCCACTAAAGGTCCATCATTGATCTACCTCACCAACCCCCATATGATAATATGGGCTCCATATATTATTTGTACATTTTCTCCCCGTGTTTAAGATCTCGAATGTCCATCGATTAATTAATTTACTAACCATTAATTAATCAACATCTAACTCCTTGAGTAATACCACTCAACCTTTTCATCATGCCGGACCAAGTCCACCTGCAGGGTTTACATGATGAACCTTATGAGCTCCTCAAGGGGACATCATCATCCTAATATATAGGACACGGTTTCCTCCTATAATCAACGGCACACCATATAAATAATATCATCTCCCAACTTACCGAGTCTATCGATTTAATCTATAAATCTCGCCCATTGGTAAATCAAAGAGATGAGTACCAAGTATATGTGCCCGTTATTATATCGGGATTAAGAGCATGTACTAAATAATATCTGAGGTCCGATTCGATTATGTAGTCAGCAATAAATCGAATCACCTCTGTGTCGGTCCTGCTCAATACACACAAAGTACACTAGTGTGATTCTATGGTCAAGACAAACCAATACCAAATCACACTACCACCATTCCGATGGTTTGTCTAAAGTCATCTCGGTTGTGAGCCTTTACTTATACTTTACAAGGAGCCGATAACAAGATCTCCCGTGTGACACCACACACCATGTTATCTACAATGTAACGTATTAGACAATATTGCATAACCATAAAAATATGCAAACAATGATCATGTGATTCTAATTTCAAAATAAAGATGTTCATACAAAAGATAGACTTTTCAGTATACATCCCTACATCCTAAAGTATCAACTTTACCATGGCTAGGCTAACTACCCATCCACTTAGGGTTGACACACCCTAACCCATCTAGCGTGAATCAATCATGCTCTTAGGAACCCAATTCCTATTGGAGCTCATTGGGTTAATTAGGTATTCACTAGGGATAACTTCCCTAGATACCTTCCTAATGACCCTGTTTTGGCTTTGAAGCCTTAGACATTTGGGTCTTTCCTAGGTTAACCTTAAGGATTGCCTCCCTAGTAACCTTCTTAGTGGCTTCCTTAGATTTTCTTGAATTTTTAGCCACTAGAGACACACAAATGGTTAATCTTTGGGATAACTTCCCTATTAACCTTGGTTTTTTTAGACCTAGATTTAGTTACATAATCGAATGGAACATTATGGTAGGACTTAGGTTTGTGACCTAAACCTTTTTTGCCTTTAACTGGTTCTTGTCTCCTAGGTCCTAAATTTTGACCATTAGACCCCTTAATTGAGTTTGTAGTTCTTGCTAGGGTCTTTTCTAAATTTTCAAGTCTTGACCTCAAGACTTGGTTCTCTAATTCTAATTTTCTCAATTTTGATTTTTCATTCTTTCTTTGGGAATGACACTTCCTAGGCATGCGTCTATGATTTTTGGGATTAATGCCTAGGTGGTTTTCTACCTTCCTAATGGACTCTTTAGGTAAGATAGGTCTAGTGTTATTAGTCCTAGGTTTGTTCTTAGGTAAATGTACATGTTTGGCACCAAAACAATAGTATTTATTCCTACTAGCATGTTTTTCATTAACAATTGCAAGAGTACTAAAATAACTTCTAGCATGCTTTTAATCGAAGAACTAGAAGGTGCATTAAGATATACCTTAGGGTTTACTTTGGAAACTCCCCCTACTTGTGTAGCTCCTTCTTGCCCCTTCTTCCTCCCCCTAGAGCATTGGCTTCGATAGTGTCCTCTTTGGTTGCATTTGAAGCCCACAATGTGCTATTTGCTCTTCTTAGCAAGGACTCCGCCATCCTTTGACTTTTGGTTGACTTTTAGTGTCGGTGCTTTCTCCTTAGCCAATTTTGGGCATTTACTCTTGTAATGCCCTTTCTCCCTACACTAAAAGCAAATTATGTCATCTTTATTATTAAGAATTGCATTTGAGTTGCCTAGGGTGTTGGACGCCTCTTGATCTTCACTTCTCCCGGATGTAGATACTTCTTCTTGTTCTTGCTCTGGGAAAGAAGATTGTCTCTCCTCCCCCTCAAAGCTAGAGGTGGAGGTTTCCTCCAATTCTTCAACATCCTCAGATCCGGATGTTGATGGACATTATACTTCGGCTTCCTTCTCTACTTGTGTCAGTTTAGAATTTTAGTGGAATTTGACCACCTTATCCCACAATTTCTTAGCATCCCCATATTCACCTAGCTTGCACAAGATATGGTTAGGTATTAATTTAATTAACATTTTTGATACCTTAACCATTGTCTTGAATTGTTGTCATTGTTCCTCGGTCCATCTTAATTTTACTAATGGCTTGTTGTCTTACTTCAAAACCATTTTCAATTGTTAGCATCATATCGAAATCGGTTTCGAAATATACCTCTATCCTTTTCTTCCACCATGAGAATTCTCCTTCGAATTTTGGTGGACGGATGTTGGAGCCGGCCATCTTGTCGTGCTAGTGTTGGCGATGAGTCCGCAACAAGCTCCTCGATCTGATACCACTTGTTGGAGGATCAGAGGCCGGCTAGAGGGGGTGAATAGCCCAATTCACTTGACGATGGAAATTGTTCGTTCTTGCATGCTCGTCTCTACAATTCATTAGTGCAGCAGAAATACAAATAACAAATATGAATACAAGAGACAAATTCAAGGCACACACAATACAACACGATATACGTGGTTCGGAACCTTAGGGTTCCTACTCCACAGGGTGAGCACAACGAGCTTGAGTGATGTACACACCACTACTCAAACTTCTCGACACCAAGTTGGAGGTGGAGAAACCTCGTACAAGAAATTACAAAACATAATACAATAAGTACAAGCAAATACAAAGATGAAAATGAAATACACATAAAGAACACTTTACAATTCTTGCATTGAATCCTTTGCTTGTTGCTTGCTTTGGGTTGCTCTTGAAGGTCTAGAATGTAGCAGCAATTCCCCTCCAAAATCTCCCCAAAAACCTTGGCCAAATCCTCTATCTCGAGCTCCATTTATAACCTGCATCGAGCTGATTTTGTACTTAGCAGTCGAATGCCAATAGTGTCATTGTGAGACAATAGCCTAATCCACGTCGACATCCAAGCCAACGGATACACTAGAAGTCGACTGCCCAATACCATCAGTTGATTGAGCAGTCGATTATCGAGCGTTCTATGCCCATGACCACCTTCATCAATCGACTGTCATCCCTTGGATGTTGACTGATGGTCTAGCGATCGCCGTCGCCCTTGGCAAATGATCATTAGGCCGTAACCTCCAAATCCACACACTAGTCAATTGCCATCAACTTAGATTAGTCGAACTTGCACCTATGTCAGTCGACTGTTGTTGGGTAAAATCTCAAACAAACACTTGTTTGAGAATCTGACCATCGGGTAAAACCTCAAACACCATGTTTGAGCATCCAACACTCAATCTTAGCCACTTAGCCAAGTATAATTCATCCTCTCATGGAGTTTTCCACTGAAGCTCTCTTCCCTCATCCTACATCCCTCAGATGCACAAAGCGCACGACTTCGCAATGACATCCTTTGCATCTCTTGCCCTTGAAGTCTGCTTCCCTTGGGCCTCACTCCATTTGCTCCCTGTCCGGCGGTCCCTCGGATGCACCAAGCACACGGCTTCGCAATGTCATCCTTCACTGACTCAAGGATCCCGAGCCTACGAGACTAGTGACCTTGCCAACTCCTCAAGACTTCCAATTGCTAAGGCTGTACACTTGGACTTCCATGCCAACTCCATGTTGGAATTCCCACACCAAGCTTCATGCTTGGATTTTACCAACACCAAGCCCTATGCTTGGATTTTCCATGCCAAGGCTACACATTGAACTTCCCACACATGGTTAACCCCAAGTTAACCATGTAGTCAACTCACCGTCAAACATCAAAACATCACTCGAGTCAAACTCGAGTCCGGTCAATCGTGACCTGGGTCGATTGCACTAACACAAAGGTTTCAAATTATACCAAATGGATGTTAAGTCTGCATTCCTAAACGGATTAATTAAAGAAGAAGTATATGTGAGCCAACCTCCTAGATTTGAGAGTATAGAATATCCCAACCATGTATATAAGTTTAAAAAGGCATTGTATGGGCTAAAATAAGCACCTATATCATGATATGAACAATTATCATCCTACCTAGTTTCAAAAGGTTTGAAATAAGGTTTAATTAATTCAATTCTTTTTGTAAAAATCTTGAAACTAGATATCTTTATACCCCAAGTATACATAGATGACATAGTGTTTGGATCAACTAATTCTAAATTTTTAAAAAAAATTATAACCTTAATGGAACATGAATTTGAAATTAGCTTAGTTGGGGAATTGAATTTCTTTTTAAGGTTACAAATTAAACAAACAAGAGATGGGAATTTTATATTTCAAAATAAATATGTTAGAGAATTAATTAAGAAATTTGGGATGGAAAATGTGAAAAATTAAAAACACCTATGGTAACAAACATAATGTTAGATAGTGATACAGAAGGCAAGTCCGTAGATCTAAAGTATTATAGAAGTGTCATAGGAAGTATGTTATACTTAACTGCAAGTAGATTTGACATAATATTTGCAATAAGTATGTGTGCAAGATATCAATCTTATGCTAAAGAATCACATTTAACACATGTTAAAAGAATATTAAGGGACATTAAAGGAACAATTAATGTCGGAATGTGGTATATTAGGACTAGTAACTTCGAATTAGTAGGCTATTCTGACTCAGATTATGCAAGTTGCAAATTAGATAAAAAAGTATAAGTGGAGGGTGTCACTTCTTAGGGTCTTGTCTAGTTAGCTAGTTTAGTAGAAAGCAATGTTGTGTTGCCCTATCCACAACTGAGGTAGAATACAAAGCAATAGGATAGTGTATAGCACAATTATTAGATGTACACACAAAGACTTTGAGCTAGAATATAAAAATGTTAAGACACTAGTTGATAATATAAGTTCAATAAATTTGACTAAACACCCAATACATCACTCACGCACTAAGCACATTGATGTTAAACATCACTTTATAGGAGATTACGTCGCCAAAGGAAGCATTGAACTCAACTATGCAGAGTCCAAGTCAAATTTGGTTGACATTTTTACTAAACCATTTTCACAAGCTGAGTTTAGTACACTAAGAAGACAATTAGATTTTCTATCTTGTAAAATAGGTTTAATTATTTCTTTCACATTCAAACCTACTTTTCTATTAAATATTATTATTTTTAAGAAAATTGAAAATTGAGCTAGCCTAGGTCAAACTTAGAATTCATGAACTTATAGATCTAGGTAAGCCTTTGAATCTTATAAACACCTCGAATCAACTGTTTTTGTATTGAGCCACGAAGATGAGCATGAGATGTTAGGATTGTACTATTGATACAGAGAGCATCACTCCTTAGTTTTGATGTATGAACCAAAGTTAAAGATAGGACTTGTGTTCTGATATAAACCTTGTCAATGTATACACTCTGACTTAAGCCAAGCAATCGCTTAAATCTATCTCTATAGATCTTAATGCCTAAAATGTAGGCTGCTTCACCTAAGTCCTAAATTTAAGAAACAATTCCCAAGTCAAGTCATCACATACTGCAGCATAGGGATGTCATTTCCAAGGAGAAGTATGTCATCAACATAAAAGATAAGAAAGGTAGACACAGGGTTCATCTTCATTCTTGATGAAACCAAACTGTTTGATTGCATCATCGAATTGAAGATTCCAGCTTCTAGATGCTTGCTTTAAACCATAAATGGACATTTGCAGCATGCATACCTTGCCAGCATGCTTTGGATCTATAAAACCCTCAGGTTGTGTCATGTACACATCCTCGAGGAGGTTTCCATTTAAAAATCACAATTTTGACATCCATTTGCAAGACCTCATAATCGTGGTAAGTTGTAATAGCAAGCATGATCCAAATGGACTTAAGCATGACAACTGGTGAAAAAGTTTCATCATAGTCAATACCATGAATCTGTTTGAAACCTTTAGCAACCAATCACCCTTTATAGGTATGCATAAGGCCATCCATGTCAGTCTTTCACTTAAAGACCCACTTACACCCAATGGGTATGACCCCTTCAGGTGGATCAACCAAAGTCCATACTTAGTTAGTGTATATGGATTCCATTTCAGATCTCTTGGCCTTTAGCCATTTCTCATAATATGGGCTCATCACTGTTGGAGGATTATGGCCCGACTAGAGGGGGTGAATAGTCCTCGATGTGTATGATGGAATTCTCTCACTCCTTAATCGTCTACACTTAAGATTAGCGCAGTGGAAATACAAACAATAAAGATAATTAAGCAAATACAAGATAAACAAAGAAAACAAATGCTAACATGATTGTGTAACGTGGTTCATGACCCTTGCCACTAATCCATAGATGATTCATTCATCGAATCACTCCCTCAACAATAACTAATCTCTCCTTCAAGGTGGAGGTAAACCTTTCTTACAAAATCACTCCCTCTTACAATAAGATTGAAATAAATGCAAGAAGAGGAGTGTTAAAATGTGTTGGGCATTTGGGAGAAGTTTAGGAGTTAAGCATTAGCCTCACAAGAGCACCCAAGGCCTCTTCTTATAGGGATGAGACCATTCTTCCTAGCAAGGGACTGATGCACCATCCGATCAGCCAGAGTGGTTGCTTCACAATGGCTTCATCAACGTTGTCATACAGCTAATTGCTTTCTCATCAGTCGACTGATCATCCCTATCAATCGACTGATAGAGCCATCAGTCTAGTGATCAGGCGATCAGTCGACTCTCAAACCCTTTGTGCCCGTGACCACCTTCATTAGTCGAATGTCGTCTCTTGGCAATCGATCGATGATGCGTAATGATCGCTAAAACCTAGCAATGACATCGGGTCAAGACCATCACCAAACATCAATCGAGCACCAGTCGAGTGCCATCGACTTAGAGCAATTGACTGATATCTATATCAGTCAATTGGTATCGGGTAAAACCTCAAACAAAGCACTTGTTTGAGCCTCCGACTTTCGGGTAAACCTCAAACCATCTGTTTGAGCATCCGACACTTCCAATCGTTGGGTAGAAACCTTAAACTCATGTTTCAAAGATCCGCTTATCCAAATGTCGGGTAAACCTCAAACATAAGTTTGAGCATCCGACACTTAGCCATTCGCCAAGTTCACCTATGAGCTACCCGTCCCCGGTTACAATCGCCATTCTCATCTCCTTAGAGTCCTCATCGGCTCTCTTCGTCTCGCCATGTCCTCGATGCACCAAGCACACGGCCGCAATGCCATCCTTCGTGTGTTGCCTTGAAGTCCGCTTCATTTGGCTTTACTCCAATGCTCGTCTCAAGTGTCCTGGATGCACCAAGGACGGCTTCTACAATGTCATCCTTCACCGACTCAAGGACCCGAGCCATGAGATGGTGAACTCGCCAATGCTATCAAGTCAACCATGTGTGATTTACTAAGTCTTGCACAACATAAAAACATATATCAAATCCAAAACAATCCTAACTAAAACCTTTGCCACACACATCAAAACCAAACCATACATAAGTTGATTGCCCTAACAATCTCCCCTTTTTTGATATGTGGCAACCATATTTAAGTTAGGTAAAACAATAACCAAATACATAAAGAAGGAGAGCATGTAAATCAAATATGAGTATCAAACACTCCCCCTTAATATATGCAACTCCCCCTTAACACATGCTAATTCTCCCCTAGCATGATTGACTTAAACACTAACATTTCTCACCCTTTGACACCATCAAAAACATTAACATATGTTATACAAGCATGGCATCCAATCCAAAGGAAGAAAAATACCAAAACATGCCTGAAAACCCAGACGTTTTCATCGATCCTAGTTCAGGACTACCGGTCGTGACACCCAAAAACCAATCTTTCTGATTTCCGAACCCAAGTTCAGAAATGCATTAAAAATTCTAAAAAATTTTAAAAATTATGAAATTTGGGGAACACATTTCTCATAAGTTCCTTTAACAAAGAAAAATTATTTTTCATTAAAATGCATTCAATTTTTGAAAATTAGGCAAATTCTCAAAAGTTAAAAAAATGTCTCAATTTTGTATCAAGTTTAAAAACTAGTTTTGCCTTAGAATGTTCCAAATCATGAATTCAAAGTTTATAAAACATAAAATGATTTTAAATCATTTAAAATATCCAACCATGATCTTTAGGCAAAATGTCTATGAATTAAAATAAGCTTTCCCCATGATTGGTCTATGATTGCTCTAATTTGATACTTTGAATGACTCATCTAAATATCATAAGCATTAGTGAATCAATTGTATCATCCTAACATCTCACTCATTGCTATGTTTTCAATCAAGTTAGCCTTATGGTGGGTTGTGAGATGTAGTTAAAGGTATTTATACTTAACCATAAATTTCATGCAATTCTACCCAAGGTTAAGTATCATCCTAAAAACCCAATCATGATCATAAAACATGGATTATCTATAATTGCATATTATGATCATAAATCAAGTATTATCACTAATTACACATTATAATCATGAATCACAAAAGTCATATATTACACCCAACTACAAGTCAACTACCCACATCATCAAAAGTCAACCATTTAATAAGATATGAAATAATATCAAGTGTGGTTGACTATCCTAGATTTCTCTAACCCTTGAGGATTGACTTGGGAACCGAATATAAATTCTTTCCAATGAGGTTCACCAAGTACTCCTTTTGGATCCAATTCCTAGCTACCATTGTAGTTTTTGTTTGTCCCCTAACTCTTAAACAATGGTAAGCTTTTTAATTTTTGTCTCCCTTATATCCTAGGCCCTTCTTGTTAAAACTTGCCCTTTGGCTCCCAATGATAATATTTAAAGTGTTAGAGCCAATTATGAATTTCTCTAAGGCCTTAGTTAAATGATCTACCTTTTCCCTTAAGGCATTATTTTCTTCTACACATGCATCATTAATACTAGAAGAAATACAATCATCATGTGAACATGCTTTTTCAAGTTTTTCTTCTAATTTCCTAATATCATCAAGCATGCATTTGTTTTTCTTTTTAGCCCTAAATAAGTCCTTAGTTAAACTAGTAATCATTGAAATAACTTTCTTAGGAGGGAGATTCGTTACGTCACTTACCAAATCTCCTTCTTCAGATTCCGATGAGGATGCTCCCCCTACACTTGAGCTCTCCTCTTCACTTGAGCTTGTTTCTTCTTGTTCGGATGAGGTGGAGGCTACATCATCAATCCCCATTAGTGCAAAATGGGAGACGATCTCTTCTTCTTCTTATAATGATGATGGATCGTCCCATGTAGCCTTCAAGTTGTGGGCTTTTGTCTTCCTCTCCTTCTCTTTTGACTTCTTTTCTTCTTTCTTCTTCCCTTTCGTCTTCTTGTCATGTTTCTTCTTTTCTTCTTTGCTTTTGTTCAATAAGGGACATTCATCCCTGTGTCCATGTCCTTGGCAATTATAGCATATAATTTTTCTTCTCGGCCTTCTCCTATCATGAGACTTATTAAATTTAAAATTCTTTAAAGCACGTCTTACCTTCCTTACCATGTATGCTTCCTCATTGATATTTATTGATGAGGAGGATTCTTCATCCGATGAAGAAGGTAGAGTCTCCTTCTTCTTCCCTTTGTCGTCCATTAGTGCTACTCCCCTTGGCTTTGTGTTTGATTCTTCTACTATACCTTCAAGCCTAGTTTCATGTAATTCCATGGTGGAGAAAAATTCTTCTAGAGTACTTCCCTCTAGATTCTTGGAGATATAGATGTTAGTAATATATGAGAGATGTCCTAAGACAATCGCCTTATGTATGGACCATTTATATGATAAATGAAGATTCACTATTTGAGTATACATGTTTTATGTATTTGATTGGATCTTAAACTCATTTACTGAATGTCCACGATACGATTCACAGCATGAGAGAATTTGTGATTGGATCACAACTAGTGAGTATCTATACATGTGTAATTGTGATGTATCGGAATTATCCCTAGTCGATGAATTGATGAATCTGGACACCATCAATTCTGTTGAGACTAGCACGAGGTATACTCCTTGGTGTATCCAAGCAGCTGATTCTCACTGGCTGGAGACATAGTGATGTCCGGAGTTAATCGTGGATGCTAGTTATGGTAACTAGTTCATTGGAGTGACCAGCCGTAAGACTTCATATGGTTCTCTGCATATATAGATATGTCAATGAAGTTCTTACTGTGGCTTAGGTGCGATGTTCCTTTGACTTGCGGTATTCAAGTCATCTTGATCATGGAGACTTATGCTTTGACATCTTAAGCAAACATCTCTAAGGAGATGTGGACCCGGGATGATTGGGTATAAGTCGAAGTGATCGAAGGTGTTTGAATAGCCTATAAAGCATTCACCACTCCTTGCGAGGAGATGTATACCCATGGCCTCTCGTCGGATTGTTACTAAAGTCTTTGGCCAAAGCATTACATGTTTAGAGTAAGGTACTCTTCGATACATGTGGAGTAACTAGAACTGTAGGACGAGGAAATGATACTTGGGCTAGGTGTGACGAGTCATTAGTAGTGGGACTGACACAATAGACCATGTCCTGAACCAAGTGGGTATAAGATGAGTGAAGGGAATGGGGCACGATTCATTCGAGCCATCAAGGGTTTCGTAAATAGTTCGATCAACCGCTGATCTTTTCGGTTAATTGGGGATCATGATGTACTACTAGGTGCCACTCATGATCGCTTCTATAATTAATGGTTAATTATAGACGGCCAACATAAACCGAGAACCTATTTGGTCACACGACAACGAGTGTAATCCAAAGGATTTAAAACGAGCTTGAGAATGGGATTCTCGCATCGAGAGAAACTATGTTTGGTTGGACCAAACATAAAGCGAGCATGAAATTGTTTCAGTCGCAATGGAAGCGTGGATGGGCCGTGTCTTATGAAGACATAATGGATGGACCAAAATGGTTTGGTTCTAATCCAATGGATGAAAATAAACCAAAGGGGTTTGGTTTATATTAAACGAATGAACCAAAGGTTGGTTCGGTTCGTTTTAACTTAAAATAAACCATCATTGTTTGGTTTATTTTAACTTATCTTAATGGAGCGGGTTAACGGGCTTTATGGATATGATCCATTAACCATTAAGAGAATTAGTTCTCTATAAAATAGGGATTAAACCCTAACCCTAAAACCTAATCTATTTTTGGTCACTAACACAAAGTTGCCGCCCACCTCCTTGGAGTTTTCGGCGCCAACAGCCTTGTGCCGCCGCCCAACCACTTGTGCCGCCGTCCAACTTGTTGCCGGTGACCAAGCTTCAGCCGGTGAACCTCCGGCGACCCTCCGGTGATCTCCTATAGGTTTGACATCAAGGTGAGGCTTTTCTCTCCTTGTTTTGGCCGGCGCCTACTCCTCCACCAAGCTGTCCAGTTTTCTGGACAGCTTCTCCTCCTCTCGTCGGAGCGTCGTTTGGACGACGGTTAGTGCTCCGACAGCGGCTAACTTACCGGGGATTTGATCTCCGGTAATCCTCTGAGGTGGAGGACGGCGATCTGGCCAAACGGTTGACGAATACCTCTCCGGAGAAGCGAGTTTGGAGAACTCGTTTTAGGATCCGAATTTGGATTCGGATCGTGATCATCTCTCGATCACGTCGTCTTCAACACGCGGCTAGTAACCCGTACGAAGACGAAGCTCGTGACTTAGCGAAGTCATCCCGAGGAGCTCGGCGTGGATACGGATAGAGACGATTCTTACGAGGATCGTTCCGGTTGATGCCGTTCCCGCTACACGTCATACGGAAGGTATAACATAGTTTAATTTCCATTTATTGCAAATTTTAATTTACGGTTATTTCTACACTTGTTGTAATAGCATGCGTGTGTTGTGTGTGTTGTAATAAATATAGATTTATTATTTTTATTTGCTTCCGCTGTGCTCATGTTTACGAAACATGATCGAACACACACACGCCATGCAAGGTTTAAACCCAACAAAGGGTATCAGAGCCCAGTTGTGTTTCACATAATCGTAAAATGGATGATAGTCATAATGTATTTCTGGAAGTTTTCTAAATTTTGGAAATTTAGAAGTATTTATGGAAATTTTTCAATTTTGGAAAGTCTAGAAGTATTTATGGAAATCTTCCACTTTTGGAATGTTGGAAGTATTTATGGAAATTTATATTTTCCATAAATAAAATATTTGATTAGATTCTGAAAATTTGTTTCCTAATTTAATCATGATTTGATTTGGGAAATCAAATCTTAAAATATTTTATTTCCATAAGTAGTTTTAAAGATTTAGGAAATTGGTTTCCTAAATAGATTTTCCTTAATCAAATAATTCCATGAATAAAATATGTGATTAGATTTGGAAATTTGTTTCCTAATTTAATTATCATTTGATTTGGAGAATCAAATCTTAAACATATTTTATTTCCATAAATAGTTATGACAAATAAGGAAATTATGTACATGACATAATTGTATGCCATGTAATTGCATTAGATGCATAACATTATGCCATGCGTGTCGTGACATGTAGATGTATGCCATGTATGCAATGCCATGTAGATAATAGTTATTTGCATGCAAAGAGGATGAGACATAAAACCCTAACTCAATATTAAAGCCTACACCTTCCATTAATATGGTTAGAACCAGAGTTCTGTTTCTTGTTTGGGTTGTTGGACTCACTCCAAGCCCTCGAACTCAACATGTTCAAATCATTGGAATAGTTTAACTCTAATATGGTAAGAGCCGAGGTCAATCGTTAGTTTGGGTTGTTGGACTCACTCCAAGCCTGGCTAATTGGTTGAATGCGCTCTAACCATATTAAAACTATTTCGCGATTAATGGGTCGGCTTTAACTTGGAGCATCGATTTGTTGAACTCACTCCAAGGTCGATGTGAAGAGAGGTGAAGTTGGGTGCTATGCATATGATGCATACTTGTTAATGTGTTAACAACCCAATGTATGTGTAAACATTCAATTAGTTGATAGCACATTGTGATAGTTACATATACATGATATGTAATCGTATATTGATACCCACCATCATAGCTAAGAATGGCTTGTTGGACTCACTCCAAGGTTGTTCTTATCTATGATGGATATCAACCCATTCGGAGATGGACCTACAATCTCCCGAAGTGATTTTGGGGTTTTTGAAATTCGAAAAATGAATGGGATTTATAAATGTATATTGATGCATTTTAAAATCATTTTCTCATAAATGCTCGTTTTGTATTTCTAGGTCAATAAATTGATCATGACGTCTTTGAATTTGCGCACTATTTTGGATTCGAACAAACTGACTGGGCCTAACTTCCTGGACTGGCTTAGAAACCTGAGAATTGTTCTCAAGGCGAAAAGCTTGCATATGTCCTTGAAGAGCCTCTTCCCGATCCCCTAAGGATGATGCAACCTGCACTAAATGTTGGTCTATCGTAAACATGTAAGCGTGGCGATTCTCGAAAGGCGAGTTGCATCATGCTAGCGGCGATGGTACCGAGCCGCAAAGCATGAGCATATGGATGCTAATACTATGGTCTTCCATCTTCATGAGTTGTTCGATGAGCAAGCGAGATCCGAAAGGTTCGAGGTCTCTAGGCTCCTCTTCACCACGAAGATGCAAGAAGGTTCGTCTCAGAGTACGCTTTGTGCTAAAGATGAACGGGTACATCGAGCGCTAGCTACCCTCGGTTTTGTGATGGATCATGAGCTAAGTATTGACTTAATTCTGCATTGTTTGCCCAAGAGTTTCTCGCAATTTGTGATGAACTATCGGATGAACAAATTGGAATCCACCATTCCCGGGCTCCTCAATATGCTGAAGACTGTGGAGCCTTCTGTGAAGCATGAGGAGAAGGCGGTTCTCATAGTTGATTCCTCAAAGAAAGGTTCTAAGAGGAAGGCAAAAGAATGTAAGAAAGGAAAGAAAAGGCAAAGAAGGTGGAACTAGCCAAGAAAAGGGCACTTGCCATCATCTGTGGGCAAGGAAGGCCACCGCGAAGAAACTGCAAGATTTATCTTGAGTCCATGAAGAAGAAGAAGGCATCCGATGCCCCATCCTCTTCAGGTATCTTCGTTATTGATTGTCATTCTATTTCCTTAGACACTTGGGTATTGGATACTGGGTGTAGCTCACATATATGTAATTACATACAGGGGCTAAGGAATAGAAGAAGACTTGTCAGTGGGGAGTCAAATTCATGAAGTTGGCAATGGAGCAAAGGTTGCTGCAGTCGCCATCTAAACTTATTTGCTGAAGCTCCCTAGTGGACTAGTCTTGGAACTGGACAATTGCTATTATGTTCCTTCTCTAATAAAGAACATTGTTTCTATTTCCTGCTTAAATAGAAATGGTTTCCATTTAACGTTGAGTAACAATTGTTGTTATATAACTTTGAATGGCGTACTTTATGGAACTGGAACTTTGAGTAATGGCATTTATACGCTGGACGATCCAAAGGACATTTTCAATATCGGGCGAGCAACACGCTGCTGCTCGAAAGGATAATCACATAGACTCTATATGTGGCATTGTCGTCTTGGCCATATAAGCAAGAAACGCATGTCCTAATTACACCGATGTGGTCGAATCGCTTGAATTGGATTCATACGATACATGTAATCATGCTTAAAAGGCAAGATGACTAAGTTACCTTTACCGAAAAGGTGAACGAGTGGGAGAGTTAGGTCTAGTACATACCGATGTATGTGGACCTATGTCAACTCAAGCATTAGGAGGCTATAGCTACTTCATTACCTTCACCGATGATCACTCACGGTTTGGGTATGTGTTCTTGATGAAACACAAGTCCAAGCCTTTGAAAGGTTCAAAGAATTCAGAAATGAAGTAGAGAAACAACATGACAAGAGTATTAAAATACTGATCGGATCGAGGTGGTGAATACTTAAGTCAAGAGTTTCTTGATTATCTAAGAGACAATGGCATATTGTCTCAATGGACTCCCTATACACCACAAAGATAATGGTGTATCCGAGAGGCGAATCGACCTTGTTGGACATGGTCAGTCAATGATGAATCATGCGACTCTTCCCAAGTCCTTTGGGGTTATGCACTTGCATAAATTGCTTACTTGTTAAATGTAATGCCTACCAAGGTAGTCTCTACTACTCCATATGAGATATGGGCTAGTAAGAAACCTCATGTATCTTACTTGAAGATATGGGGTTGTCCCGCTTATGTGAAGTGATCAGACGCATAAACCGGATGCTAAGTCTGATAAATGTCTATTTATTGGATACCCTAAGGAAACAAGGGGTTACCAATTCTATCATCCTGTGGAACAAAAGGTGTTTGTTTCAAGGCATGCTATGTTTCTAGAGAAAGAGTTTCTCTTGCAAGAAAACAGTGGGAGTGTCGTCGAGCTTGAGGAGGCTCGAGAGACTCAAATAGACATTGATGAGATACCTGGTGAAGCACAACAGCCGACAACTCATAGTGATGAGCAATCGATTGGACCTATTGTAACACCACATCTTCAGAGATCCGTAGAACACGCAATATTCCCGAGAGATATGGATTTCTCGTAAGTGAATCGAACGACGTGTTACTCATTGATGATGAGGAGCCTACCAGTTATGAAGAAGTGCTGACAAGTTCAGAAAGGGATAAGTGGCTTGGTGCCATGAAGTCGGAAATGGATTCCATGTACGAAAACCAAGTTTTGAACTTGGTTGACCCACCTGAAGGCATAAAGCCTATAGGGTGCAAGTGGGTTTTCAAGAAGAAAACCGACATGGATGGTAATGTGATTACCTATAAGGCTAGATTAGTGGTGAAAGGATATCGTCAAAAGCAAGGTGTTGATTATGACGAAACCTATTCGCCTGTAGCTATGCTTAAATCCATTCGGATGCTCCTGACCATAGCGGCTCATTATGATTATGAGATATGGCAGATGGATGTGAAAACAGCTTTCCTTAATGGAAACCTGCTCGAGGACGTGTATATGATACAGCCTGAGGGTTTCACATCGGTTGATAAAACCAAGGTATGCAAATTGCGACGATCCATTTATGGATTGAAGCAAGCAACCAGAGTCGGAATATCCGCTTTGATGAGACGATCAAAAAGTTTGATTTCACAAAATCCGCATTTAACCTTGTGTACAAGAAGGTTAGTGGGAGGCAAATGTGTTCCTAGTATTGTATGTCGATGACATATTACTTATAGGAAACGATGTGTCAATCTTACAAAGGCTAAGGTTTGGTTATCCAAGACATTCTCCATGAAAGACCTGGGAGAAGCAACCTACATCCTTGGGATTAAGATCTATAGAGATAGATCGAAACGGTTGCTTGGTCTTTCGCAGTCTACATATATAGACCGAGTGCTAAAGAGGTTTAGCATGTCAGAATCCAAGAAAGGTTATCTGCCCATCAGGCATGGGGTACACCTTTCGAAGTCTATGTGTCCGCGCACAGAAGACGAGAGGATTTGCATGAGTAAGATTCCCTATGCATCCGCAATAGGATCTATCATGTATGCTATGTTATGTACGAGGCCCGATGTATCGTATGCTCTGAGTGTCACGAGCAGATACCAGTCTGATCCAGGAATGGATCATTGGGCGACTGTTAAGACGATCCTTAAGTACTTGAGAAGAACTAAGGATGTGTTCCTAATATATGGAGAAGGGGACATGGTGATACGCGGGTATACGGATGCCCTTCCGCATGCATAAGGATGATTCCGTGTCTAAGTCCGATACGTGTTTACCTTGAATGGGGCGCAGTGAGTTGGAAAAGTTCCAAACAAGAGATCAGAGCGATTCTACCATCGAGGCAGAATATATTGCAGGCAAGCAAAGGCGAAGCGGTTTGGATCAAGAAGTTCGTTCATGAACTTGGTGTGATTCCGGCCATTGTTGAAGCAATACCGGTCTACTGCGACAACAATGGAGCAATTGCACAGGCGAAAGAGCCAAGGTCTCATCAACGATCCAAACATGTGCTTCGCCGCTATCATCTTATCAGAGAGATCATAAGTAGGAACGAAATACAAATCGAGAAAATTCACCAAAGGAACTTAGCGATCCTTTGACTAAAGCATTACCTCAAAGTAAGTTTGAGGGTCATGTTAGAGCTTATGGTATCGATACCGTAGCGATTGGCATTAGGCCAAGTGAGTCTGTTAGTAATATATGAGAGATGTCCTAAGGCAATCGCCTTATGTATGAACCATTTATATGATAAATGAAGATTCACTATTTGAGTATACATGTTTTATGTATTTGATTGGATCTTAAACTCATTTACTGAATGTCCACGATACGATTCACAGCATGAGAGAATTTGTGATTGGATCACAACTAGTGAGTATCTCTACATGTGTAATTGTGATGTATCGGAATTATCCCTAGTCGATGAATTTATGAATCTGGACACCATCAATTCTGTTGAGACTAGCACGAGGTATACTCCTTGGTGTATCCAAGCAGCTGATTCTCACTGGCTGGAGACATAGTGATGTCCGGAGTTAATCGTGGATGCTAGTTATGGTAACTAGTTCATTGGAGTGACCAGCCGTAAGACTTCATATGGTTCTCTGCATATATAGATATGTCAATGAAGTTCTTACTGTGGCTTAAGTGCGATGTTCCTTTGACTTGCAGTATTCAAGTCATCTTGATCATGGAGACTTATGCTTTGACATCTTAAGCAAACATCTCTAAGGAGATGTGGACCCGGGATGATTGGGTATAAGTCGAAGTGATCGAAGGTGTTTGAATAGCCTATAAAGGATTCACCACTCCTTGCGAGGAGATGTATACCCATGGCCTCTCGTCGGATTGTTACTAAAGTCTTTGGCCAAAGCATTACATGTTTAGAGTAAGGTACTCTTCGATACATGTGGAGTAACTAGAATCCGTAGGACGAGGAAATGATACTTGGGCTAGGTGTGACGTAGTCAGCCTAGTGGGGACTGACACAATAGACCATGTCCTGAACAAAGTGGGTATAAGATGAGTGAAGGGAATGGGGCACGATTCATTCGAGCTACTGAAGGGTTTCAGAAATAGTTCTGGATCAACCGTTGATCTTTTCGGTTAATTGGGGATCATGATGTACTACTAGGTGCCACTCATGATCGTTCTATAATTAATGGTTAATTATAGACGGCCAACAAAAACCGAGAACCTATTTGGTCACACGCACAACGAGTGTAATCCAAAGGATTTAAAACGAGCTTGAGAATGGGATTCTCAGACCGAGAGAAACTATGTTTGGTTGGACCAAACATAAAGCGAGCATGAAATTGTTTCAGTCGCAATGGAAGCGTGGATGGGCCGTGTCTTATGAAGACATAATGGATGGACCAAAATGGTTTGGTTCTAATCCAATGGATGAAAATAAACCAAAGGGGTTTGGTTTATATTAAACGAATGAACCAAAGGTTGGTTCGGTTCGTTTTAACTTAAAATAAACCATCATGGTTTGGTTTATTTTAACTTATCTTAATGGAGCGGGTTAACGGGCTTTATGGATATGATCCATTAACCATTAAGAGAATTAGTTCTCTATAAAATAGGGATTAAACCCTAACCCTAAAACCTAATCTATTTTTGGCCGCCCAACACAAAGTTGCCGCCCACCTCCTTGGTGAATTCGGCGCCAACAGCCTTGTGCCGCCACCCAACCACTTGTGCCACCGTCCAACTTGTTGCCGGCGACCAAGCTTCAGCCGGTGAACCTCCGGCGACCCTCCGGTGATCTCCTATAGGTTTGGCATCAAGGTGAGGCTTTTCTCTCCTTGTTTTGGCCGGCGCCTACTCCTCCACCAAGCTGTCCAGTTTTCTGGACAGCTTCTCCTCCTCTCGTCGGAGCGTCGTTTGGACGACGGTTAGTGCTCTGATAGCGGCTAACTTACCGGGGATTTGATCTCCGGTAATCCTCTGAGGTGGAGGACGAAGGATTCGTCAAACGGTTGACGAACACCTCTCCGGAGAAGCGAGTTTTGAGAACTCGCTTTGGATCCGAATTTGGATTCGGATCGTGATCATCTCTCGATCACGTCGTCTTCAACACGAGGCTAGTAACCCGTACGAAGACGAAGCTCGTGACTTAGCGAAGTCATCCCGAGGAGCTCGGCGTGGATACGGATAGAGACGATTCTTACGAGGATCGTTCCGGTTGATGCCGTTCCCGCTACACGTCATACGGAAGGTATAACGTAGTTTAATTTCCTTTTATTGCAAATTTTAATTTACGGTTATGTCTACACTTGTTGTAATAGCATGCGTGTGTTGTGTGTGTTGTAATAAATATAGATTTATTATTTTTAATTGCTTCCGCTGTGCTCATGTTTACGAAACATGATCGAACACACACACGCCGCGGTGCCGGAAACCCAACAATAGAAGGAGTCCACCATGGAGCTCCATTTGGATGACCGGGGAAATGCATCTATAGCCTTCATTACCATGTCTTGGTTCGTGAGCTTCTCTTCTACCCTTGATAAACCGGTTATTATTTCCTTAAATCATGAATGAAGAGATAATACCTTCTCCCTTTTATCTAGCTTGATATTGTTTGATTGGGAGAGTAGAAGGTCCCCTCTTGCAAGCTTTGCTTCGGAAGTGCCTTCATGGAGCTCTACAAGCTTTTCCTACATTTCCTTGGTGCTAGAGCACTCTCCAATTTAGTTGATCTCTTGTTCAAGGAGCACATTGTATAGATGGTGCTTGGCCTTTGAATTCGCCAAGTGTTCCTCTCTTTGCTTCTTGGTCCATCTCGATTTTTCTAGCATTCTCCCTTCTTCATCCCTAAGTATCTCGAAACCACTATCCATGATTATCATTATATCAAAGTTTGTTTCGAAGAATACCTCCATTCTCTTCTTCCACCAAGAGAAGTCCACTTCGAACTTTGGCGGATGAATGTTGGAGCAGGCCTTTTCTTGTCGTGCTTGTTTTGGCAATGAGTCCATCAACAAGCTCCTCGCTTTGATATCACTTGTTGGAGGATCATGGCCCAGCTAGAGGGGGGGGGTGAATATCCCTCGATGTGTACGATGGAATTCTCTCGCTTCGTACACTTAAGATTAGCGCAGTGGAAATACTAACAATAAAGATAATTAAGCAAATACAAAATAAGAAAAGAAAACAAACGCTAACAAGATTGTGTAACGTGGTTGATGGTCCTTGCTGCTAATCCACGGATGATTTGTTCGGCGAATCACTCCCTCAACAATCACTAATCTCTCCTTCAAGGTGGAGGTAAATATTTCTTACAAAATCACTCCCTCTTACAATAAGATTGAAATAAACACAAGAATAAGAGTGTTAAAACGTGTTGGGAACTTGGGAAAAGTTTAGGAGTTAAGAGCACCCAAGGCCTCTTCTTATAGAGAAGAGGTCATTCTTCCTGTTGGGCAGTAAATAGTCGACTGATGCAGCCATCAGTCGACTGCTGCTATAGTCAGTGCTTCATAACGACTTCATCCACATTGGCATCTAGCCAATGACTCTCTCATCAGTCGACTGATCAACCCTATCAGTCGACTGATAGAGCCATCAGCCGAGTGATCAGGAAATCAATCAACTCTCAAACCCTCTATGCCTGCGACCACCTTCATCAGTTGACTATGGTCCCTTGGCAGTCGACTGATGGTGCAGCAGTCGACTACTAAAACCGTAGCAATTGACTGTTAGCCTAGAAGACTATCAGACGAACACCAATCGAGCACCAATCGAGTGCTATCGACCCAGAGCAATCGATTGATATCTATATCAATCGACTAGTGTCGGGTAAAACCTCAAACAAAGCACTTGTTTGAGCCTCTGACGGTTGGGTAAACCTTAAACCATATGTTTGAGCATTCGACACTTCCAATCATCGGGTATAAATCTCAAACTCATGTTTGAGCTTCTGACTTATCCATACGTCGGATAAAACCTCAAACATAAGTTTGAGCATCCGACACTTAGCCATTCGGCCACGTTCACCTATGAACTACCCCGTCCCGGGTTATAATCGCTCACTCTCATCTCCCTTGGAGTCTCTCTCTGAAGCTCTCTTCGTCCAGCTACATCCCTCAGATGCACCAAGCGCACGGCTTCGCAATGACATTCTTCACGTCTCGCCTTGAAGTCTGCTTCCTTTGGCTTCACTCCAATGCTCCTCGTCCGAAGGTCCCTCGGATGCACCAAGCGCACGAATTTCGTGAACCATGAGATGGTGAACTCACCAATGCTATCATCAAGTCAACCATGTGTGATTTACTAAGTCCTGCACAACTTAAACACACATATCAAATCCATAACAATCCTAACTTAAACCTTTTCCACTCACATCAAAACCAAACCATACATGGGTTGATTGCAGTAACAATCACAACTTTCTGATAGAATGTAGACTCGTTCAACTCAACAAGCATAATGTCATCATTATCAGACAAGAGAAATGAATATCTCTCAGGGCGATGATGTATCCTATTAGACTTACGAAGAGGTTGGTCTACATGAACAGGTTGTTGCTCCATAATTTCTTGTGCAACAATCTCATTATCCACAACACTTTGTGGTGCCTGTTCAATTTCCATCTCAGTGTTATCTATATCTTGAACTTCTTCAAGATGAATTTTACTTCTCACTAGTTCTTCTTGAAATGAACTCTCTTTCTAGAAAGACATCATTTCTAGCGGCAAACACTTTGCCTTGTGTGGGGTTGTAGAAATAATATCCTTTCGTTTCATTAGGATACCCTACAAAGTAGTACTTGTCTGATTTGGGGCCTAGTTTATCGGAGACTTGATGTCGAACATAAGCCTCACAACCCCAAATCTTTATAAAAGACATCTTAGGACTCTTCCCAGTCAATATCGCATATGGTGTCTTTATGACTCCCTTAGATGGGACGCGATTAAGTGTGAAAGCAGCATCTCTAAAGCATATCCCTAGAATAAAGAAGGAAGATTTGTGTGACTCATCATGGACCATACCATATCTAATAATGTACGATTTCTCCTTTCTGATACACCATTCCACTGTGGTGTTCCAGGTGGAGTGAGTTGAGATATAATCCCAAACTCAATGAGATAGTCACGAAAATATTGGCTAAGGTATACCCCACCTCGATCTGATCGAAGCACCTTAATACTCTTACCAAGTTGGTTTTGTACTTCATTCTTGAATTCTTTGAACTTTTCAAAGGATTCATATTTGTGTCTCATAAGATACATATTCATATCTACTGAAATCATCAGTAAAAGTAATGAAGTACTGATAGCCTTTTCTAGCAGCGATACTAAAAGGGTCACATATTGTATGAGTCCTAACAAGTATGTCGCTCTTTCACCATGTCCACTAAATGGAGTCTTGGTCATCTTGCCTAGAAGACAGGATTCACATGTCTCATATGATTTAAAATCAAATGAGTCCAGTAATCCGTCCTTATGGAGTTGGGATATGCGACTCTCATTTACTTGACCCAGATGACAATGCTAGAGATATGTTTGGTTCATATCATTAGATTTGAACCATTTGGTATTTATGTTATAGATTGGGGTTTCAAGATCTAGAAGATAGAGACCATTCACAAGGTGTGCACTATAAAAAAATATATCATTTAAATAAACAGAACAACACTTGTCTTTTATTACGAATGAGAAACCTTTCTTGTCTAAACAAGAACCAGAGATAATGTTTTTAGTCAAGGTAGGCACATAACAACAGTCTTCTAGTTCTAAGATAAGCCTAGTGGCAAAAGATAAGGAGTATGTTCCTACAACAATGGTGGCAACTTTTTCTCCATTGCCTAGCTGTAGGTCCACTTCTCCCTTCGTCAATGATCTAGTCTTTCGAAGGCCCTACACATTGGTACAAATATAAGGAGCATAGCTGGTATCTAATACCCAAGAAGACGAGATAGATAAATTGATTTCGATAACATATATACCTAAGGCAGAAGTCTCACTTATCTTCCTTTTTACCTCTTCTAGGTATAGCTTACACTTTCTCTTCCAATGCTCGGCCTCACCGCAGTGGAAGCATTCACCTTCCTTAGACACCCCTCCTTTAGGTTTTAATGCTTTTACCTTGCCTTTGCCTTTGCCTTTAGCTTGGGTCTTACCCTTACCTTTAGGCTTCTGCTTGCCTTTGCCTTTGCCTTTGTTCACCATCAAAATGGTACCAGGCTTTGCCTTCTTAAGGTTGAGTTCAGCAGTTCGCAACATGCTCAATATCTCAGGTAATGGCTTGTCAATTTCATTCATGTTATAGTTCATGACAAATTGATTGTAGCCTTCTTCTAGTAGTGACTGTAGAACAAGGTCAGTGGCCAGCTCTTAGCCCAATGGAAATCCCAATATCTCTTGCTTCTCAACGTACCCAATCATCTTGAGTACATGAGTGCCTACGGGAGTTCCTTCTTGCATCTTTCATTGAAACAAGGCCTTCGACACTTCGTATCTCTCATGCTTTGCTTGTCCCTGATATAGTTATTTCAGATGCTCAACCATACCATAGGCATCCATGTTCTCGTGTTGCTTCTGAAACTCAGAGTTCATGGTGGCAAGCATGAGGCATGACACATCCAGTGCGTCATCTTGATGCTTCTTATAAGCATCCCTGTTAGCACAAGTGGTCGTAGTGGTGGGTGGTTCAGGAATGGACTAGTCTAGGACGTACAATTTGCGCTCTTGCTTGAGAACTATCCTCAGGTTCCTGTACCAGTCTAGCAAGTTAGCTCCAGTGAGCTTGTCCTTATCAAGGACAAATCGCAAAGAGAGTGTATTTGACGTATTTGACGACATGGTGATATACAATATAGAAATACAGAAATATATCATATTTCAATCATTTAATTAGGCCTTTTAACTAAATGATTCTCCCACTGGTCACAAAGTGGGACAAGATCCATTTTATACCTCATCTTGAGTTAGCTTTGGCTAATCGCCCAAGACTCGTATAAGATAGGTAGGTAACATGGACCAATTACATCTAATGTAACTCTTGTATATCTATATGAACAAAATTATTTGTTCATTGTGCCCATCGCATAAGTTATCTTTCTAAATTACCACTCATCATGAGTTAGCTTTGGCTAATCGCCCAAGATTTGTGTAATGTAGGTAGATGTCTCTTATGAGCTATGCCTCCAAGTTCATCAATCTAATTGAGAGAGCTTAGTTAAGTTGATCCCAAGGTTTAATAGACGAACATCACAATTGTCCTGTCGTACTTTACAGAGGTAAATCGAGTCACTTTGCTTTGGCAAATGTGCTACGATTTAACAAGGTAATAGTAAGTATTAAACTTTGGTAGGCATATAATAAGTGACCTAATTTTGTGACAACTAACTACATATGCATCAAATATACAAGCATCATATGCATCCAGTTAGCGGGGGGGGGGGAGAGGCAGCGCCCCTTACGGGGGTCACGGGGGAAGCACCCTTGACAAAAAATATTTTTATAGACTCATTGAATGAGTTGCTGGCCATCATGTTTATCACTATGAACCCGAGACCATCCGTTTGATCAGTCCGGCCAAAGACCATCCGATCGGCACAGGTCCAAAAGGCACAGTTCCACTCGACACCATCCGATCGACACAAGTCCACTAAGCACCATCCGATCGGCATAGTCCGATCGGCACAGGTCCACTCGGCACCATCCGATCAACACAGGCCCACTTGGCACCATCCGATCAGCATAGGTCCACTCGGCACCACTCGATCGGCACAGTCAGATCAACACAGGTCCACTCGGCACCATCCGATCAATAAAAGTCCACTCGTCACCATCCGATTAGCACAGGTCCACTCGGCACCATCCGATCAGCACAGGTCCACTCGGCACCATCCAATCAGCACAAGTCCACTCGGCACCATCCGATCAGCACAGGTCCACTCGGCACCATCCAATCAGCACAGGTCCACTCGACACCATCCGATCAGCACAAGTCCACTAGGCACCATCCGATCAGCACAAGTCCACTCGGCACCATCCGATCAGCACAGGTCCACTCGACACCATCCGATCGGCACAGTCCGATCAACACATGTCCACTTGGCACCATTCGATCAACACAGGTCCACTCGGCACCATTTGATCGACATAGTCTGATCGGCACAGGTCCACTCGGCACCATCCGATCGGCATAGTCCGATCGGCTCTGGTCCACTCGGCAAGTGGGTTGTGCAAGTGGACTCCTTAGTCTAGTTCAGGAAAAGCCGCTCGATAGACTATCAGAGTGGTGTAGTGCAAGCCTAGAACAACATGTATATCATAATAAAGCATGTTCTAACTTATATCACATATGACAACAAAATCAACCAAGTATTTTTTTTCACAAGTGGCTCTATATCATTGTAAGGAATCTTAGTGCGCTCGGAAACAAATTTTACAAGCACTACACAGCAGAAAATAGGACCCCTCCAGAGATCCATGTGAAAACACCATACTCGTTTGATCAATTCTATCTCATAAGAATCGTAGTTACCTTTGATGCATGCCCTTTGCAAGCCACACGAACCATGAAGTGGAGTGGAACCAAGCTGTGGTGCTAGCCACCTGGTTGGTTCGACCAAGAAGGTAGAAGAAGAAGATCACATGAAAACAACCCTCTCAAACCAAGGTCTCATCAAATCCTTTTTATATTCAACCATTGAATATGAAGGGTTTGTGACTCTTGGTTTCTATGAAATTAATAACCCATTAATTCCATCTTAATGATCATGCAACTCCTCTTAATGGTGAAATCTGAATCTGGCTTGATTCTAACTCGAGTCAAATTCATTGAGTCCTACTCAATCATCTCATGATTGGCACTAAGGGATGACAATAACATTCAAGTCCTTTGTAGGGGGACAAAGCTAGGCATCTATCCGACGGAGAGTCCGCATGAGACTTAAAAGTCGAGATTGAGCAGTATTACTACTAATATTGTATATTATACTATTTGTTTTTACTAATCTCGTTTTGTAGGGATCAGTTAACTGAATGGATTCCAGTCTACTGAATTCCAATTGACTGAGAATGGTCCAGTCCAATGGATACCACGTTGACAAGATTAGTTGGTGATCGATCGAGGATCTGGTAGCCCAGATGGAAAGAGTTCTAGTCGATAGAGAAAGTTTAGTCGACTGGAGAGGCAAACTTCCTGATGTGAAGTCGGGTGACCTGGAGTCAAATGGGGAGTGTTCAATCGACTGGAAGACCCGAAGAACCATATCGACGGGCTGATGTCGCGTCGACTAGCAGGCATTCTAGTCGACTAGAAAAGCTTTATAAAAGAAATACATGACCAGCTTCGGATATAACTAATCTATGATGTCCAAGTGCTGCTACAAATTATCTTCATCCACAAGAGCTTCATCCCTTCACAAAGATGCAATTCCTACACTCCGTGCCTACTTCAATAGCTCCAAAAGTGTCAGTATAATTACCTTTTAATAATTGTACGTACTTCACTTTTTATACTTAATTTCAAAGAGAAGGTAGAGTGTTACCTATCTATTATTCTTTAGAAAAATCGAACCCCTCTGAAGTCGAGAATTCTCGAGTTGGAGGACATTATAGTGTATTGTTCATCGAGATAACTCTCAGAGAGCTATGGGCCTTGGAGTAACAACCCGGCTAGGGTTGTGAACAAAGTAAATACTTTCTCTCTCCATTTTATTTATTCTATTGCATACTCTTACTTGTAATGATTTCATATTTAAAAATAAAAATAAGTTTTAAAATTTCTAAAGAAAAATTTGTAACATCCGAGATTCACGTAACCTCCGAGATTCACCCCCTCTCTGTTAGAGATATATGAGAGGTGGCCTAAGGCAATCACCTTATGGTCGAACCATTTATTTGATAAATGAATATTCACTATTTGAGTATACATATTTTCTTGTTTTTGATTGGATCTTAAACTCATTTATTGGATGTCCACAATAGGATTCACAACATAAGAGAATTTGTAATTAGATTACAACTATTGAGTGTTGGATCGATTTGAGCACTATAGGATTTTCTCTTCGTACGATATAAACACGAGTGCACAGTGGAAAATAAATAAGGCAAAGCTTTGTTTTTACTTGGTTCATAGCCTTCGGCTGCTAATCAAAGGCCCTAACGGTCCTAGACTGTGTACGGAGGGCAAATCACTAAAATACTCCTCCTCGTTGGAGGTAGGAGTAAGTGAGTACAAGAGAAATCCAAGACTCGAGGTAGAGGGACACTCCTCCTCTCCTCGTTACAATAAAAAGCTCCGAGACAAGAAGAGTAATACAATAATTTGAAAAGGGATGAGCTAAATTAAACTTATACCGACGAAAAAGAAATGAAAACTCAAGCTTAGATCGTCGGAGTAGTAGCACTTCATCATCGTAGAGTTGTCAGAGAGTCGCGGCGTTGTAGAGGCTTTTGGAGAGCTTTTTGATGATGAAATAGGGAGGAATGGACCTTCTTTTATATCCCTAGAAGTCCCCTCCTCGAGCACATCAAGATCCTACATCAATGGCCACCTCACCCTTGAAGAAAGGGATGAGTTTTGACTCATCTCGAAGTTGATCCTTGACCAGCGGTTTAACTGATTTCTTGGCCGATTGAACTAATGGCTCAACAATTGATTGGCCGGTTGAACTGATGTCCAGTAGTTGACTGGCCGATTGAACTGATGGCCAGAATTCTTGACTACAATAAAGAGTTAGCTCGAAATATAACTAAATTCGACGACCACTTGCCGTCCCATCTCGACATAGACCTTCCATGGGAAGTCTTGGTCATATCTTCACCTAAGGACGTCCCCATACGAAGGACATGAACTCACTTCACTTTACTCACTCGAGCTTACCTCAACATTTACCTTTAAAGCCTTGCTTTCGGTCTCCATTTGAGGTCTTTGGCTCCCTCTGAAGTCCTCTCGATGTTGCTAGCCTTCAGCTCGAACATTAGCACTTTTCTCCACACTCGATTTAGCTCGTGAGATAATAATATAAGATTAACTTTGTATCGTTTGCTATAATCAAAACTCAGGTTCGACTTAGGTGCCTACTGCACCAACAGTGAGTATGTCTACATGTGTAATTGTGATGTATTGGAATTATCCCTAGTTGATGAATTGATGCATACAGACACCATTGATTCTGTTGAGACTGGCACCAGTTATACTCTTTGGTTTATCCAAATAGTTGTTTCTCACTGGCTGGTGACATTGGGATGTCCGAAATTAATCGTGGATGCTAGTGAGACTTCATATGGTTCTCCACATATATGGATATGTCAATGAAGTTCTTACTGTAGCTTAAGTGCGATGTTCCTTCGACTTGCGATATTCAAGTCGTCTTGGTCATGGAGACTTATGCTTTGACATCTTAAGCAAGCATCTCGAAGGAGATATGGACCCGGGATGGTTGGGTATAAGTCAAAGTGCCCGAAAGTGTTTGAATAGTCTAGAAAGGATTCACCACTCCATGCGAGGAGATGTATACCCTTGGCCTCTCGTCGGATTATTACTAAAGTCTTTGGCCAAAGCATTACATGTTTAGAGTAAGGTACTCTTGGATACATGTGCAGTAACTAGAATCTGCAGGACTAGGAAATGTACCTGGGCTAGGTGTGACATAGTCAACCTAGTGCGGGCTGACACTATAGACCATGTCCTGAACCAAGTGGGTATAAGATAAGTGAAGGGAACAGGACACAATTCACTGTGGTTGTTGAAAGGTTTCAGAAATTGTTCTGGGATCAACCATTGATTTTTTGTTTAATTGGGGATCAAGATGTACTACTAGGTGGCACTTATGATCGTTCTATAATTAATGGTTAATTATAGACGACCAACATAAATCGAGAACTGCACAACGAGTGTTATCCGAAGGATTTAAAACGAGCTTGAGAATGAGATTCTCAGACCAAGAGAGAGACTTAGTTTAGTTAGACCAAACATAGAGCTAACATGAAAAAATTTCAGTCACATCGGAAGCATAGATGGGTCGTGTCTTTTGAAGACATGATGGATTAACTAAATTGGTTTGGTTTTAATCCAATGGTGGAAAATAAACCAAAGGGGTTTGGTTTGTTTTAAATAAATGAACCAAAGTTGGTTTGGTTTATTTTAACTTAAAATAGATCAACGGGGTTTGGTTTATTTTAACTTAAGTTATTGGAGCGGGTTAATGGGTTTTGGTTATGAACCAATAACCACTAGGAGAAGGCTTCTTGATGGTCAAGAAACACTCACTCTATAAAATACAGCTTAAGGGTTTTGGAAACCCTAATGAAGCCCTAAGAGTTGTCACCCACTTCTCTTATCCTCTTCCACTTCTTGTCGCCCAAATGTTGCTACCGCCCAACCTTGCTGCAATAGCTCCTCCTCCTCGCCGCCGGCAACCCACCAGCGACTCCTCCGTTCATCCTCCCTTGGGCGTCGGTGACCAAGGAGCAATCGACCATTGATTGGCCGACCATCTTCTCCACCAACACAAGCTATCCACTTTTGGACAACTTGTTTCTCTCTTCATAGAGAGGTCGTTTGGTCGGCGTTTTGTGCTCCCACAGTGACCTACTTGTCGAGGATTAGATCTCTGACAATCCTTATAAGTGGAGTGTTGGGATGTATACTGAAAAGTCTATCTTTTGTATGAACATCTTTATTTTTGAAATAAGAATCACATGATCATTGTTTGCATATTTTTATGGTTATGCATATTGTCTAATACATTACATCGTAGATAACATGGTGTGTAGTGTCACACGGGAGATCATGTTATTGCTCCTTGTAAAGTATAAGTAAATGCTCACAATCTAGATGGCTTTGGACAAACCATTGGAATAGTTGTAGTGTGATTTGGTATTGGTTTGTCTTGACAATAAAATCACACTAGTGCATTTTGTGTGTATTGAGCAGGACCGACTTAGAGGTGATTCGATTTATTGCTGACTACATAATCGAATCGGACCTCAAATATTATATTGTACATACTCTTAATCCCGATATAATAACGGCCACATATACTTAGTATTCATCACTTTGATTTACCAATGGGTAGATTTATAGATTAAATCGATATGCTGAAGTTGGGAGATGATATTATTTATATGGTGTGTCGTTGATTATAGGAGGAAACCGTGTCCTATATATTAGGATGATGATGTCTCCTTGAGGAGCTCATAAGGTTCATCATGTAAACCCTGCAGGTGGACTTGGTCTAGCATAATGAAAAGGTTGAGTGGTACTACTCATGGAGTTAGATGTTGATTAATTAATGGTCAGTAAATTAATTAATCGACGGACATTCGAGATCTTAAACATGGGGAGAAAATGTACAAATAATATATGGAGCCCATATTAACTTATGGGGGTTGGTGAGGTAGATCAATGATAATCCATTAGTGGATTGAATTATCATTAATGGATCGGACTTTATGTGGGCTTGATCCATTGGGTGGCCAAGATCCAACTCCTCCTCATGGTCCCTATTGTAGCCTATTAACACCTCATGAAGCTTAGATCCAATGGATGACAACAAAACTCTAGATCCAAAGGTAGAGATTAAATCTCTTGATTCGACGGTTGAGATTAAATCTCTAGATCTGACGGTTGAGATTAAATACCTAGAACTAATGGAGGAGATTAAATCATGGCTTATCCCTAACTCTATAAAAGGAGATGATAGGGGTGGGCGGCAACTTGATGGAAGAGGTTAGGGTTTGCTTCCCTTGGGCGGCAACAATCGTTGTTGGGATAGGATTAGGAGTGGGCAACTAGGGTTAGGGTTTGGGTGTTGGTGGTGTGCGGCAACAATGAGGAGAAGACCTTTTCTTCTTCGTCCAAGGTTTGGCCAGCTTCTATCCTTCTTCCCTCTACCTTGGCCGGAGCTCAACCTATTTTTCTTCCCTTCATCCTTGGCCGGAAATTAGGAGAGCTTAGTTTAGGGTTTGGGTGGCAACAAGGTGAAGGATTGCTTTCCTTTCTCTTCTCCAAGTGTTGGTCGGCGCCCATACCCTCATTGATTCTCCTTTGGCCGGTTCTTACACTCCATGTTCTCTTCCTTGGCCGGCGGCAACATCGAGTCTATTGACTTGGTGGCCGGCTCTAGATAGGAAGAAGAGTTTAGTTTTTATGATCTTCCTCTTACTCGGAACGAGCAAGGAAGGAAGATTGGCGATCTAGGAGCTTCGACTTTTGGAAGATCGTCGCCCACACGACGTCCAAAAGGAAGAAGGACATACAATAGAAGATCAAGAGGTATAACAAGAGGTATAATCTTGTTTATTTTAATTAGTGTCCTTTTGTATTATGTTTATAATTGCTTTTCAATTATATGCATGTTTTGTGTGGATGTTTACTTTATGTATGTGGATAAATAATACTTGGATCCCGAACATAATTACAAAAGTCGGTGATCCGCACATCGTCTATTCCGCGACTACTCGTAGAATAGAGGTTGGTCACTTGAACAACGAGTTTGTTCAAGTGACCTCTCTAAACGAATAGCACGACGATGACTTGGTTGTTTGGGCAATCCCTTTTGTCTAGGATTAATTTTTTTTTAATCCGGGTACATCAATGGGATCGCCATGAACAAGCAACCGAGGTGAAGTGGGAAGCGAAGTTTCCCCTCACGGGTCAATGAAACCAAACCCTACAATTGGTATCAGAGCAAAGGTTTCCGGTTTTGTGTGTTTAGGATTCGGTTAATCTTATGCATTTTTCATATATTATATGTGTCAGATAATAGTAGGATATGCATAGTTTAACCCTTTGGTTGGAGGCATAAGATGCGACTATTATGGCCATATGTGTGTATATGATTGTATGTGTATATTTTGTTGAATCCTCGGGGTTGACGAGGCTAGTATTTGATTTTTTGTAAATTAGATACGACATTTTTTGCCACTCTTTATTTTAGTTTACTTTCGATCTAGATTTCATGTACACTCCCTCGTAGAGTATAGGGTCGATGGATGTAAATTAAAATAGGTTTTAGTCTCGGCTCGGATCTCCGGATGACTCGTACATGATGTAGGAGGAGCGGACGAGAAGGCGATGCGATGGGAGACATATTGAAGACAAAAGCCATAATAGTTGGAAAATAATTTATTTTTCATATTTATTGCTTTTTGTTTGATATGCATGTCGTAGGATAGGAAAATTCCTCAATTTCAAATTACTAAGTGGGAGAGGAAAATTTTTATAAATTCCCACGACCTCTATTACGATTTGACAAGTGATGCAAATAAACTTGTGCGTCGACTCTGAGTGCCTTCCTCCCCATCGGATGAGTTTGTTTGCATATCACAAGGTCAAATATGGTTATAGGGAATTATTAAGGAGCGTGTGCACTTCCCCATCGGAAGGCACATAACCCAAGATAATTACCTTGGTACCGAGTAATGGTGAACACTTAGATACAAATATAAGTATCCTCCCCATCAGAGCCACTACTTTTATTTGTAGGGTCAGAGAGGAACCAACTATTAATTTTACTTGTCAAAAAGTTAGGTTGACAAGATAGTAAAATTAATGGATAAAACCTCCTCTTACAAATGTAGAATTCGTATACGTCCACACTATCATGGCATATGATATTCTCGGTGTTTTGAGGTGTTGGTTGATTTTAAAATTTTATTGTTTGAGGAATCAATAATTTTTTGAAATCTAATGTTTTGATTTATGTGATTCTTAGGTTTTCTTTCAAAATGACTTTCAACCCACTTGCTGTGATACTGAAAGAGAACAAACTTACTGGACCCAACTATGTTGATTGGAAGAGGAATCTAGACATTGTCTTGACTGCTAAGGAGTACAAGTATGTACTCTTCTAAGAGTATCCTCCTAAGCCTGCAAATAAGCTGGAAGTCCTTGGAGCTGAGATCGATGGGGAAACTCAGGGTCGATATCATTCTCCAGTTGACAGAAAGGCTTGCTCAGGCTCAGGCCATGGTTGCTCAGAAGGTTTCTACTTCTAAGCTGAAAGGCAAGAAGAAGAAGAAACAAGGTGGAGCAAAGGTGGAGGGAGGATCTCAGGGAGGAGTGAAGAAGCCGAAAGGCAAGTACTTCACTTGCAAGCAGACTAGACATTCGAAGAAGGACTGTCCTAATCCGAAGCAGAACAAAGGTATATCCTTTGGTCTAGTCATTGAAACATGGTTAGCAGTGTTATCTACCGGCACCTGGTGTGTAGATACAGGAGCCTCTGATCATGTCTGCAATACTTTGCAAGGGTTCCAGGAAACCCGACGACTATCCAATAGGGAGATTACCGTTTACTTAGGCAATGCATGAATGTGGCGGCTATTGCAGTGGGAGAAGTTTTATTTATCTTTTGAGAAAAATAAAACTTTGGTTCTGGAAAATTCCCTTTATGTACCTTTATTTAGAAAGAATTTAATTTCAGTTTCTAAATTGTTTATGAAAGGATATTCTATTTCTTTTAATGACAGAGTTGTTATAAAGGAAGAGGGAGAATATCTGTTCGGGTACATTGATAGGAAATTTGTATACACTTGAACCAAAACCTCCCACGATGCAAATTAAAGTTAATAACTTATCTTCTAATTCAAATAAGAGAAAAGAACCTTCGAAGATTAACCAAACATATCTTTGGCATCTTAGGCTTGGTTGTATTAACCTAAGTAGAATTCAAAGGTTGATAGCTGATGGACCTTTGGGTTCATTAGTGGTGGAGAATTTCCAAACCTGTGAATCTTGCTTGCAGGGTAAGATGACCAAGAGGCCTTTTAAGGCCAAGGGGTATAGAGCCAAAGATGTGTTAGAATTGGTTCATTCTGATTTGTGTGGTCCTATGTCTATCCAGGCTAGAGGTGGTTTTGAGTATTTCGTCTCTTTTATAGAAGATTACTCAAGATATGGATACATTTACCTGATGCGCCGCAAGTCTGAATGCTTTGACAAGTTCAAAGAATTCAAGGCTGATGTGGAGAAACGTTAAGGTAAAAGTATCAAGACACTACGATCTGATCGTGGTGGTGAGTACGTCTTGGGAGAGTTTAAGAACTACTTATCAGAGGCTGGGATTCAATCCCAATTGACTGCACCTGCACACCCCAGCAGAACGGTGTAGCAGAGCGAAGGAATAAGACTCTTATGGAGATGGTTAGATCGATGATGAGTTATTCTGAGTTTCCAGATTCGTTCTGGGGATATGCTCTAGATACGGCAGTGTACATTCTGAACTTGGTTCCATCTAAATCAGTGTCTTGTACTCCCACAGAATTGTGGACAGGGCGAAAGACTAGTCTAAGACATATTCGGATTTGGGGGAGTCCAACACATGTGTTGTAGGCAGATGCTGGTAAGTTGGAACCTCGTATAGAAGTACACATGTTCGTTGGTTATCCTAGACGAATGAAGGGTGGTTTGTTTTATAGTCCTAGAGATCAAAGGGTGATCGTTAGCACGAATGCCAGATTTCTAGAGGAAGACTATGTGATGAGCCACAAGCCCAAGAGTAAAATTGTTCTGGAAGAATTAAAAGGGGAAGTCACTTCTTCAGTACCACTAGTACAAGAGGATATACCACAAGTCACTGCACTGCGTGTCACAGAGGATACACAGGTGATACCTCATCGTAGTGGGAGGGTTGTTAGACAGCCTGATAGATTCATATTCTTGGGAGAATCTTCTGATTTGATCCTTGGCGAACATAAACCTGATCCCTGGACATATGACGAGGCAATCCAAGATAAAGATGCAGCATCTTGGCAAAATGCAATGAATACCGAGATTGAATCTATGGATTCAAATCAGGTCTGGGAGCTAGTAGAACCACCCGATGGTGTAAAAACCATTGGATGCAAGTTGATCTACAAAAGAGAGAGAGGAATAGATGGGAAGGTTGAGACCTTCAAAGCAAGGCTTGTTGCAAAGGGGTATACTTAGAAAGAGGGTATTGATTATGAGGAGACCTTTTCACCGGTAGTCATGCTTAAGTCTATCCGGATTCTCTTATGCATAGCAGCTCATATAGATTATGAGGTGTGGCAGATGGATGTCAACACAGCTTTCCTTAATGGAAGTCTTGAGGAAAACATCTATATGAAGCAACCAGAGGGATTCATTGCGAAGGGAAAAGAGCATCTTGTATGTAAGCTTAATCGGTCCACTTATGGATTGAAGCAAGCTTCAAGGTCTTGGAACATCCGCTTTGATGAGGTAATCCAGTCTTATGGATTTATTCAATGTCCGGATGAGTCTTGTGTATACAAGAGATGTGATGGAAACGTAGTGGTATTTCTCGTACTATATGTAGATAATATTTTATTGATTGGCAACAATATCAAGGTGTTATCGGAAGTAAGGGTATGGTTGTCCAAACAGTTTGATATGAAGGACTTGGGAGAGGTGGGACACATCCTTGGGATCAAGGTTATAAGGGATCGCAGGAGAAGGATGTTGTGCTTATCCCAAGCTTCATACATAGACACGATTATGGATCGTTTTAGCATGCAGAACTCCAAGAAGGGTTTTCTACCTTTCAGGCATGGAGTTCCTTTATCTAAGGAGATGTGTCCCAGAACATCTGAGGAGATAGAGGAGATGAAGGCAGTTCTTTATTCTTCGGCAGTAGGAAACCTCATGTATGCGATGTTATGTATGAGACCAGATATCTACTTTGTCGTGGGTATGGTCAGTAGATATCAGAGTAATCCAGGACAGGGACATTGGACTGCGGTAAAGCATATATTGAAGTACCTGAGAAGGACTAGGGATTATATGCTGGTTTACCGGACAGACCAATTACTCCCTGTGGGTTACACAGATTCCGACTTCCAATCTGATAGGGATAATAGTAAGTCTACCTTAGGTTTTGTGTTTACTTTGGGAGGTGGAGTCATTGTATGGAGGAGTGTCAAGTAGAAATGCGTGGCGGACTCCACAATATAAGCTGAGTATGTGGCAGCCTCTGAGGCGGCCAAAGAAGCTGTGTGGCTCAGGAACTTCCTGATGGACGTGGATGTGATTCCTAGTTTGCCCAGAACTATCACAATTTATTGTGATAATAAAAGTACAGTTGCAAACTCGAAGGAACCACGAGCCCATAAGGTGAGTAAATACATACAGCGCAAGTACCACCCGATACAAGAAATTGTAAAGGAGGTAGAAGTTGTTGTCGCCTAGATTGCATTAGAGGTTGACGTGGTAGACCCTTTTCACTAAGGCACTTCTAGCGAGAGCTTTGATAGACATGTGGAGAGAAGGGGAATCAGATGTATGGCAGTATGAGGACAACATAGTCTTTTAGTATAAGTGGGAGATTGTTAGGATGTATACTGAAAAGTCTATCTTTTGTATGAACATCTTTATTTTTGAAATAAGAATCACATGATCATTGTTTGCATATTTTTATGGTTATGCATATTGTCTAATACACTACATTGTATATAACATGGTGTGTGGTGTCACACGGGAGATCATGTTATCGGCTCCTTGTAAAGTATAAGTAAAGGCTCACAATCGAGATGGCTTTGGACAAACCATCGGAATGGTTGTAGTGTGATTTGGTATTGGTTTGTCTTGACCATAAAATCACACTAGTGCACTTTGTGTGTATTGAGCAGGACCGACTTAGAGGTGATTCGATTTATTGCTGACTACATAATCGAATCGGACCTCAGATATTATATTGTACATACTCTTAATACCGATATAATAACGGGCACATATACTTAGTATTCATCTCTTTGATTTACCAATGGGCGAGATTTATAGATTAAATCGATATGCTCGCTAAGTTGGGAGATGATATTATTTATATGGTGTGCTGTTGATTGAATGAGGAAACCATGTCCTATATATTAGGATGATGTTGTCCCCTTGAGGAGCTCATAAGGTTGATCATGTAAACCCTGTAGATGGACTTGGTCCGGCATGATGAAAAGGTTTATTGGTACTACTCATGGAGTTATATGTTGATTAATTAATGGTCAGAAAATTAATTAATCGACGGACATTCGAGATCTTAAACACGGGGAGAAAATGTACAAATAATATATGGAGCCCATATTAACTTATGGGGGTTGGTGAGGTAGATCAATGATAATCCTTTAGTGGCTTGGATTATCATTAATGGATCGGAATTTATATGGGTTTGATCCATTGGGTGGCCAAGATCAAACTCCTCCTCATGGTCACTATTGTAGCTTATTAACACCTAATGAAGCTTAGATCCAATGGATGATAACAAAACTCTAGATCCAAAGGTAGAGATTAAATCTCTAGATCCGATGGTTGAGATTAAATCCCTAGATCCGACGGTTGAGATTAAATCCCTAGAACCAATGGAGGAGATTAAATCATGGTTTATCCCAAACTCTATAAAAGGAGATGATAGGGGTGGGCGGCAACTTGATGGATGAGGTTAGGGTATGCTTCCCTTGCGCGGCAACAATCCTAGTTGGGATAGGATTAGGAGTAGGCGGCTAGGGTTAGGGTTTGGGTGTTTGTGGAGGGCGGCAACAATGAGGAGAAGACCTTTTCTTCTTCTTCCAAGGTTTTGCCAGCTTCTATCCTTCTTCCCTCTACCTTGGCCGGAGCTCAACCTATTCTCCTTTCCTTCATCCTTAGCCGGAAATTAGGAGAGCTTAGTTTAGGGTTTGGCCGGCAACAAGGAGAAGGATTGCTTTCCTTTCTCTTCTCCAAGTGTTGGCCGGCGCCCATACCCTCATTGATTCTCCTTTGGCCGGTTCTTACACTCCATGTTCTCTTCCTTGGCCGGCGGCAACATCAAGTCTATTGACTGTTAGTAATATATGAGAGATGTCCTAAGGCAATCGCCTTATGTATGAACCATTTATATGATAAATGAAGATTCACTATTTGAGTATACATGTTTAATGTATTTGATTGGATCTTAAACTCATTTACTGAATGTCCACGATACGATTCACAGCATGCGAGAATTTATGATTGGATCACAACTAGTGAGTTTCTCTACATGTGTAATTGTGATGTATCGGAATTATCCCTAGTCGATGAATTGATGGATTTGGACACCATCAATTCTGTCGAGACTAGCACGAGGTATACTCCTTGGTGTATCCAAGCAGCTGATTCTCACTGGCTGGAGACATAGTGATGTTCGGAGTTGATCGTGGATGCTAGTTATGGTAACTAGTTCATTGGAGTGACCAGCCGTAAGACATCATATGGTTCTCTGCATATATAGATATGTCAATGAAGTTCTTACCATGGCTTAAGTGCGATGTTCCTTTGACTTGCGGTATTCAAGTCATCATGATCATGGAGACTTATGCTTTGACATCTTAAGCAAACATCTCCGAGGAGATGTGTGTTAGTAATATATGAGAGATGTCCTAAGGCAATCGCCTTATGTATGAACCATTTATATGATAAATGAAGATTCACTATTTGAGTATACAAGTTTTATGTATTTGATTGGATCTTAAACTCATTTACTGAATGTCCACGATACGATTCACAGCATGATAGAATTTGTGATTGGATCACAACTAGTGAGTATCTCTACATGTGTAATTGTGATGTATCGGAATTATCCCTAGTCGATGAATTGATGGATTTGGACACCATCAATTCTGTCGAGACTAGCACGAGGTATACCTTGGTGTATCCAAGCACCGATTCTCACCGGGCCGAGACATAGTGATGTCCGAGTTAATCGTGGATGCTAGTTATGGTAACTAGTTCATTGAGTGACCACCGTAAGACTTCATATGGTTCTCTGCATATATAGATATGTCAATGAAGTTCTTACTGTGGCTTAAGTGCGATGTTCCTTTGACTTGCGGTATTCAAGTCATCTTGATCATGGAGACTTATGCTTTGACATCTTCAGCAAACATCTCTCAGGAGATGTGGACCCGGGATGATTGGGTATAAGTCGAAGTGATCGAAGGTGTTTGAATAGCCTATAAAGGATTCACCACTCCTTGCGAGGAGATGTATACCCATGGCCTCTCGTCGGATTGTTACTAAAGTCTTTGGCCAAAGTATTACATGTTTATAGTAAAGTACTAATCGATACATGTTGAGTAACTAGAATCAGTAGGACGAGTAAATGATACTTGGGCTAGGTGTGACGTAGTCAGCCTAGTGGGGACTGACACAATAGACCATGTCCTCAACCAAGTGGGTATAAGATGAGTGAAGGGAATGGGGCACGATTCATTCGAGCTACTGAAGGGTTTCAGAAATAGTTCTGGATCAACCGTTGATCTTTTCGGTTAATTGGGGATCATGATGTACTACTAGGTGCCACTCATGATCGTTCTCTAATTAATGGTTAATTATAGACGGCCAACATAAACCGAGAACCTATTTGGTCACACGCACAACGAGTGTAATCCAAAGGATTTAAAACGAGCTTGAGAATGGGATTCTCAGACCGAGAGAAACTATGTTTGGTTGGACCAAACATAAAGAGAGCATGAAATTGTTTCAGTCGCAATGGAAGCGTGGATGGGCCGTGTCTTATGAAGACATAATGGATGTACCAAAATGGTTTGGTTCTAATCCAATGGATGAGAATAAACCAAAGGGTTTGGTTTATATTAAACGAATGAACCAAAGGTTGGTTCGGTTCGTTTTAACTTAAAATAAAGCATCATGGTTTGGTTTATTTTAACTTATCTTAATGGAGCGGGTTAACGGGATTTATGGATATGATCCATTAACCATTAAGAGAATTAGTTCTCTATAAAATAGGGCATAAACCCTAATCCAAAACGCTAATCTATTTTGGCCGCCCAACCTAGTTGCCGCCCACCCCTTGTTGGTGATTTCGGCGCCCAACTACAAGCTGCCGCCGTCCAAGACCCTTGCCGGCGTCCAAGCTCCTGCCGGTGAACCTCCGGCGACCCTCCGGTGATCTCCTATAGGTTCGGCATCAAGGTGAGCTTTTTCTTTCCTTGTTTTGGCCGGCGCCTACTCCTCCACCAAGCTGTCCAGTTTTCTGGACAGCTTCTCCTCCTCTCGTCGGAGCGTCGTTTGGACGACGGTTAGTGCTCCGACAGCGGCTAACTTACCGGGGATTTGATCTCCGGTAATCCTCTGAGGTGGAGGACGAAGGATTCGTCATACGGTTGACGAATACCTCTCCGGAGAAGCGAGTTTTGAGAACTCGTTTTAGGATCCGAATTTGGATTCGGATCGTGATCATCTCTCGATCACGTCGTCTTGAACACGAGACTAGTAACTCGTACGAAGACGAAGCTCGTGACTTAGCGAAGTCATCCCGAGGAGCTCGGCGTGGATACGGATAGAGACGATTCTTACAAGGATCGTTCCGGTTGATTTCGTTCCCGCTACACGTCATACGAAAGGTATAACGTAGTTTAATTTCCTTTTATTGCAAATTTTAATTTACGGTTATGTCTACACTTGTTGTAATAGCATGCGTGTGTTGTGTATGTTGTAATAAATATAGATTTATTAATTTTAATTGCTTCCGCTGTGCTCATGTTTACGAAACATGATCGAACACACACACGCCACAAGTGTCAAACCCAACAAAGGGTATCGTGAGCCCAGGTTGTGTTTCGACATAATCGTAAAATGGTTTTGCGATAGTCATAATGTATTTCTGGAAATTTTCTAATTTTGGAAATTTAGATGTATTTATGGAAATTTTTCAATTTTGGAAAGTCTAGAAGTATTTATGGAAATCTTCCACTTTTGGAAAGTTGGAAGTGTTTATGGAAATTGATATTTTCCATAAATAAAATATTTGATTAGATTCTGGAAATTTGTTTCCTAATTTAATCATGATTTGATTTGGGAATCAAATCTTAAAATATTTTATTTCCATAAGTAGTTTTAATGATTTAGGAAATTGGTTTCCTAAATAGATTTTCCTTAATCAAATAATTCCATGAATAAAATATGTGATTAGATTTGGAAATTTGTTTCCTAATTTAATTATGATTTGATTTGGAGAATCAAATCTTAAACATATTTTATTTCCATAAATAGTTATGACATATAAGGAAATATATACATGACATAATTGTATGTCATGTAATTGCATTAGATGCATAACATTATTCCATGCTTGTCGTGACATGTAGATGTATGCCATGTATGCCATGCCATGTAGATAATAGTTATTTGCATGCAAAGAGGATGAGACATAAAACCCTAACTCAATATTAAAGCCTACACCTTCCATTAATATGGTTAGAACCAGAGTTCTGTTTCTTGTTTGGGTTGTTGGACTCACTCCAAGCCCTACAACTCAATACATGTTCAAATCATTGGAATAGTTTAACTCTAATATGGTAAGAGTCAGAGGTCAATCGTTAGTTTGGGTTGTTGGACTCACTCCAAGCCTGGCTAATTGGTTGAATGCGCTCTAACCATATTAAAACTATTTCGCGATTAATGGGTCGGCTTTAACTTGGAGCATCGATTTGTTGGACTCACTCCAAGGTCGATGTGAAGAGTGGTGAAGTTGGGTGCTATGCATATGATGCATACTTGTTAATGTGTTAACAACCCAATGTATGTGTAAACATTCAATTAGTTGATAGCACATTGTGATAGTTACATATACATGATATGTAATCGGTATACTTGATACCCACCATCATAGCTAAGAATGGCTTGTTGGACTCACTCCAAGGTTGTTCTTATTTATGATGGATATCAGCCCATTCGGAGATGGACCTACGATCTCCCGAAGTGATTTTGGGGTTTTTGAAATTCGAAAAATGAATGGGATTCATAAATGTATATTGATGCATTTCAAAATCATTTTCTCATATATGCTCGTTTTGTATTTCTAGGTCAATAAATTGATCATGACGTCTTTGAATTTGCGCACTATTTTGGATTCGAACAAACTGACTGGGCCTAACTTCCTGGACTGGCTTAGAAACCTGAGAATTGTTCTCAAGGCGGAAAAGCTTGCATATGTCCTTGAAGAGCCTCTTCCTGACCGTCCTAAGGACAATGCAACTCCAGACCAAATGTTGGTCTATCAGACACATGTGGCAGATTCTGAGCTGGCGAGTTGCATCATGCTAGCGGCGATGGTACCTGAGCTACAAAAGCAGCATGAGCATATGGATGCTAACACTATGGTCTTCCATCTTCATGAGCTATTCGATGAGCAAGCGAGATCCGAAGGTTCGTCTGTAGTGCAGTTTGTGCTAAAGATGAATGGGTACATCGAGCGGCTAGCTACCCTCGGTTTTGTGATGGATCATGAGTTAAGTATTGACTTAATTCTGCATTATTTGCCCAAGAGTTTCTCGCAATTTGTGATGAACTATCGGATGAACAAATTGGAATCCACCATTCCCGAGCTCCTTAATATGCTGAAGACTGTGGAGCCTTCTGTGAAGCATGAGGAGAAGGTGGTTCTGTTAGTTGATTCCTCAAAGAAAGGTTCTAAGAGGAAGGCAAAAGAACAGAAGAAAGGAAAGAAAAAGGCAAAGAAGGCGGAACCAGCGCAAAAGGGCACTTGCCATCACTGTGGCAAGGAAGGCCACTGGCGAAGAAACTGCAAGATTTATCTTGAGTCCATGAAGAAGAAGAAGGCATCCGATGCCCCATCCTCTTCAAGTATCTTCGTTATTGATTGTCATTCTATTTCCTTAGACACTTGGGTATTGGATACTGGGTGTAGCTCACATATATGTAATGACATACAGGGGCTAAGGAATAGAAGAAGACTTGTCAGAGGGGAGTCAAATTTGCGAGTTGGCAATGGAGCAAAGGTTGCTGCAGTCGCCATCGGAACTTATTTGCTGAAGCTCCCTAGTGGACTAGTCTTGGAACTGGACAATTGCTATTATGTTCCTTCTCTAATAAAGAACATTGTTTCTATTTCCTGCTTAAATAGAAATGGTTTCCATTTAACGTTTAGTCACAATTGTTGTTATATAACTTTGAATGGCGTACTTTATGGAACTGGAACTTTGAGTAATGGCATTTATACGTTGGACGTATCCAGTGACATCTTCAATATCGAAGCGAGCAACACGCGTGCTCGAAAGGATAATCAAATAGACTCCTATATGTGGCATTGTCGTCTTGGCCATATAAGCAAGAAACGCATGTACAAATTACACCGATGTGGAATTCTGGAATCGTTTGAATTGGATTCATACAATACATGCGAATCATGCTTAAAAGGCAAGATGACTAAGTTACCTTTTACTGGAAAAGGTGAACGAGTGGGAGAGTTACTAGGTCTAATACATACTGATGTATGTGGACCTATGTCAACTCAAGCTTTAGGAGGCTATAACTACTTCATTACCTTCACCGATGATCACTCACGGTTTGGGTATGTGTTCTTGATGAAACACAAGTCTGAAGCCTTTGAAAGGTTCAAAGAATTCAGAAATGAAGTAGAGAAACAACATGACAAAAGTATTAAAATACTTCGATCGGATCGAGGTGGTGAATACTTAAGTCAAGAGTTTCTTGATTATCTAAGAGACAATGGCATATTGTCTCAATGGACTCCACCCTATACACCACAGCATAATGGTGTATCTGAGAGGCGTAACCGGACCTTGTTGGACATGGTCAGGTCAATGATGAATCATGCGACTCTTCCCAAGTCCTTTTGGGGTTATGCACTTCAGACAGCTATTTACTTGTTAAACAGAATGCCTACCAAGGTAGTCTCTACTACTCCATATGAGATATGGGCTAGTAAGAAACCTCATGTATCTTACTTGAAGATATGGGGTTGTCCTGCTTATGTGAAGCAGATCAGATCGTATAAATCGGATGCTAAGTCCGATAAATGTCTATTTATTGGATACCCTAAGGAAACAAGGGGTTACCAATTCTATCATCCTGTGGAACAAAAGGTGTTTGTTTCAAGGCATGCTGTGTTTCTAGAGAAAGAGTTTCTCTTGCAAGAAAACAGTGGGAGTGTCATCGAGCTTGAGGAGGCTCGAGAGACTCAAATAGACATTAATGAGATACCTGGTGAAGCACAACAGCCGACAACTCATAGTGATGAGCAATCGGCTGGACCTATTGTAACACCACATCTTCGTAGATCTGGTAGAACACGCAATATTCCTGAGAGATATGGATTTCTCATAAGTGAATCGAACGACGTGTTACTCATTGATGATGAGGAGCCTACCAGTTATGAAGAAGTGGCCGACAAGTTCAGAAGGGATAAGTGGCTTGGTGCCATGAAGTCGGAAATGGATTCCATGTACGAAACCAAGTTTGGAACTTGGTTGACCCACCTGAAGGCATAAAGCCTATAGGGTGCAAGTGGGATTTTAAGAAGAAAACCGACATGGATGGTAATGTGATTACCTATAAGGTTAGATTGGTGGCGAAAGGATATCGTCAAAAACAAGGTGTTGATTATGACGAAACCTATTCGCCTGTAGCTATGCTTAAATCCATTCGGATGCTCCTGGCCATAGCGGCTCATTATGATTATGAGATATGGCAGATGGATGTGAAAATAGCTTTCCTTAATGGAAACCTGCTCGAGGACGTGTATATGATACAGCCTGAGGGTTTCACATCGGTTGATAAAACCAAGGTATGCAAATTATACGATCCATTTATGGATTGAAGCAAGCATCCAGAGTCGAATATCCGCTTTGATGAGACATCAAAAAGTTTGATTTCTCACAAAATCCGCATTTAACCTTGTGTGTACAAGAAGGTTAGTGGGAGGCAAATGTTCCTAGTATTGTATGTCGATGACATATTACTTATAGGAAACGATGTGTCAATCTTACAAGCTAAGGTTTGGTTATCCAAGACATTCTCCATGAAAGACGGGAGAAGCAACCTACATCCTGGGATTAAGATCTATAGAGATAGATCAAAGCGGTTGCTTGGTCTTTCATAGCATATATATAGACCGAGTGCTAAAGAGGTTTAGCATGTCGAGAATCCAAGAAAGGTTATCTACCCATCGGGCATGGGGAACACCTTTCAAGTCTATGTGTCCGCATTTAAGACGAGAGGATTTACATGAGTAAGATTCCCTATGCATCTGCAATAGGATCTATCATGTATGCTATGTTATGTACGAGGCCCGATGTATCGTACGCTCTGAGTGTCACGAGAAGATACCAATCCGATCCAAGAATGGATCATTGGCATAAAAGCGATCCTTAAGTACTTGAGAAGAACTAAGGATGTGTTCCTAATATATGGAGAAGGGACATGGTGATACGCGGGTATACGGATGCGGCTTCGAGACAAGGATGATTCCTGTGTCTCACCGATACGTGTTCACCTTGAATGGGGCGCAGTGAGTTGGAAAAGTTCCAAACAAGAGATCGTAGCTGATTCTACCACCGAGAATATATTGCCCCGGCGCAAAGGAAGCGGTTTGGATCAAGAAGTTCGCTCATGAACTTGGTGTGATTACCATTGTTGAAGCAATACCGGTTCATCATGCGACAACAATGGAGCAATTTGCACAGGCGAAAGAGCCAAGGTCTCATCAACGATCCAAACATGTGCTTCACCGCTATCATCTTATCAGAGAGATCATAAGTAGGAACGAAATACAAATCGAGAAAATTCCCACTGAAAGGAACTTAGCGGATCCTTTGACTAAAGCATTACCTCAAAGTAAGTTTGAGGGTCATGTTAGAGCTTATGGTATTGGATACCGTGAGCGATTGGCATTAGGCCAAGTGGGAGTCTGTTAGTAATATATGAGAGATGTCCTAAGGCAATCGCTTATGTATGAACCATTTATATGATAAATGAAGATTCACTATTTGAGTATACATGTTTTATGTATTTGATTGGATCTTAAACTCATTTATCAATGTCCACGATACGATTCACAAAGATGAGAGAATTTGTGATTGGATCACAACTAGTGAGTATCTCTACATGTGTAATTGTGATGTATCGGAATTATCCTAGTCGATGAATTGATGGATTTGGACACCATCAATTCGCCGAGACTAGCACGAGGTATACTCGTGTATCCAAGCACCGATTCTCACCGGGCCGGAGACATAGTGATGTCCGAGTTAATCGTGGATGCTAGTTATGGTAACTAGTTCATTGGAGTGACCACCGTGTAAGACTTCATATGGTTCTCTGCATATATAGATATGTCAATGAAGTTCTTACTGTGGCTTAAGTGCGATGTTCGTTTGACTTGCGGTATTCAAGTCATCTTGATAATGGAGACTTATGCTTTGACATCTTAAGCAAACATCTCCGAGGAGATGTGGACCCGGGATGATTGGGTATAAGTCGAAGTGATCGAAGGTGTTTGAATAGCCTATAAAAGATTCACCACTCCTTGCGAGGAGATGTATACCCATGGCCTCTCGTCGGATTGTTACTAAAGTCTTTGGCCAAAGCATTACATGTTTAGAGTAAAGTACTCTTCGATATATGTGGAGTAACTAGAATCCGTAGGACGAGGAAATGATACTTGGGCTAGGTGTGACGTAGTCAGCCTAGTGGGGACTGACACAATAGACCATGTCCTGAACCAAGTGGGTATAAGATGAGTGAAGGGAATGGGGCACGATTCATTCGAGCTACTGAAGGGTTTCAGAAATAGTTCTGGATCAACCGTTGATCTTTTCGGTTAATTGGGGATCATGATGTACTACTAGGTGCCACTCATGATCGTTCTCTAATTAATGGTTAATTATAGACGGCCAACATAAACCGAGAACCTATTTGGTCACACGCACAACGAGTGTAATCCAAAGGATTTAAAACGAGCTTGAGAATGGGATTCTCAGACCGAGAGAAACTATGTGTTGGTTGGACCAAACATAAAGCGAGCATGAAATTGTTTCAGTCGCAATAGAAGCATGGATGGGCTGTGTCTTATGAAGACATAATGGATGGACCAAAATGGTTTGGTTCTAATCCAATGGATGAGAATAAACCAATGGGTTTGGTTTATATTAAACGAATGAACCAAAGGTTGGTTCGGTTCGTTTTAACTTAAAATAAACCATCATGGTTTGGTTTATTTTAACTTTTCTTAATGGAGCGGGTTAACGGGCTTTATGGATATGATCCATTAACCATTAAGAGAATTAGTTCTCTATAAAATAGGGCTTAAACCCTAATCCAAAACGCTAATCTATTTTGGCCGCCCAACCTAGTTGCCGCCCACCCCTTGTTGGTGATTTCGGCGCCCAACTACAAGCTGCCGCCGCCCAGCTTTGTGCCGCCGTCCAAGACCCTTGCCAGCGTCCAAGCTCCAGCCGGTGAACCTCCGGTGACCCTCCGGTGATCTCATATAGGTTCGGCATCAAGGTGAGCTTTTTCTCTCCTTGTTTTGGCCGGCGCCTACTCCTCCACCAAGCTGTCCAGTTTTCTGGACAGCTTCTCCTCCTCTCGTCGGAGCGTCGTTTGGACGACGGTTAGTGCTCCGACAGCGGCTAACTTACCGGGGATTTGATCTCCGGTAATCCTCTGAGGTGGAGGACGAAGGATTCGTCAAACGGTTGACGAATACCTCTCCGGAGAAGCGAGTTTTGAGAACTCGTTTTAGGATCCGAATTTGGATTCGGATCATGATCATCTCTCGATCACGTCATCTTCAACACGAGACTAGTAACCCATACGAAGACGAAGCTCGTGACTTAGCGAAGTCGTCCCGAGGAGCTCGGCGTGGATACGGATAGAGACGATTCTTACGAGGATCGTTCCGGTTGATGCCGTTCCCGCTACACGTCATACGAAAGGAATAACGTAGTTTAATTTCCTTTTATTGCAAATTTTAATTTACGGTTATGTCTACACTTGTTGTAATAGCATGCGTGTGTTGTGTGTGTTGTAATAAATATAGATTTATTAATTTTAATTGCTTCCGCTGTGCTCATGTTTACGAAACATGATCGAACACACACACGCCGCGGTGCCGGAAACCCAACAATGTGGACCCGGGATGATTGGGTATAAGTCGAAATGATCGAAGGTGTTTGAATAGCCTATAAAAGATTCACCACTCCTTGCGAGGAGATGTATACCCATGGCCTCTCGTCGGATTGTTACTAAAGTCTTTGGCCAAAGCATTACATGTTTAGAGTAAGGTACTCTTTGATACATGTGGAGTAACTAGAATCCGTAGGACGAGGAAATGATACTTGGGCTAGGTGTGACGAGTGTAAGCCTAGTGGGGATCACAATAGACCATGTCCTGAACCAAGTGGGTATAAGATGAGTGAAGGGAATGGGGCACGATTCATTCGAGCTACTGAAGGGTTTCAGAAATAGTTCTGGATCAACCGTTGATCTTTTCGATTAATTGGGGATCATGATGTACTACTAGGTGCCACTCATGATCGTTCTATAATTAATGGTTAATTATAGACGGCCAACATAAACCGAGAACCTATTTTGTCACACGCACAACGAGTGTAATCCAAAGGATTTAAAACGAGCTTGAGAATGGGATTCTCAGACCGAGAGAAACTATGTTTGGTTGGACCAAACATAAAGCGAGCATGAAATTGTTTCGGTCGCAATGGAAGCATGGATGGGTCGTGTCTTATGAAGACATAATGGATGGACCAAAATGGTTTGGTTCTAATCCAATGGATGAGAATAAACCAAAGGGTTTGGTTTATTTTAAACGAATGAACCAAAAGTTGGTTCGGTTCGTTTTAACTTAAAATAAACCATCATGGTTTGGTTTATTTTAACTTATCTTAATGGAGCGGGTTAACGGGCTTTATGGATCTGATCCATTAACCATTAAGAGAATTAGTTCTCTATAAAATAGGGTTTAAACCCTAATCCACAGCCAACCTAATTGTGCCGCCCCCTCCATCTTCTCTCCTAGTCGGCGCCAACCCTAGGTGTGCCGCCGCCCAGCTTTTGTGCCGCCGTCCAAATCATTGCCGGCGACCAAGCTTCAGCCGGTGAACACTCCGGCGACCCTCCGGTGATCTCTTGTGGGTTCGGTGATAAGGTGAGCTCCACATCTCCTTTGGCCGGCCTCTATTCCTCCACCAAAAGCTGTCCAGTTTTTCTGGACAGCTTGTTTCTTTGTTGTCGGAGCGTCGTTTGGACGACGGTTAGTGCTCCGACAGCGGCTAACTTACCGGAGATTTGATCTCCAGTAATCCTCTGAGGTGGGGGATGAAGGATTCGTCAAACGGTTGACAAATACCTCTCCGGAGAAGCGAGTTTTGAGAACTCGTTTTAGGATCCGAATTTGGATTCGGATCGTGATCATCTCTCGATCACGTCATCTTCAACACGAGGCTAGTAACCCGTACGAAGACGAAGCTCGTGACTTAGCGAAGTCATCCCGAGGAGCTCGGCGTGGATACGGATAGAGACGATTCTTACGAGGATCGTTCCGGTTGATGCCGTTCCCGCTACACGTCATACGAAAGGTATAACGTAGATAATTTTCTTTTATTGCAAATTTTAATTTACGGTTATGTCTACACTTGTTGTAATATGCATGCGTGTGTTGTGTGTGTTGTGATAAATGTAGATTTATTATTTTAATTGCTTCCGCTGTGTTCATGTTTACGAAACATGATCGAACACACACACGCCGCGGTGCCGGAAACCCAACAGTGGTATCAGAGCCCAGGTTGTGTTTCGACATAATCGTAAAAATGGTTTTGCGATAGTCATAATGTATTTCTGGAAATTTTCTAAATTTTGGAAATTTAGAAGTATTTATGGAAATTTTTCAATTTTTGATAGTCTAGAAGTATTTATGGAAATCTTCCACTTTTAGAAAGTTGGAAGTATTTATGGAAATTGATATTTTCCATAAATAAAATATTTGATTAGATTCTGGAAATTTGTTTCCTAATTTAATCATGATTTGATTTGGGAAATCAAATCTTAAAATATTTTATTTCCATAAGTAGTTTTAATGATTTAGGAAATTCATTTCCTAAATAGATTTTCCTTAATCAAATAATTCCATGAAAAAAATATGTGATTAGATTTGGAAATTTGTTTCCTAATTTAATTATGATTTGATTTGGAGAATCAAATCTTAAACATATTTTATTTCCATAAATAGTTATGACATATAAGGAAATTATATACATGACATAATTGTATGCCATGTAATTGCATTAGATGCATAACATTATGCCATGCGTGTCATGACATGTAGATGTATGCCATGTATGCCATGCCATGTAGATAATAGTTATTTGCATGTAAAGAGGATGAGACATAAAAACCCTTAATCAATATTAAAGCCTACACCTTCCATTAATATGGTTAGAACCAGAGTTTTGTTTCTTGTTTGGGTTGTTGGACTCTCTCCAAGCCCGGCTCGAACCTGAATATGTTCAAACCATGGAATAGTTTAATACTAATATGGTAAGAGTCAGAGGTCAATCGTTAGCTTTGGTTGTTGGACTCTCTCCAAGCTGGGCTAATTGGTTGAATGCACTCTAACCATATTAAAACTATGTCCCGATTAATGGGTTGACTTTAACCTGGAGCATCGGCTTGTTGGACTCTCTCCAAGGTCGATGTAAAGGGAGGTGAAGTTGGGTGCTATGCATATGATGCATACTTGTTAATGTGTTAACAACCCGATGTATGTGTGAACATTCAATTAGTTGATAGCACATTGTGATAGTTGCATATACGGGATATGCAATCGGTATAGATGATACCTACCGTCGTAGTTATGAATGGCTTGTTGGACTCTCTCCAAGGTTGTTCATAACTATGATGGATATCAACCCATTCGGAGATGGACCTACGATCTCCCGAAGTGATTTTGGGGTTTTTGAAATTCGAAAAATGAATGGGATTTATAAATGTATATTGATGCATTTTAAAATCATCTTTCTCATATATGCTCGTTTTGTATTTCTAAATTAATATATTGATCATGATGTGTTTGAATTTGCGTTCCATTTTGGATTCAAATAAATTGACTGGGCCGAACTTCTTGGACTGGCTTAGAAACTTGAGAATTGTTCTCAAGGTGAAAAGCTTGTGTATGTCCTCGAAGCGCCTCTTCCCGCCTGTCCTAGTGACGATGCAACTCTGGACCAATTGTTGGCCTATCAGAAACATGTGAGTGATTCTGAACAAATGAGTTGCATCATGCTAGCCGCGATGGAACCCAAGCTACGAAAGCAGCATGAGCATATGGATGCTCATATCGTAGTCCTTCATCTTTGTGAGTTGGTTGATGAGCAAGTGAGATTCGAAAGGTTCGAAGTCTCAAAGCTCCTCTTCACCTCTGAGATGCTAGGAGGTTCATCTGTGGTACTGCTCAATATGCTGAAGACTGTGGAGTCTTCTGAGAAGCATGAGCAGGGGACGGTGCTGTTAGTTGATTCCTCGAAGAAAGGTTCTAAGAGGAAGTCAAAGGACTAGCAGAAGGGAAAGAAGAGACGGGCTAAGAAGGTAGAACTAGCACAAAAGGAAACTTGCCATCATTATGGCAAGGAGAGCCATTTGCGAAGAAAGTGCAAGATTTATCTTGAGTCCGTGAAGAAGGATAAGGCATCGGATGCCCCATCTTCTTCATAAAACTTCTTTATTGATTGTCATTCTATTTCCTTAGACACTTGGGTATTTGATACTGGGTGTGGCTCACATATATGTAATGACATACATGGGCTAAGGAATAGAAGAAGACTCGTCAAGGGGAGAGTCAAATTTACGTGTTGGGAATGGAGCAACGGTTGTGACTCGCCATCGAACGATTTGTGAACTCCTCAGGACTTGTCTTAGAACTGACACTGCTTTATGTTGTTCCTTCGTTGATAAAGAACATCATTTCTATTTCTTGTCTAAATAGAAATGGGTTCCATTTGACTTTTAGTAACAATTGTTGTTACATAACTTTGAATGGAGTTCTTTATGGGATTGGAACTTTAAGCAATGGTGTTTATACGTTGGACGTATCCAGTGACGATTTCAATATCGAAGCGAGCAACACGCGTGCTCGAAAGTATAATCAAATAGACTCCTATATGTGGCATTGTCGTCTTGGCCATATAAGCAAGAAACGCATGTCCGAATTACACCGATGTGGAATTCTGGAATCGTTTGAATTGGATTCATGCGAATCATGCTTAAAAGGCAAGATGACTAAGTTACCTTTTACTGGAAAAGGTGAACGAGTGGGAGAGTTACTAGGTCTAATACATACTGATGTATGTGGACTTATGTCAACTCAAGCATTAGGAGGCTATAGCTACTTCATTACCTTCACCGATGATCACTCACGGTTTGGGTATGTGTTCTTGATGAAACACAAGTCTGAAGCCTTTGAAAGGTTCAAAGAATTCAGAAATGAAGTAGAGAAACAACATGACAAGAGTATTAAAATACTTGATCGGATCGAGGTGGTGAATACTTAAGTCAAGAGTTTCTTGATTATCTAAGAGACAATGGTATATTGTCTCAATGGACTCCGCCATATACACCATGACATAATGGTGTATCCGAGAGGCGTAATCGACCTTGTTGGACATGGTCAGTCAATGATGAATCATGCGACTCTTCCCAAGTCCTTTTGGGGCTATGCACTTGCTATTTACTTGTTAAGCGGAATGCCTACCAAGGTAGTCTCAACTACTCCATATGAGATATGGAATGGTAAGAAACCTCATGTATCTTACTTGAAGATATGGGGTTGTCTGCTTATGTAGCGGATCATATAAATTGGATGCTAAGTCGATAAATGTCTATTTATTGGATACCCTAAGGAAATAAGGGTTACCAATTCTATCATCACGTGGAACAAAAGGTGTTTGTTTGCAAGGCATCTTTGTGTTTCTAGAGAAAGAGTTTTCTTGCAAGAAAATAGTGGGAGTGTCGTCGAGCTTGAGGAGGCTCGAGACTCAAATGAACATTGATGAGATACCGGTGAAGCACAACACCGACAACTCATAGTGATGAGCAATCACTGGACCTATTGTAACACCACATCTTCGTAGATCCGGTAGAACACGAATATTCACGAGATATATGGATTTCTCGTAAGTGAATCGAACGACGTGTTACTCATTGATGATGAGGAGCCTACCAGTTATGAAGAAGTGCTGACAAGTTCAGAAAGGGATAAGTGGCTTGGTGCCATGAAGTCGGAAATGGATTCCATTTATGAAAACCAAGTTTGGAACTTGGTTGACCCACCTGAAGGCATAAAGCCTATAGGGTGCAAGTGGGTTTTCAAGAAGAAAACCGACATGGATGGTAATGTGATTACCTATAAGGCTAGATTGGTGGCGAAAGGATATCATCAAAAACAAGGTGTTGATTATGACAAAACCAATTCGCCTGTAGCTATGCTTAAATCCATTCGGATGCTCCTGGCCATAGCGGCTCATTATGATTATGAGATATGGCAGATGAATGTGAAAACAACTTTCCTTAATGGAAACCTGCTCGAGGACGTGTATATGATACAACCTGAGGGTTTCACATCGGTTGATAAAACCAAGGTATGCAAATTGCGACGGTCCATTTATGGATTGAAGCAAGCATCCAGGAGCTGGAATATCCGTTTTGACGAGACAATCAAAAAGTTTGATTTCTCGCAAAATCCAGACGAACCTTGTGTGTACAAGAAGGTTAGTGGGAGTGCAGTCGTGTTCCTAGTATTGTATGTCGATGACATATTACTTAGAGGAAACGATGTGTCAATCTTACAGTCAGTTATGGTTTGGTTATCCAAGACATTCTCCATGAAAGACCTGGGAGAAGCAACCTACATCCTTGGGATTAAGATTTATAGAGATAGATCGAAACGGTTGCTTGGTCTTTCGCAGTCTACATATATAGACCGAGTGCTAAAGAGGTTTAGCATGTCGGAATCCAAGAAAGGTTATCTGCCCATCAGGCATGAGGTACACCTTTCGAAGTCTATGTGTCCGTGCACAGAAGACGAGAGGATTTGCATGAGTAAGATTCCCTATGCATCCGCAATAGGATCTATCATGTATGCTATGTTATGTACGAGGCCCGATGTATCGTACGCTCTGAGTGTCACGAGCAGATACCAATCCGATCCAGGAATGGATCATTGGGCGGCTGTTAAGACGATCCTTAAGTACTTGAGAAGAACTAAGGATTTGTTCCTAATATATGGAGAAGGGTATATGGTGATACGTGGGTATACGGATACCAGCTCCAGACAGACAAGGATGATTCCATGTCTTTGTCTGGGTATGTATTCACCTGGAATGGAGGCGCGATAAGTTGGAAAGGATCCAAGCTTGACACTATAGCGGATTATGCCACTAAGGCAGAATACATTGCAACTTTAGAAGCAGCAAAGGAAGCGGTTTGGATCAAGAAGTTCATCTCTGAACTTGATGTGGTCTCATCAATGATCCAAACATGTGCTTCGCCGCTATCATCTTATCAGAGAGATCATCAGTAGGAACGAAATACAAACCGAGAAAATTCCCACTGAAAGGAACTTAGCGGATCCTTTGACTAAAGCATTACCTCAAAGTAAGTTTGAGGGTCATGTTAGTGCTTATGGTATAGGATACCGTAGCGATTGGCATTAGGCCAAGTGGGAGTCTGTTAGTAATATATGAGAGATGTCCTAAGGCAATCGCCTTATGTATGAACCATTTATATGATAAATGAAGATTCACTATTTGAGTATACATGTTTAATGTATTTGATTGGATCTTAAACTCATTTACTGAATGTCCACGATACGATTCACAACATGAGAGAATTTGTGATTGGATCACAACTAGTGAGTATCTCTACATGTGTAATTGTGATGTATCGGAATTATCCCTAGTCGATGAATTGATGGATTTGGACACCATCAATTCTGTCGAGACTAGCACGAGGTATACTCCTTGGTGTATCCAAGCAGCTGATTCTCACTGGCTGGAGACATAGTGATGTCCGGAGTTGATCGTGGATGCTAGTTATGGTAACTAGTTCATTGGAGTGACCAGCCGTAAGACTTCATATGGTTCTCTGCATATATAGATATGTCAATGAAGTTCTTACCATTGCTTAAGTGCGATGTTCCTTTGACTTGCGGTATTCAAGTCATCTTGATCATGGAGACTTATGCTTTGACATCTTAAGCAAACATCTCCGAGGAGATGTGGACCCGGGATGATTGGGTATAAGTCAAAATGATCGAAGGTGTTTGAATAGCCTATAAAGGATTCACCACTCCTTGCGAGGAGATGTATACCCATGGCCTCTCGTCGGATTGTTACTAAAGTCTTTGGCCAAAGCATTACATGTTTAGAGTAAGGTACTCTTCGATACATGTGGAGTAACTAGAATCCGTAGGGCGAAATGATACTTGGGCTAGGTGTGGACGTAGTCGACCTAGTGAGGGATGACACTATAGACCATGTCTCACGAATCAAGTGGGTATAAGATGAGTGAAGGGAATGGGGCCGCGATTCATTCGAGCCTTGAAGGGTTTCAGAAATAGTTCTGGATCAACCGTTGATCTTTTCGGTTAATTGGGGATCATGATGTACTACTAGGTGCCACTCATGATTGTTCTATAATTAATGGTTAATTTTAGACGGCCAACATAAACCGAGAACCTATTTGGTCACACGCACAACGAGCGTAATCCGTAGGATTTAAAACGAGCTTGAGAATGGGATTCTCAGACCGAGAGAAACTAAGTTTCGTTGGACGAAACATGGATCGAGCATGGGAGTGAGCATGAAATCGTTTCAGTCGCAATGGAAGCATGGATGAGCCGTGTCTTATGAAGACATAATGGATGGACCAAAATGGTTTGGTTCTAATCCAATGGAGGAGAATAAACCAAAGGGTTTGGTTTATTTTAAACGAATGAACCAAAAGTTGGTTCGGTTCGTTTTAACTTAAAATAAATCATCATGGTTTGGTTTATTTTAACTTATCTTAATGGAGCGGGTTAATGGGCCTAATGGTTATGATCCAAGAACCATTAAGAGAATTATTTCTCTATAAAAGAGGGCATAAGGGATAATTAAGCCCTAATCCAAAACCCTAGCAAGAGTTGCCGCCCACTTCATCCCCTCTAAGAGTTGGCGCCAACCTCCATTGCCGCCCAAACCCTTGTGCCGCCGTCCAGCTCTTTGTCGGCGTCCAAGCTTCAGCCGGTGATCCTCCGGCGACCCTCCGGTGATCTCCTTTATATTTGGCATCAAGGTGAGCTTTATCTTCCCTTGTTTGGCCGGCGCCTACTCCTCCACCAAAGCTGTCCAGTTTTCTGGATAGCTTGTTCTCCTCTAGTCGGAGCATCGTTTGAACGACGGTTAGAGCTCCGACAGAGGCTAACTTACCGGGAATTTGATCTCCGGTAATCCTCTGAGGTGGAGGATGAAGGATTTGTCAATCGGTTGACGAATACCTCTCCGGAGAAGCGAGTTTTGAGGACTCGTCTTAGGATCCGAATTTGAATTCAGATCGTGATCATCTCTCGATCTCGTCGTCTTCAACACGAGGCTAGTAACCCGTACGAAGATGAAACTCGTGGCTTAGCAAAGTCATCCCGAGGATACTCGGCGTGGATACGGATATAGACGATTCTAGCGAGGATCGTTCCGGTTGATGTCGTTCCCGCTACACATATTACGAAAGGTATAACATAGTTAAATTTCCTTTTATTGCAAATTTAAATTTACGGTTATGTATACACTTGTTGTACTATGCATGCGTGTGATGTGTTTGTTGTAATAAATGTAGATTTCTTATTTTTATTGCTTCCGCTGTGCTCATGTTTACGAAACGTGATCGAACACACACACGCCGCGGTGCCGGAAACCCAATAGTGGTATCAGAGCTCAGGTTGTGTTTCGACATAATCGTAAAATGATTTTGCGATGGTCATAATGTTATTTCTGGAAATTTTCTAATTTTGGAGATTTAGAAGTATTTATAGAAATTTTTCAATTTTGGAAAGTCTAAAAGTATTTATGGAAATCTTCCACTTTTTGAAAGTTGGAAGTATTTATGGAAATTGATATTTTCCATAAATAAAATATTTGATTAGATTCTGGAAATTTTTTTCCTAATTTAATCATGATTTGATTTGGGAAATTAAATCTTAAAATATTTTATTTCCATAAGTAGTTTTAATGATTTAGGAAATTGGTTTCCTAAATAAATTTTTCTTAATCAAATAATTCCATAAATAAAATATGTGATTAGATTTGGAAATTTATTTCCTAATTTAATTATGATTTGATTTGGAGAATCAAATCTTAAACATATTTTATTTTCATAAATAGTTATGACATATAAGGAAATTATATACATGACATAATTGTATGCCATGTAATTGCATTAGATGCATAACATTATGCCATGCGTGTCGTGACATGTAGATGTATGCCATGTATGTCATGCCATGTAGATAATAGTTATTTGCATGCAAAGAGGATGAGACATAAAAACCCTTAAACAATATTAAAGCCTACACCTTCCATTAATATGGTTAGAACCAGAGTTCTGTTTCTTGTTTGGCTTGTTGGACTCACTCCAAGCCTGGCTCGAACCTGAACATGTTCAAATCATTGGAATAGTTTAACTCTAATATGGTAAGAGTCAGAGGTCAATCGTTAGTTTGGGTTGTTGGACTCACTCCAAGCCTGGCTAATTGGTTGAATGCGCTCTAACCATATTAAAACTATTTCGCGATTAATGGGTCGGCTCTAACTTGGAGCATCGATTTGTTGGACTCACTCCAAGGTCGATGTGAAGAGAGGTGAAGTTGGGTGCTATGCATATGATGCATACTTGTTAATGTGTTAACAACCCAATGTATGTGTAAACATTCAATTAGTTGATAGCACATTGTGATAGTTACATATACATGATATGTAATCGGTATACTTGATACCCACCATCATAGCTAAGAATGTCTTGTTGGACTCACTCCAAGGTTGTTCTTATCTATGATGGATATCAGCCCATTCGGAGATGGACCTACGACTCCCGAAGTGATTTTGGGGTTTTTGAAATTCGAAAAATGAATGGGATTTATAAATGTATATTGATGCATTTTAAAAATCATCTTTCTCATATATGCTCGTTTTGTATTTCTAAAATTGATCATGTTGTCTTTTAATTTGCGTTCCAATTTTGATTCGAATAAATTGACTGGGCCAAACTTCATGGACTGGCTTAGAAACTTGAGAATTGTTCTCAAGGTTGAAAAGCTTGCGTATGTCCTCGAAGCGCCTCTTCCCGCCCATCCTAGTGACGATGCAACTCCGGACCAATTGTTGGTCTATCAGAAACATGTGACTGATTCTGAACTGACAAGTTGCATCATGCTAGCTGCGATGGAACCCAAGCTACGAAAGCAGCATGAGCTATGGATGCTCATATCGTAGTCCTTCATCTTTATGAGTTGTTTGATAAGCAAGTGAGATTCGAAAGGTTCGAAGTCTCCAAGCTTCTCTTCACCTCTGAGATGCAAGAAGGTTCATCTGTGGTACTGCTCAACATGCTGAAGACTGTGGAGCCTTCTGAGAAGCATGAGCAGGGGACGGTGTTGTTAGTTGATTCCTCGAAGAAAGGTTCTAAGAGGGAGTCAAAGGAACAACAGAAGGGGAAGAAGAAAAAGGCTAAAAAGGCAAAACCAGCTCAAAAGGGCACTTGCCATCATTATGGCAAGTAGGGCCATTGGCGAAGAAATTGCAAGATTTATCTTGAGTCCGTGAAGAAGAATAAGGCATAAGATGCTCCATCTTTTTCATATATCTTCGTTATTGATTGTCATTCTATTTCCTTAGACACTTGGGTATTAGATATTGGGTGTGGCTCACATATATGTAATGAAATACATGGGCTAAGGAATAGAAGAAGACTCGTCAAGGGAGAGTCAAATTTACGTGTTGGGAATGGAGCAAAGGTTGCTGCACTCGCCATCGGAACGTATTAGTTGAAACTCCCTGCAGGACTTGTCTTAGAACTGGACAATTGCTTTTATGTTTCTTCGTTGATAAATAACATCATTTCTATTTCTTGTTTAAATAGAAATGCGTACCATTTGACTTTTAGTAACAATTGTTGTTACATAACTTTGAATGGAGTTCTTTATGGGACTGGAACTTTAAGCAATGGTATTTATACGTTGGATGTATCCAGTGACATTTGCAATATCGAAGTCAGCAACAAGCATGCTCGAAAGGATAATCAAATAGACTCCTATATGTGGCATTGTCGTCTTGGCCATGTAAGCAAGAAACGCATGTCCGAATTACACCGATGTGGAATTCTGGAATCGTTTGAATTGGATTCATACGATACATACGAATCATGCTTAAAAGGCAAGATGACTAAGTTACCTTTTACTGGAAAAGGTGAACGAGTGGGAGAGTTACTAGGTCTAATACATATTGATGTATGTGGACCTATGTCAACTCAAGCTTTAGGAGGCTATAACTACTTCATTACCTTCACCGATGATCACTCATGGTTTGGGTATGTGTTCTTGATGAAACACAAGTCTGAAGCCTTTGAAAGGTTCAAAGAATTCAGAAATGAAGTAGAGAAACAAAATGACAAGAGTATTAAAATACTTCGATCGGATCGAGGTGGTGAATACTTAAGTCAAGAGTTTCTTGATTATCTAAGAGACAATGACATATTGTCTCAATGGACTCCGCCATATACACCAAAGCATAATGGTGTATCTGAGAGACGTAACCGGACCTTGTTGGACATGGTCAGGTCAATGATGAATCATGCGAATCTTCCCAAGTCCTTTTGGGCCTATGCACTTCAGACAACTGTTTACTTGTTAAACAGAATGCCAACCAAGGTAGTCTCTACTACTCCATATGAGATATGGAATAGTAAGAAACCTCGTGTATCTTACTTGAAGATATGGGGTTGTCCTGCTTATGTGAAGCGGACAGTATCAGACAAAATGGATGCTAAGTCTGATAAATGTCTATTTATTGGACACCCTAAGGAAACAAGGGGTTACCAATTCTATCATCCTGTGGAACAAAAGGTGTTTGTTTCAAGGCATGCTGTGTTTCTAGAGAAAGAGTTTCTCTTGCAAGAAAATAGTGGGAGTATCGTCGAGCTTGAGGAGGCTCGAGAGACTCAAATAGACATTGATGAGATACCTGGTGAAGCACAACAGTCGACAACTCATAGTGATGAGCAATCGACTGGACCTATTGTAACACCACATCTTCATAGATCTGGTAGAACACGCAATATTCCTGAGAGATATGGATTTCTCGTAAGTGAATCGAACGACGTGTTACTCATTGATGATGAGGAGCCTACCAGTTATGAAGAAGTGCTGACAAGTTCAGAAAGGGATAAGTGGCTTGGTGCCATGAAGTCGGAAATGGATTCCATGTATGAAAACCAAGTTTGGAACTTGGTTGACCCACCTGAAGGCATAAAGCCTATATGTTAGTAATATATGAGAGATGTCCTAAGGCAATCGCCTTATGTATGAACCATTTATATGATAAATGAAGATTCACTATTTGAGTATACATGTTTCATGTATTTGATTGGATCTTAAACTCATTTATTGAATGTCCACGATACGATTCACAGCATGAGAGAATTTGTGATTGGATCACAACTAGTGAGTATCTCTACATGTGTAATTGTGATGTATCGAATTATCCCTAGTCGATGAATTGATGGATTTGGACACCATCATTCTGTCGAGACTAGCACGAGGTATACTCCTTGGTGTATCCAAGCAGCTGATTCTCACTGGCTGGAGACATTGTGATGTCCGGAGTTAATCGTGGATGCTAGTTATGGTAACTAGTTCATTGAGTGACGGTAGTAAGACTTCATATGGTTCTCTGCATATATAGATATGTCAATGAAGTTCTTCTTGTGGCTTAAGTGCGATGTTCCTTTGACTTGCGGTATTCAAGTCATCTTGATCATGGAGACTTATGCTTTGACATCTTAAGCAAACATCTCTAAGGAGATGTGGACCCGGGATGATTGGGTATAAGTCAGTGATCGAAGGTGTTTGAATAGCCTATAAAGATTCACCACTCCTTGCGAGGAGATGTATACCCATGGCCTCGTCGGATTGTTACTAAAGTCTTTGGCCAAAGCATTACATGTTTAGAGTAAGGTACTCTTGATACATGTGGAGTAACTAGAATCCGTAGGGACGAGGAAATGATACTTGGGCTAGGTGTGGCGTAGTCGACCTAGTGAGGTGACACTATAGACCATGTCACGAACCAAGTGGGTATAAGATGAGTGAAGGGAATGGGGCCACGATTCATTCGAGCTCTTGAAGGGTTTGAAATAGTTACGGATCACCGTTGATCTTTTAGGTTAATTGGGGATCATGATGTACTACTAGGTGCCACTCATGATCGTTCTATAATTAATGGTTAATTATAGGCGGCCAACATAAACCGAGAACCTATTTGGTCACACGCTCGAGTGTAATCCAAAGGATTTAAAGCGAGCTTGAGAATGGGATTCTCGGAGGAGAAACTATGTTTGGTTGGACCAAACATAAGCGAGCATGAAATTGTTTGATCGCAATGGGCGTGGATGGGCGTGTCTTATGAAGACATAATGGATGGACCAAAATGGTTTGGTTCTAATCAATGGATGAGAATAAACCAAAGGGTTTGGTTTATTTTAAACGAATGAACCAAAGGTTGGTTCGGTTCGTTTTAACTTAAAATAAACCATCATGGTTTGGTTTATTTTAACTTATCTTAATGGAGCGGGTTAACGGGCTTTATGGATCTGATCCCTTAACCATTAAGAGAATTAGTTCTCTATAAAATAGGGCTTAAGGGATAATTAATCCCTAATCCAAAACCTAGCCCTTGGGTTGCCGCCCACCTCCTTGAAGGTTTTGGCGCCAACCCTAGTGTGCGCCGCAACCACTTGTGCGCCGTCCAACTTGTTGCGGCGTCCAAGCTTCAGCCCTCCGGCGACCCTCGTGATCTCCTATAGGTTTGGCATCAAGGTGAGCCTTTTCTTTCCTTGGTTGGCGGCGCCTATATCCTCCACCAAGCTGTCCAGTTTTCTGGACAGCTTCTCTCTCTCGTCGGGCGTCGTTTGGGCGGCGGTTGAGTGCTCCGACAGCGGCTAACTGCGAGATTTGATCTCGGTAATCCTCTGAGTGGAGGGCGAAGGATTACGTCAAGCGGTTGTGAATACCTCTCGGAGAAGCGAGTTTGAGAACTCGTTTTGGATCGAATTTGGATTCGGATCGTGATCATCTCTCGATCACGTCGTCTTCAACCGAGGCTAGTAACCCGTGCGAAGGCGAAGCTCGTGGCTTAAGCGAAGTCATCCCGAGGCTCGGCGTGGATACGGATAGAGGCGATTCTTACGAGGATCGTTCGGTTGATGCCGTTCCGCTACACGTCATCTGAAGGTATAAGCGTAGATAATTTTCTTTTATTGCAAATTTTAATTTACGGTTATGTCTACACTTGTTGTAATATGCATCGTGTGTTGTGTGTGTTGTAATAAATATAGATTTATTATTTTATTGCTTCATTGTGCTCATGTTTACGAAACATGATCGAACACACACTGCCTTGTGGTCTTGAAACCTTGATGGTATCAGAGCCCAGGTTGTGTTTGACATAATCGTAAAATGGTTTCGATAGTCATAATGTATTTCTGGAAATTTTCTAATTTTGGAAATTTAGAAGTATTTATGGAAATTTTTCAATTTTGGAAAGTCTAGAAGTATTTATAAATCTTCCACTTTTGGAAAGTTAGGTATTTATGAATATTTTCCATAAATAAAATATTTGATTAGATTCTGGAAATTTGTTTCCTAATTTAATCATGATTTGATTTGGGAAATCAAATCTTAAAATATTTTATTTCCATAAGTATTTTTAATGATTTAGGAAATTGGTTTCCTAAATAGATTTTCCTTAATCAAATAATTCCATGAATAAAATATGTGATTAGATTTGGAAATTTGTTTCCTAATTTAATTATGATTTGATTTGGAGAATCAAATCTAAACATATTTCCATAAATAGTTATGACATATAAGGAAATTATATACATGACATAATTGTATGCCATGTAATTGCATTAGATGCATAACATTATGCCATGCGTGTCGTGACATGTAGATGTATGTCATGTATGTCATGCCATATAGATAATAGTTATTTGCATGCAAAGAGGATGAGACATAAAAACCCTTAAACAATATTAAAGTCTACACCTTCCATTAATATATAGAACCAGAGTGTTTTTGTTTGGGTTGTTGACTCTTCCAACTCCGAATTCAATATACCAAACATGAATAGTTTAATACTAATATGGTAAGAGTCAGAGGTCAATCGTTAGCTTTGGTTGTTGGACTCTCTCCAAGCTGGGCTAATTGGTTGAATGCACTCTAACCATATTAAAACTATGTCCTGATTAATGGGTTCATTGGAGTGACCAGACGTAAGACTTCATATGGTTCTCTGCATATATAGATATGTCAATGAAGTTCTTACTGTAGCTTAAGTGCGATGTTCCTTTGACTTGCGGTATTCAAGTCATCTTGATCATGGAGACTTATGCTTTGATTCTTAAGCAAGCATCTCTAAGGAGATGGACCCGGATGATTGGGTATAAGTCATGATCAAGGTGTTTGAATAGCCTATAAAGGATTCACCACTCAGGAGATGTATACCATGGCCTCTCGTCGGATTGTTACTAAAGTCTTTGGCCAAAGCATTACATGTTTAGAGTAAGGTACTCTTCGATACATGTGGAGTAACTAGAACTGTGAGGACGAGAAAAATGATACTGGGCTAGGTGCGACGAGTCACTTAGTGTGGGGATCGGCACTATAGACCATGTCCAACCAAGTGGGTATAAGATGAGTGAAGGAATGGGGCACTAATCATTCAGCCGCCAAGGGTTTCGTAAATAGTTCGATCAAGATCTTTTCTTGGGGATCATGATGTACTACTAGGTGCCACTCATGATCGTCTATAATTAATGTTAATTATAGACGCCAACATAAACCGAGAACCTATTTGGTCATCACAACGAGCGAATCCAAAGGATTTAAAACGAGCTTGAGAATGGGATTCTCATCGAGAGAAACTAAGTTTGCTGACCAAACATGGAGCAGCATGAAATCACCGCAATGGAAGCGGGATGAGCCGTGGGTCTTATGAAGACATAATGGATGGACCAAAATGGTTTGGTTCTAATCCAATGGATGAGAATAAACCAAAGGGTTTGGTTTATTTTAAACGAATGAACCAAAAGTTGGTTCGGTTCGTTTTAACTTAAAATAAACCATCACGGTTTGGTTTATTTTAACTTATCTTAATGGAGTTTAACGCCTAATGGTTATGATCCAACATAACCATTAAGAGAATTATTTATAAAAGAGGGCTTATGATACTAATTCAATCCAAAAACCCTAGCAAGATTTAATTATCAACAGCAATACGTAACCGAACGAAGTAACCTCCATTCCCGCCCAAACCCTTGTGCCGCCGTCCAGCTCCTTTCCGGCGTCCAAGCTTCAGCTGGTGATCCTCCGGCGACCCTCCGGTGATCTCCTTTAGGTTTGGCATCAAGGTGAGCTTTATCTTCCCTTGTTTGGCCGGCGCCTACTCCTCCACCAAAGCTGTCCAGTTTTCTGGACAGCTTGTTCTCCTCTCGTCGCAGCGTCGTTTGGACGACGGTTAGAGCTCCGACAGTGGCTAACTTACCGGGGATTTGATCTCTTGTAATCCTCTGAGGTGGAGGACGAAGGATTCGTCAATCGGTTGACGAAAACCTCTCCGGAGAAGCGAGTTTTGAGGACTCGTCTTAGGATCCGAATTTGGATTTGGATCGTGATCATCTCTCGATCACGTCGTCTTCAACACGAGGCAAGTAACCCGTACGAAGACGAAGCTCGTGGCTTAGCGAAGTCATCCCGAGGATACTCGGCGTTGATACAGATAGAGACGATTCTAGCGAGGATCGTTCCGATTGATGTCGTTCCCGCTACACGTAATACGAAAGGTATAACGTAGTTAAATTTCCTTTTATTGCAAATTTAAATTTACGGTTATGTCTACACTTGTTGTACTATGCATGCGTGTGATGTGTGTGTTGTAATAAATGTAGATTTATTATTTTTATTGCTTCCGCTGTGCTCATGTTTACGAAACTTGATCGAACACACACACGCCGCGGTGCCGGAAACCCAATAGGACATGCAATAGAAGATCAAGAGGTATAACAAGAGGTATAATCTTGTTTATTTTGATTATTATTCTTTTGTATTATGTTTATAATTGTTTTTCAATTATATGCATGTTTTGTGAGGATGTTTACTTTATGTATGTGGCTAAATAATACTTGAATCTCGAACATAAATACAAAAGTCGGCGATCCGTACATTGTCTATTCCGTGACTACTCGTAGAGAGGTTGGTCGCTTGAACAACGAGTTTGTTCAAGTGACCTCTCTAAACGAATAGCACGACGATGACTTGGTTGTTTGGGCAATCCCTTTTGTCTAGGATTAATTTTTTTTAATCCGGGGACATCAATGATATCGCCATGAACAAGCAACCGAGGTGAAGTGGGAAGCGAAGTTTCCCCTCACGGGTCAAGGAAACCAAACCCTACATGGAGGACCAAGGTTTTGTCAATAGGTTGACAAAAATCGCTTCCGAGAAGCGAGTTCGTGGAGCTCGTTTTTAGATCCGAATTTTGATTTGGATTGTGATCGTCTCTTGGATCACAACGTCTTCGACATGAGCCTAGTAACTCTTGCGAAGATGGGGCTCATGACTTTGTGAAGCTATCCCCAAGATACTCGGTGTGGATACGGATAGAGGCGATTCCAGTGAGGGACGCTACGGTTGATGTCATTCCCACTACACGTGATATGCCAGGTATAACTAGAATAAATTTCCTTTTATTGTAAAATTTAAAATAGTGATTATGTCTACACTTGTTGTATCTTTCATGCATATGATGTGTGTGTTGTAATAAAATTAGTTTATTGCTTTTTTTGCTTCCGCTGTGTCAATATTTACGAAACATGTTCGAACACACACCCACGTCAGGGTCTGGGAAACCCAACAGTGGTATTCATGGAAATTGTGTTTTGACATAATCGTAAAATTATTTTGCGATAGTCATAATTGTATTTATGGAAATATTCTACTTTTGGAAAGTTTAGAAGTATTTATAAAAATTTTAATTTGTAAAGAAATTTAAATTGAAAGTTTTCTAATATGATTAGGAAATTTGTTTGCTAAATTAGATTTGACTTTCCTTAATTAACACTTTCCATAAATAAAATATGTGATTAGATTTGGAAATTTATTTCCTAATTTAATAATGATTTGATTTGAGAAATTAAATCTAAAATATATTTTATTTCCAAAATAACTATGACAAATAAGGAAATTTGTACATGCCATAATAGTATGTCATGTAATTGCATTAAGATGCATATCATTATGCCATGCATGTAGATGCATTAGATGCACTTATGTATGCCATGTGTGTCATGTCATGTAGATAATAGTTATTTGCATGAAAAGAATGATAATACCACAAAACCCTTATACATTATTAAAGCCTACACCTTCCATTAATATTGTTTGGACCAGAGTTCGGTTAATTGTTTGGGTTGTTAGACTCTCTCCAAGCCCGGCTCGAACATGAACATGTTCAAACCATAGAATAGTTTAATTATAATATGGTAAGAGTCAGAGGTCAATCGTTAGCTTGGGTTGTTGGACTCTCTCCAAGCCTGGCTAATTAGTTGAATGCACTCTAACCATATTAAAACTATTTCTCGATTAATGGGTTGGTTTTAACCTGGAGCATCGGCTTGTTGGACTCTCTCCAAGGTCATTGTGAAGGGAGGTAAATTTTGGTGCTATGAATATGATGCATACTTATTAATGTGTTAACAACCCAATGTATGTGTGAACATTCAATAAGTTGATAGCACATTGTGATAGTTGCATATATTGTAGGGATGTATACTGAAAAGTCTATCTTTTGTATGAACATCTTTATTTTTGAAATAAGAATCACATGATCATTGTTTGCATATTATTATGGTTATGCATATTGTCTAATATTTTACATTGTAGATAACTGATAACATGGTGTGTGGTGTCACACGGGAGATCATGTTATCAGCTCCTTGAAAAAGTATAAGTAAAGGCTCACAACCGAGATGACTATGGACAAACCACCGGAATGGTTGTAGTGTGATTCGGTATTGGTTTGTCTTGACCATAGAATCACACTAGTGCACTTTGTGTGTATTGAGCAGGACCGACTTAGAGGTGATTCAATTTATTGTTGACTACATAATCGAATCGGACCTCAGATATTATATTGTACATACTCTTAATCCCGATATAATAACGGGCACATATACTTAGTACTCATCTCATTGATTTACCAATGGGCGAGATTTATAGATTAAATTGATAGGCTCGGTAAGTTGGGAGATGATATTATTTATATAGTGTGTTGTTGATTATAGGGGGAAATCGTGTCCTATATATTAGGATGATGATGTCCCCTTGAGGAGCTCATAAGGTTCATCATGTAAACCCTGCAGGTGGACTTGGTCCGGCATGATGAAAAGGTTTAGTGGTACTACTCATGGAGTTAGATGTTGATTAATTAATGGTCAGTAAATTAATTAATCGACAGACATTCAAGATCTTAAACATGGGGATAAAATGTAAAAATAATATATGGAGCCCATATTAACTTATGGGGGTTGGTGAGGTAGATCAATGATAATCCTTTAGTGGCTTGGATTATCATTAATGGATCGGACTTTATGTGGGCTTGATCCATTGGGTGGCCATGATCCAACTCTTCCTCATGGTCCCTATTTTATCCTATTAACACCTCATGAAGCTTAGATCCAATGGATGACAACAAAACTCTAGATCCAAAGGTAGAGATTAAATCTCTAGATCCGACGGTTGAGATTAAATCTCTAGATCCGACGGTTGAGATTAAATCCCTAGAACCAATGGAGGAGATTAAATCATGGCTTATCCCTAACTCTATAAAAGGAGATGATAGGGGTGGGCGGCAACTTGATTGATGAGGTTAGGGTATGCTTCCCTTGGGCGGTAACAATCCTAGTTGGGATAGGATTAGGAGTGGGCGGCTAGGGTTACGGTTTGGGTGTTTGTGGTGGGCAGTAACAATGAGGAGAAGACCTTTTCTTCTTCTTCCAAAGTTTTTCCGGCTTCTATTCTTCTTCCCTCTACCTTGGCCAGAGGTCAACTTATTCTTATTTCCTTCATCCTTGGCCAATAATTAGGAGAGCTTAGTTTAGGGTTTGGGTGGCAACAAGGAGAAGGATTGCTTTCCTTTCTCTTCTCCAAGTGTTGGTCGGCGCCCATACCCTCATAGATTCTCCTTTGGCCGGTTCTTACACTCCATGTTCTCTTCCTTGGCCGGTGGCAACATCGAGTCTATTGACTTGGTGGCCAGTTCTAGATAGGAAGAAGAGTTTATTTTTTATGATCTTCCTCTTGCTCGGAACAAGCAAGGAAGGAAGATTGGTGATCTAGGAGCTTCGACTTTTGGAAGATCGTCGCCCACACGACGTCCAAAAGGAGGAAGGACATGCAATAGAAGATCAAGAGGTATAACAAGAGGTATAATATTGTTTATTTTGATTAGTGTTCTTTTGTATTATGTTTATAATTGTTTTTCAATTATATGCATGTTTTGTGTGGATGTTTACTTTATGTATGTGGCTAAATAATACTTGGATCCTGAACATAAATACAAAAGTCGGCGATCCGTACATCGTCTATTCCGCGACTACTCGTAGAATAGAGGTTGGTCGCTTGAACAACGAGTTTGTTCAAGTGACCTCTCTAAACGAATAGCACGACGATGACTTGGTTGTTTGGGCAATCCCTTTTGTCTAGGATTAATTTTTTTTAATCCGGGGACATAGATGGGATCGTCATGAACAAGCAACCGAGGTGAAGTGGGAAGCGAAGTTTCCCCTCATGGGTCAAGGAAACCAACCCTACATGGAGTGTTAGTGAAAGCCCTAGAGCCAATCATGTGATGATTGTTGTATGGACTTTATTGTATCATATTCCTATTTATAAAGGCATGGTTATTATATTTACTTGTATTGGTGCCAAATAACTAAATATAATAATGTCCTTGAGTAGTAGGTTCTTATCTATATCAATCGATTGGTTGAATCGATAATGAGATGATATAGAGAACACTACTCTTAATCATTCCTAGTCAGTATTAACATTCGAGGACAATGTTAATGCGTAGAGACTAACATGTAGGTCAACAGATGACTTGATCTCACAAGTCATGGATATGAGATATCAAGTTGACACATGGGTATGCATTGGAGAATGTATACTGAATGACCCGCCATGAGAAAGTATCATGGATCGTTATATGAGTGTCATATACTTTCTCATGTGTCTATTAGTATGACTATTTGTCCTTAGACCTGAAGTCACCATGGTTCCCTACATAATTAATTGCATACTTTGGCTTCGTCAAACGTCACCCGTAAATGGGTGGACTATAAAGGCGATTACTGGGTATGTAACAAATTATGCAGAGGGATGTGAGTGATGTAGATGAGATCTATCCCTCCTATATGACGGGGGTGACATCGATATTCTTGATAGAGTGAGACCACGAAGTGCATGGCCATGCCCAAATGAGTCAATATGAGATATTGAGCTCATTTGATTAGAGTGAGTCTACTTGGAGTTCAAGATTTAGATTGTACCGAGGATGACACGGTCTATGCCTCGATTGGTCAATCTAGATGTCAAGAATAGAGGACATTGTCACATATTGTGAGAGTCACAATTAGTAGTCACAAAGGTGATGTTGGAGCTCAACATTCTTGTAACTTGGGTAGCAATGATGTGTTGCTAGATACCGCTCATTGCTTATGTTCCTAAATCGGTTTAGGGACATTGCCAACGTTACAAGAACCTATAGGGTCACACACATAAGAGCAATTAGATGGAGATTAGGTTCATATGATGAACCATGAGGATTAGGTTCATGGGATGAACCAAATTGGATTAAGAGTAATCCAAATTAGACTAATTGAGTTAGACTCGAGTTGATTCAAGTGTTGAATGAGTCTAATTGAGATTTGATTCATCAAATCAATTTAAATTAATGAATAGAGATTCATTATATTAAATTGACTTGAGTCAAGTGGTTAGATTTGATCAACCATGGGAGATTAGAGGTCAAGTTTGACTTGACTGGAGAGGGAAGATGAAAGGTCAAGTTTGACTTGACCAAATGCCATGTCATGATGATGACTAGGCATGGCCGGCCAATGATGATGCTCCACATCATCATTGACTTTGTCAATTGGTGCCACCTCATGAGGGAGACCAAGGGACATGGGAGTTACATGCATGCATGTAACTCCCTCTCCTTGAAGTGGCCAGCCACTTTAGGGGTTTCATTAGATGAAATTCATTTGGGTGAGTTAATTCCAACTTTATCTTCTTCCTTGGAACCTTTTCTCTCAAGCTCTACCTCTCCAAACCTCATCTTGCCGAAATTCCTAAGGGAGTGCTAGCACACTCTAAGGCATTTCTCTCCACCTATTGCTTGTGTGGATACCATAGAGGAGTGTGCACATGACACTCTCGAGTTCCGGCGAACTTTTGGACGAGCGGGATAAGCGAAGGGCGTCGCTACGAGGGTAACGTTCTAACTTCTTAGATCTAAGGTAGATCTAGGATTTCTGTAAGCACATACATGTAATTATAATTTTATACTTCGCACGGATCCGTGGCCGGGGCTTCCGAGGTTTCCGCAACGTAAAAAGCGGTTTTTGCGGCTCGGAAAAACCCAACATGGAGGACCAAGGTTTTGTCAATAGGTTGACAAAAACCGCTTCCGAGAAGCGAGTTCGTGGAGCTCGTTTTTAGATCCGAATTTTGATTTGGATTGTGATCGTCTCTTGGATCACAACGTCTTCGACATGAGCCTAGTAACTCTTGCGAAGATGGGGCTCATGGCTTTGTGAAGCTATCCCCAAGATACTCGGTGTGGATACGGATAGAGGTGATTCCGGCGAGGGTCACTATGGTTGATGTCATTCCCACTACACGTGATATGCCAGGTATAACTAGAATAAATTTCCTTTTATTGTAAAATTTAAAATAGTGATTATGTCTACACTTGTTGTATCTTTCATGCATGTGATGTGTGTCTTGTAATAAAATTAGTTTATTGCTTTTTTTTCTTCCGCTGTGTCAATATTTACGAAAAATGTTCGAACACACACCCACGTCAGGGTCTGGGAAACCCAACAGTGGTATCAAAGGCAATTGTGTTTTGACATAATCGTAAAATTATTTTGCGATAGTAATAATTGTATTTATGGAAATATTCTACTTTTGGAAAGTTTAGAAGTATTTATAAAAATTTTAATTTGTAAAGAAATTTAAATTGAAAGTTTTCTAATATGATTAGGAAATTACAATTTAGGAAATTTGTTTGCTAAATTAGATTTGACTTTCCTTAATTAACACTTTCCATAAATAAAATATGTGATTAGATTTGGAAATTTATTTCCTAATTTAATAATGATTTGATTTGAGAAATTAAATCTAAAATATATTTTATTTCCAAAATAGCTATGACAAATAAGGAAATTTGTACATGCCATAATAGTATGTCATGTAATTGCATTAAGATGCATATCATTATGCCATGCATGTAGATGCATTAGATGCACTTATGTATGCCATGTGTGTCATGTCATGTAGATAATAGTTATTTGCATGAAAAGAATGATAAGACCACAAAACCCTTATACATTATTAAAGCCTACACCTTCCATTAATATTGTTAGAACCAGAGTTCGGTTAATTTTTTGGGTTGTTAGACTCTCTCGAAGCCCGGCTCGAACATTAACATGTTCAAACCATAGAATAGTTTAATTATAATATGGTAAGAGTCAGAGGTCAATCGTTAGCTTGGGTTGTTGGACTCTCTCCAAGCCTGGCTAATTAGTTGAATGTACTCTAACCATATTAAAATTATTTCTCGATTAATGGGTTGGTTTTAACCTGGAGCATCGGCTTGTTGGACTCTCTCCAAGGTCATTGTGAAGGGAGGTAAATTTTGGTACTATGAATATGATGCATACTTATTAATGTGTTAACAACCCAATGTATGTGTGAACATTCAATTAGTTGATAGCACATTGTGAAAGTTGCATATATTGTAGGGATGTATACTGAAAAGTCTATCTTTTGTATGAACATCTTTATTTTTGAAATAAGAATCACATGATCATTGTTTGCATATTATTATGGTTATGCATATTGTCTAATATTTTACATTGTAGATAACATGGTGTGTGGTGTCACATGGGAGATCATGTTATCATCTCCTTGAAAAAGTATAAGTAAAGGCTCACAACCGAGATGGCTCTGGACAAACCACTGGAATGGTTGTAGTGTGATTCGGTATTGGTTTGTCTTGACCATAGAATCACACTAGTGCACTTTGTGTGTATTGAGCAGGACCGACTTAGCGGTGATTCGATTTATTGCTGACTACATAATCGAATCAGACCTCAGATATTATATTGTACATACTTATAATCCCGATATAATAACGGGAACATATACTTTGTACTCATCTCTTTGATTTACCAATGGGCGAGATTTATAGATTAAATCGATAGGCTCGGTAAGTTGGGAGATGATATTATTTATATAGTGTGTCGTTGATTATAGGAGGGAACCGTGTCCTATATATTAGGATGATGATGTCCCCTTGAGGAGCTCATAAGGTTCATCATGTAAACCCTGCAAGTTGACTTGGTCCGGCATGATGAAAAGGTTGAGTGGTACTACTCATGGAGTTAGATGTTGATTAATTAATAGTCAGTAAATTAATTAATCGACGGACATTCGAGATCTTAAACACGGGGAGAAAATTTACAAATAATATATGGAGCCCATATTATCATATGGGGGTTGGTGAGGTAGATCAATGATGAACCTTTAGTGGATTGGATCATCATTAGTGGATTAGAATTTATGTGGGCTTGATCCATGGGTGGCCAAGATCCAACTCCTCCTCATGGTCCCTAATGTAGCCTATTAACACCTCATGATGCTTAGATCCAATGGATAGAAAAAAAAAATCTAAGATCCATTGCTAGAGATTAAATCTCTAAGATTCGACGGTTGAGATTAAATCTCTAGATCCGACGGTTGAGATTAAATCCCTAGAACCAATGGAGGAGATTATGTTGGATCGAAGCGGATCGCTAGAGGGGGGATGAATAGCGATAAAACCTTTTTCTTTTCTTTTTGTTCATTAAAACTCGAGAGATAATTAATTGCAGTGGAAATGTAAATGTAAAGTAAAAAGAGACTAAGGAGTTTTACTTGGTTGGTAGCCTTCGGCTACTACTCCAAGGCCCTAGCGGTCCTCGACCATGTACGGAGGGAAAAAATACTAAAGAACTCCTCCACTTTAGAGGTAGGAGTTTAATCGATACAAGTAAAGCACAAAGCTTGAGGTAGAGGGACACTCCCCCTCTCCTCGTTACAATAAAAGCTCCGAAAATAAAAGTACTAAACTGAAATAAAACTCTAACCGACGTAATAAAATGAAAACAAATAAACCTAGACATCGGAGAAGAAGCACTTCGTTGTCGGAGAAGTTGTAGCTTTGCAGAGGCTTTTGGAGGCTTAGAATTGATGATGAAACCCTAGGTTAGGACCTCCTTTTATAGCCTTTAAGCCCCTCATCGAATGGGTCTTCAACCAAAAGGAATTGGGCACAAAACTCCTTGAAAAATGGTGATAAAGCTTGACTCCTCGAGGCTGATTTTTGACCATCGGTTGAACTGATTTCTTGGCCGGTTGAACTGATGGCTCAACAGTTGAACTGATCCTTGGCCGGTTGAACTGATGGCTTAGAAGTTGAACTGATTTTTGGCCGGTTGAACTGATTTTTAGACTTTTCGACTGTAATAAAGAGTTAGCTCGAAATATAAGTGAATTCGACGGCCACTTGCCATCCGATCTCAACATAGACCTTCCATGGGAAGTCTTGGTCTGATCGTCGCCTAAGGATGTCCCCGTATGGAGGACTCGACCTTACTTACGCTCACTCACACGAGCTTACCTCAACATTTACCTTTGAAGCCTTGCTTTCGGTCTCCACCTGATTCCTTCGGCTCCCTCCGAAGTCCTCCCGGTGTCGCCCGACCACCGCGGCTTCCTCCGGGTGTCGCTAGCCTTTAGCTCTAGCTATAGCAATCTTCTGCACACTCGATTTAGCTCGTGAGATAACGACATGAGCTTAACTTTGTATCATTTGCTATAATCAAAACTCAAGTTCGACTTAGGTGCCTACTGCACCAACAATCTCCCCCTTTTTGATTTATGGCAAACCTACATACAAAGTTAAGTAAATAGCAAGCATGAAGAATAATGTGCTTTAGAAACAAGAAATAAAGAAGATTAAGTTGGAGTAGTAAGGATTTTTTTCAAGTACTCCCCCTTGAGGAAACTTCCCCCTTGACCGAGGGTGAGTCTTGAAGAAAGACCATAATCCTCCCCTTTGAGGGTTTCTTTAAGTAATTAACATTACTTAAAGTTGGCCTTAGTAAAACGTTTAAGTTAAGAGTTCTTCTTAACTTTGCCGTTTCTCCCCCTTAAGTAAAACATTAAGGGCATAATAAAAAATAAGTAAAACGTTGACGCCACAAATAAGTTTAAGTTAAGAATTCTCTTAACTTGGCCTTTAATAAGTTTTCAAAACTTAAAGTTAACTTTTGGTTTAAATATAAAGTAAGAGTTAAGTTATCAAAAAAAATTTTGACCCCTTAACTTTGGCCTTTTTCTCCCCCTTTTGCCATATATTGAAAAGAGTGAGTGTGTGTGTGGAAAACAAAAATAAGTGTTAAATTTAAAGTCCAAGCATGTTCCACATTATTTTGAAAATAATATACTGAAAATAAGTTCATCTATAAGATGTTCGACTCATATTTAGCTTGATTGATATGAAAGATCAACCAGTCCTGGTCAGAGTCGGTTAGTATGTATGATTATACTCCGTGGTTCATAGCGATGCACTAGCTCTACATTTGGAACCAGGAGTAAGGTCCTAACATCTCACGCCCATCTACGTGGCTAGGTACACAAACACATTAGTCCTATGTGTTGTGAGATGTATTGGCTCCTTAAATCTATAGGTGCATGATATCTAAGGTATGTCCTATACTAGTTCCATAAAAAATGAAAGTTAAGAAATAGTAGTAAGAAAATATAATTTGCAAGTTCCTATTCTACTACGCACATGCCCAATTTTCGTCTTAATAGACTAAATTCAGCTTCGGGTAGGGGTTTAGTAAATAGGTCTGCTAAGTTAGACTTTGATTCGACGTATTCGAGTTGTATGGCTCCGTTGGCCACATGTTCTCGAATGAAATGGTGTTTGACCTCTATATGTTTGGTCCTAGAGTGACATATCGGATTCTTTGTAAGATTAATTGAACTAATGTTATCTACATGAAGTTTAGTATTCGTAAAGTCTAACTTAAAGTCGCGGAGAGTGTGATTCATCCAAAGAAGCTGCGTGACACACTCACTCATCACGATGTATTCGGCTTCGATGGTAGATAAAGCAACACAGTGTTGCTTCCTACTACACCAACTCACTAGACTCGAGCCAAGAAGTTGACAACAACCACTCGTACTCTTTCTATCGAGCTTACTACCGGCATAGTCCGAATCAGAGTAGCCGGTTAGTTCGAACTCGGTAGATCTAGGATACCAAATACCGACATTAAGTGTACCCTTTAGATATCTAAGGATACGCTTGACTAGAGTTAGGTGAGACTCCTTGGCACAGGTTTGAAACCTTGCGCACATACTTACTGCAAATAAGATATCAGGTCGGCTTGCAGTTAGGTAAAGGAGACTCCCTATTATGCTCCTATAGTATTTTAAATCAATTGAATTTCCGATTACATCTTCTTCTATATTCACATTAGTTGCCATTGGGGTATTAATAATTTTAGCGTCTTGCATTCCAAAGCATTTAATTAATTCCCTAGTATATTTGCGTTGATGTAGGTATATTCCATCTTTAGTTTGTTTAATTTGTAGACCTAAAAAGAAACTTAACTCACCTACTAAATTCATTTCAAATTCACTTTCCATAAGTGAAATGAACTCATTTAGTAGGATTGAGTTGGTGGTTCCGAAAATAATATCATCTACATAGATTTGGGCTATGAATATGTCTTTACCTAAAGTTTTTACGAAAAGGGTTGGGTCAACTACACCTTGGTTAAAGCCTTTGGACCTAAGATAAATCGAAAGTCTCTCGTACCAAGCTCGAGGAGCTTGTTTAAGTCCATAAAGAGCTTTCTTTAACCTAAGGACATGATCGGGTTTGTCTAAACTTTCGAAACCGGGGGGGTTGACTAACATAAACTTCTTCTTTAATGTATCCATTTAAGAATGCATATTTCACATCCATTTGAAACAACCTAAATCCTCGATGTGCTGCATATGCTAATAGCATTCGAATAGACTCTAATCTAGATACTGGGGCATAGGTCTCGTCGTAATCTAAACCTTCGACTTGACTAAACCCTTTAGCAACTAGTCTAGCTTTATTTCTAACTACTTCACCTCTATCATCAATTTTATTTCTAAACACCCACCTTGTTCCAATGATTGTTTTATCTTTAGGTGGTGGTACTAATTCCCATACTTCGTTCCTAGTGAATTGAGCCAACTCTTCTTGCATTGCAATAATCCAATCGGGATCAAGAAGAGCTTGGTCAATAGTTTTGGGTTCAATTTTAGAAATCAAGGATATTTGACTAAGGTTTCTGTATGAGGCTCTAGTTCGAACTCCTAGACTTGGATCACCTATCACTTGGTCGATAGGATGATTCGTTTGAGTCCTAGTTGGATTTGGGTTTGAGTCTACAACTTGATCCATAGGATGACTCGTTTGAGTTCTAGTTTGGTTGGAGTCATCTATCACTTGGTCGATAGAGTGACTTGGTTGACTTAGGTTAGGATTAACACTAGACCTAATCTCCGGATCAGAGTTAGGTCTAGTATGAGTCGGTTCGCTAATTGGGGTTGCCGGGGGTTTTGTAGGTTCGTGTCCTTCATCAAATACTACATTGATAGTCTCCTCGACTCTAAGGGTGTCGTGGTTATATACTCTATAAGCTCTGCTTGTAGTCGAGTATCCTAGAAAGATTCCGGTCGTGGTTTTGGATGTAAATTTCCCTAGGTAATCCTTAGTGTTTAGGATATGTACCTTACACCCAAATACCCTAAAGTACTTGATGGTAGGTATTTTATCGTGATAAATCTCGTATGAGGTTTTAAGGTGCCTCTTTACCATAAGGATTCTATTTTGGACATAGCATGCCGTATTCACGGCTTCGGCCCAAAACCTATCGGGTAGGTTATACTGATTAAGCATTGTCCTAGCGGCTTCTTGTTAAGTTCTATTTTTGCGTTCTACTATGCCATTTTATTGTGGAGTTCTAGGACAAGAGAACTCATGGTGGTATCTATTTAGGTTACAGAATTCTGTAAACCTATGGTTTTCGAATTCACCACCATGATCAGTCCTAAGTCTTTTTATTTTAATGCTTTGTTGATTTTCTATTAATTTAAATAGATTGATTAATTGATCTAGGGTATCACTTTTGTGTTTGATGAACCTAACCCATGTAAATCTAGAATAGTCATCAATTATGACTTCCACTTAAGTATGACTTAGCTCCGTGTGAATCAAATAGATCCATGTGTAGGAGCTCAAGCACACTTTTGGTTCGTTCTTGACTAGTTAGTTGATGTTGTGTCCTAGATTGTTTACCTTGTTGACAAGCATTACATATTTTATTATCCAAGTTGTTGAGGTTAGGCAGACCTCTGACTAAATCACTCTGACTCATCTTGTGGATGAGTCTTGGGTGTGAGTGACCGAGTCGTCGGTGCCACAACCACGATTCGTCTTGCCGTGTCATAAGACACTTAGTTGAGGAGTTAGTTAAGTTGATAGTGTAAATGTTGTTATTTCTAGTCCCTTTAAGAATTGTTTTAGAGGTTTCGTTTGTATTAATTACGCATTCATTTTCTAGAAATATGACCTTATAGTTATTATCACACAATTGGCTTACACTAAGTAAATTATATTGAAAATTTTCTACTAATAAAACATTTTGAATAACAAAATTTGAATTGAGCTCAATATCACCTGATCCGATGATTTTGAGCTTGCCGTTATTTCCGAAGGCTACCGATCCTTGTCGTTTGAATCGAAGCTTCGAAAACTTGAGTTGATCCCCGGTCATGTGTAGAATAACCAGCCCAACATCCATTGATCCTACACGCAAGGTAGTTGGATCGGATATTGGATTTATTAAAAATTGGTTGAAGATTATTAACCTAAATCATCTCACCCATGTCTATATGATCAAACATGTTAATCCTATATGTTCTTGTGAGATGACTTCCAATTTTTTAGTTGAATTAAGTTTAATGACTTAAACACTTGTCAACCTTGCGTTAGATTCGGATTTGACCTTAGGCTCATCAAGTCACCTTTTCAAGATCATGGCTTCTAGGTCGTGGCGAGGCACAGAGGCCTTCTTTGATCGGAACAACGACCACTTCCTTAGACAAGGCATTTTCAAGAAAATAGAGACTTGACTCACCTAAGACCACTTCTTGGTCTAACTAGTCTAGGATATGGCGAGGTAGCTTCAGCTAGTTCCGCTCGGTCAAGTGCACCGAACTAGATACGCCTTATCTAGCCCGAATACACAAGACTCCGCTTTCCTAGCATACTATCATCTCGCTGCGTCCTGGTACTATGTTATCAAGTATTGACGAGTTATAGTCCTATCTAACCATTCTAAAAAGGAAAATCAAACTAAATAAAAACCTAAGCATGCAATTTCTAAGTTAAAACACAAACAAATTTCATACTAGCTCCCCCTGGACCGTTGAATCGATTCGGTCTCTCCACATAGTGGATTTGGTCCTTGGGAACCCAGTACTGGTTTGATCCTAAGTTTGAAATCAAGGTGGTCTTAGGGACCCATGCTTGGACACGTTTTCTATGTCTACTTACGATTGACATATACGACTTATTGGTCGTGTTTGAGCTAAACCCTAGCCCGGCCTTGTTGTACACGGCCCTTTGCGATCCAAGTAGGAGGTCAAGTCCTTTGGATCCCAAAGTAAACCTTTCCAACATATTCCTAAGATCTTCGACTTGACTTTTCAAGAGTGAGTTCTCAACTTTGAGTTTTTCAACTCGAGTTGAGTCCTTCTCTTGAACTCGACTAGTCGAAGAGGTTAGGGAGACCTCGTGTTTGAGGAGTTTAACTTCCTCAACCAGGGTCTCGACCTTGGACTCGGACTTAGCTAACTTTTTATTTAAAAAGTTAATTGCACTATAAAGAGTAGTAATAAGAGACCGACTTACCTTAAGTGTATCTTTTGAACCGGATGGGTATCCGTGGCTTGTCTTGAATAGTGTTTCGTAGTCCAACTCGTCTTTGGTTTTTGATTCTGGTTCCGGTTCCGACTCCGTCTCCGATTCCACCGATTTAGCCATAAGGACTCGATCGTTGTCTTCTTCCTCGGAGGCTTCTTCCCAAGTAGCATTGAGTGTCTTTTTATGTTTTGGTGCCTTGCTCTTGAGTTTTGGGCATTCGGACTTAATGTGTCTAAACCTGTTGCATTCATAACATCTTATGTTTGAACTTTTAGGCTTACCTTCGTTGGGTCGAGTGACGGCTCATTTTCGGCCCTTGACTATCCTCCGAACTAGGTTGAATCCGACCATCCGACTCATCCTCTTCTTCCTTCGGAGGTGGCTTGCTAGCGATTTTTTTCTTTGAACCTGCAAATAAAGCTATACCTTTCTCGGGTTCCGAATTAGACTGCTCATGAAGTTCAAAATTAGAAAAAAGTTCATCTAATCTAAGTTTAGAAAGATCGTTGGAGACCTTGTAGGCATCGACCATGGATGCCCACAAGGTAGTCCTTGGAAAAGAGTTTAGGACATACCTTATAAGATCGCGGTTTTCGACCTTTTGCCCGATTGCGTGTAGGTTGTTGACTATGTCCTGGACTCGGGCGTGAAGTTACATCGCGGACTCGTGTTCCTGAATTTTTAGGTTATATAGTTTATTGAATAGAAGATCACGCTTACATACCTTGGCTTCATCGTTCCCTTCGTGTAGCTCCACTAGTTTTGTCCAAAGGTCCTTTGCGCTTATGAAGGGGCTGACGCGATTTAGCTCTTCCTTAAATAAGCCGCATTGGAGGATTTGTGTTGCCTTGGCATCGGCTTCGACTTGTCGTTTTGTCACAATGGTCCATTGATCATAATCCAAGGAGTCACCCACTTCATTAGTCGGAAGTGTGAAACCCGTTTAGATTATGATCCACATCTCGATTTGGGTTTTGAGAAAGCATTCCATCCGACCCTTCCAATAACGGAAGTCATATCCATTGTAAAACGGAGGTCGGACGGTGCTAAAACCCTCGAGATGGGCCATTAGAACAAAAGACACAAGGAGACGAAGACGAAGAAACTAGCAACGACAAAAACACAAAAAAAAAGTACCAAGACTCGCGTCTTGGATTAGTAGTGCGGGAGAAAAAATAACAAAGCAAAATAAATCTGAAATAAACAGAATTAAAAAGAAAAAAAAATTTGTAAAATGGCTAGATTGGTGGTTTCACCAAATCTTAGCAACCCCCGGCTCTGATACCAATTGTTGGATCGAAGCGGATCGCTAGAGGGGGTGAATAGTGATAAAACCTTTTTCTTTTCTTTTTGTTCGTTAAAACTCGAGAGATAATTAATTGCAGAGGAAATGTAAATGTAAAGTAAAAAGAGACAAAGGAGTTTTACTTGGTTCATAGCCTTCGGCTACGACTCCAAGGCCCTAGCGGTCTTCGACCACGTACGGAGGGCAAAAACACTAAAGAACTCCTCCCCTTTAGAGGTAGGAATTTAATCGATACAAGTAAAGCACAAAGCTTGAGGTAGAGGGACACTCCCCCTCTCCTCGTTACGATAAAAGCTCCGAAAATGAAAGTACTAAACTGAAAGAAAACTCTAACCGACGTAATAAAATGAAAACAAATAAACCTAGATGTCGGAGAAGAAGCACTTCGTTGTCGGAGAAGTCGTAGCTTTGCGGAGGCTTTTGGAGGCTTAGAATTGATGATGAAACCCTAGGTTAGGACCTCCTTTTATAGCCTTTAAGCCCCTCATCGAGTGGGTCTTCAACCAATTGGAATTGGGCACAAAACTCCTTGAAAAATGGTGATAAAGCTTAACTCCTCGAGGCTGATTTTTGACCATCGGTTGAACTGATTTCTTGGCCGGTTGAACTGATGGCTCAGCAGTTGAACTGATCCTTGGCCGGTTGAACTGATGGCTTAGCAGTTGAACTGATTTTTGATCGGTTGAACTGATTTTTAGACTTTTCGACTGTAATAAAGAGTTAGCTCGAAATATAAGTGAATTCGACGGCCACTTGCCATCCGATCTCAACATAGACCTTCCATGGGAAGTCTTGGTCTGATCGTCACCTAAGGATGTCCCTGTTAGTTATAGCCCTAAGAACCAATCATGTGATGGTTGAATAGGGAACATTTTGTATCATATTCTATAAAGGCAAAGGATTGGTTATTATATTTAAGTCTTGCTTGTGCAAGCTAAATTAAATATAGTAATGCCCTAGAAAAGTTGGTTCTTATCTACAGCACATCAATTGGCAGAATTGATTATGAGAGGCTGTAGAGAACACTTTCTAAATGTTCCTAGTCAAGTATTAATATGCAAGGGCAATATTAATACATAAAGACTAGCATGTAGGTCAATTGATGACTTGATCTCACAAGTCATGGATATATGATATCAAGTTGACACATGGGTATATATTAGAGAATATATATCGAACACCCGCCATGAGAAAGTTTCATGGATCGTTATATGAGTGTCATAAACTTTCTCATGTGACTATTGGTATGAATAGTCCTCGGACACAAGTCACTACGGTTCCCTACATAAGGAGTTATGTACTTTGGTATCACAAACGCCACCCGTAATGTGGTGGACCATAAAGGCGATTACATCGGGTATATAACAAATTATGCGGAGGGATGTGAGTGATGTAGATGGGATCTATCCTCTCATATGACGAGTGATATCGGTGGGCCCTTGATTGAGTAGAACTACTAAAACGCATGGCCATGCTCGAATGAGTCAATATGAGATATTGAGCTCATTTGTTTGAGTTAGTTTACTCGGGGATCAAGAAACACATAGATTGATCGAGGATGACACGGTCCTATGCCTCATTGATCAACTGATATCAAGGATAGAAGGACACGGTCATATATTATAGTAGTCACGGAAAGGTTAGTCGGATCTTGACTTATCTCATAACTTGGGTAGCAATGATGTATTGCTAGATGCCGCTCATTGCTTGTGTATCTAAAAGAGTTTAGGTCCACTGCCAACGTTATGAGAGCCTATAGGGTCACACACAAAGAGCATGATGATTAGAGGGATTAGAGTATTCTAGTTTGACTAGAAAAATTTGGGAATAAGCTTAAGTACAAAATGGTTTTTGGACTTTAAGCTTAATGAGAATTTTAGCTAATTGATTTAATGAGATTAATTCAATATGTTACCTCATTGATTTAATAAGATTAATTCAATATGATAACATAAGCTTAATTGAATTAATAAGATTAATTCAATATGATAACATAAGCTTAATTGAATTAATAAGATTAATTCAACATGCATGAATGCCACATAAGAATGCCACATAAGCATGCCACCTAAGCATCCACCTAAGCTAGATAAGGTGGAAGGAAACAAAATGGTTTTGTCTCCTTAAGTGGCCAGCCAAACAAGGAAGCCAAATCCTTTTTGAGTATGTCTCAATGCAATGGATTGCATTGAATGTGAAGGAGGTGGAAGGGTTTTTCCAACCCTATAAAAGGCTCCATGGAGTGGCCGGCCAAAGAAGAGTTTTTGGTGAGGTGTGGTTGTTGGGAGCTTGAGGCTTGGAGAGAGCTTGAGAGCTTATTGTTGTGTGGCTTTTGTGAGTGTAGGAAGAAGAGTAGTCTTCTTCTTCCCTTCTCTTTTTCCCTAGCTTCCTCTCCTTTAGGGACTTCTCTAGCAAGAAGTAAAGGAGAGCTCCTCTAGTTTTCTTTTGTGAGACAAGAGCTTGCTCGTGTGGATACATATAGAGGCACGGACACTTGAACGTGCTAAAGATCCAACAAACAAAAGGAAGAAGCGGGATTAACAAGGGCACGCAACAAAGGTAATCCTCTCCTATAAGATAGGCTTGGTTTAGAGAAATTTATTTTATACGAGTTTGCTTTCGCATGGATCACTTGGAAGGGATCCTAATTTTCAAATGCATATGCCATTTGGCATAAAGAATTCCCTACAAAGGGTATCGAGCCACTTATGAAAGATCGATAAAATAGGTTTTCTCTATTTTATATGTGATATAGAAGTAGGATAAATTTTATTATGAGTTGATAATTGCATTAGCAATTGTCAAACATAATAAAATATCCAATGTCTTTTAAAAGTTAAAATGACATGGTGCATGGTTATGGCCTAGTCCCAAAAGGTTTGTGAATGTGTGTGTGTTGTAATTTTAAATACTCCATGTGTCGTGCCTTCCTCCTAAAATTCTTATTGTAAAATTAGTTTTAGACTCGAATGTAACTCGAGTATTTCTCCTTTTGTAATGTACAAAACAAAGATGGAGGGTCCATTGGAAGATGAGGTTACAAGGAGGAAGTCAACACACAAGACAACCAAAAGGAAGCACTTAGGAGAAGATGCTATCCCTAGGTTGACCAATCAATCTTTTCATTGGCTTGAGAAGATTGTAGAATAAGGGCCATAACCATGACACGCTTAGTTTAATATGTATGTGATGCATGTTAGTTTAGCTTGTATGTGATGCATGATTAGCTTATATGTGATGTATGCTAATATGTATATGATACATGTTTATTTCTTAATAAGTCAAAAACGATATGCCTACCAAAGCTTGGTACTCACTACTTCCTCGATCATTTGTTATTGGGTTTGCCAAAGCAAAGCAATGCATTTTATCTTGGAAGAGTGCGAGTGGACAATTGTGATGTCCCGCTATCAAACTTGGTTAAGACTTAATTAAGTTTTCTTAATTAGTTAAGAAAGTAGAGGCATATATTAGCTTTGAACATAAGTTTTAAAATTAGTTTTATGTGATTTAACATCGACTTTGTCTTAGAAGTGGTCGCTGCTCTGATATCCAAGAAGGCCCTGTGCCTCGCGCCACACCGAAGTGGTTTAGGAATGAACACTAAACTAATCTAAAACATAACCAAAGCTATTAAAGAGTTACATCAGATGTAATTGGCAAAAGATTGCCTACCTAATTATACTATGTCTTGGGCGATTAGCCAAAGCTAACTCAAGACGAATTATAATGTGGATCTTTATCCCATATAAATATATAGCTAAATAGTAGCTATGAGAATTTAGTGGGAGCCTCATTTAATTAAAGGCCTAATTAAATGATTTAGGTATGATACTTAACTTTGCATTTTAATGTTGTAGATCACCATGACATCTAACACGACACACCCCCTCAACTTGCGATCTGTCCTTGAGAAGGACAAGCAATGGAGCGAACTTTCTTGATCGGTATAGGAACTTGAGGATTATCCTCAAGCAAGAACGCAAACCGTATGTCCTAGAGCAGCCTACCCAAAACACCCGCCATGCGCCACTGTAAAAAGGATGCTTATAAGAAGCATCAAGATGACGCATTAGATGTGTCATGTCTTATGCTTGCCACCATGAACTCTGAGCTTCAGAAGCAACATGAGAACATGGATGCCTATGATATGGTTGAGCATTTGAAACAACTATATCAAGGACAAGCTAGCCACGAGCGTTTTGAAGTGTCTAAGGCTCTTTTTGCATGCAAGATGCAAGAAGGAACACCTGTAGGAACTCACGTACTCAAAATGATTGGGTACGTTGAGAACCTTGAAAGACTAGGTTTTCCACTGAGCCAAGAATTGGCAACCAATGTTATCCTGCAATCGTTGCCGGAAGCATATAATTAATTCGTCATGAATTATAACATGAATGAAATTGATAAACCTTTGCTCGAGATTCTCAAAGATGTTAAGAATCACGAACTGAATCTCAAAAGGAAAGTTAGCAACGTACTAATGGTCAAGAAGGGCAAAGGTAAGCGCAAGGGCAAGGGTAAGACCCAAGCCAAAGGCAAGGCCAATTCATCCACTTCAAAGGGTAAAGGTAAAGTACCTAAGGAAGGGGACTGCTTCAATTGCGGTGAGACTGGACACTGGAAGCGGAAATGCAAAGTCTACCTTGAAGAAGAAAATAATAAAAGAAGTGGGACTTCTGCCTCAGGTATACACGTTATAGAATTTAATCTATCTATATATTCTACATGGGTATTAGATACGGATGTGCATCTCACATTTGTAATAATGTGCGTGGACCGAGAAATAGTAGACAAATGGCAAAAGGCAAGTAGACCTACGAGTAGGCAATGGCGCAAAAAGTTGCCAGAAATGTAGAGGAACATAATCTTTGTCTTTGCCCACTGGGCTTATCTTATAACTAGAGGAGTGCTTATATGTACCTGCATTGACAAAGAACATAATTTCTGTATCTTGTTTAGACAAGAAAAACTTTTCTTTTATAATAAAGGACAAATGTTGTTCCATTTATTTGAATGAAATGTTCTATTGTAATGCACCACTTATGAATGGTCTCTATGTTCTAGATTTAGAAAACCCAATTTATAACGTAAATACAAAGCGGTTCAAATCGAATGATTCGAACCAAACATATCTCCGCATCATCGCGCCTAGGTCACATAAATGAAAAACGCATATCCCAACTCCATAAAGATGGATTATTGGACTCATTTGATTTTGAATCATATGAGGTATGCGAATCTTGCCTTTTAGGAAAGATGACTAAAACTCCATTTAGTGGACATGGAGAGAGAGCGACAGACTTGTTAGGACTCATACATACTGATGTATGTGGGCCTTTCAATGTCGAAGCCAGAGGAGGCTATAAGTACTTTATTACTTTCACTGATGATATTAGTAGATTTGGCTACTTATATTTGATGAGACATAAGTCAGAATCCTTTGAAAAGTTCAAAGCATTCAAGAATGAAGTACAAAACCAACTTGGTAAGCGTATCAAGCTACTTCGATCAGATCGAGGTGGTGAATACCTTAGTCAAGAGTTTCGTGATCACCTGGCTGAGTGTGGGATAATATCCCAACTCACTCCCCCTGGAACACCACAATGGAATGGTGTATCTGAGAGGAGAAATCGTACTCTATTAGATATGGTACGATCAATGATGAGCCGACCGATCTACCTACTTCCTTTGGGGACTAGCTCTAGAGACACCGCTACACTTAATCGCCCCCATCAAAAGTCAGAGAAAAGACACCATATACGATATGGATCGAAGAGTCCCAAAATGTCTTTTATAAAGATTTGGGGTTGTGAAGCTTATGTTAGACGTCAAGTCTCAGATAAACTAGGACCCAAATCAGATAAGTGTTATTTTGTAGGATATCCCAAGGAAACTAAGGGATATTACTTTTACAATCCCACACTTGGCAAGGTGTTTGTTGCCAGAAATGCTGTCTTTCTAGAAAGAGAATTTATTTCTAGAAAAACTAGTGGGAGTAAAATTCATCTTGAAGAAGTTCAAGATGACGATAACACTAAGGCTTCGATGGAAAATGAACAGGAACCACAAAGTGTTGTGGATGAGGAAATTGTTGCCCAAAGAGTTGTGGAACAAACACCTGTTCAAGTAGACCAACCTCTTCGTAGATCTGACAGGATCCGTCGTCAACCCGAGAGATATTCTTTTCTCTTGACTGACAATGGTGATGTATTGCTTGTCGATCTTGACGAGCCTACATCCTATCAAGAAGCTATGATGAGCCCAGATTCCGAGAAATGGCTAGAGGCCATGAGATCCGAAATGGAATCCATGTACACTAACCAAGTATGGACCTTGGTTGATCCACCTGAAGGGGTAAAACCCATTGGGTGTAAGTGGGTCTTTAAAGTAAAGACTGACATGGATGGTAATAAGCATACCTATAAAGGTAGATTGGTGGCAAAAGGATTCAAACAAATTCATGGTATTGACTATGATGAAACCTTTTCACCAGTTGCGATGCTTAAATCCATTCGGATCATACTTGCTATTGCAGCCTACCACGATTATGAGATCTGGCAGATGGATGTCAAAACCGCTTTTCTGAATGGAAAGCTACTCGAGGATGTGTACATGACACAGCCTGAGGGTTTTGAAGATCCAAAGCATCCTGGAAAGGTATGCAAACTGCAAAGGTCCATTTATGGACTAAAGCAAGCCTCTCGAAGCTGGAATCTTCGATTCGATGATGCAATCAAAGAGTTTGGTTTCATCAAGAATGAAGATGAACCTTGTGTATACAAGAGAAATAGTGGGAGCACAGTTGTATTTCTTGTCTTGTATGTAGATGACATACTTCTCATCGAAAATGATATTCCCTCACTCCAGTCTGTGAAGATGTGGTTAGGGAATTGTTTCTCGATGAAAGACTTAGGTGAAGCTGCCTATATTCTAGGCATTAAGATCTATAGAGATAGATCTAAAAGATTACTTGGCCTAAGTCAGAGTACATACATTGATAAAGTGCTAGATCGTTTTGCTATGCAAAATTCCAAGAAAGGATATCTGCTTTATCACATGGTGTGAGTCTTCAAGACTCAATGTCCCTCTTCTAAGGAGGAGAGAGATCGCATGGATAAGATCCCTTATGCATCCGCTATAGGGTCTATCATGTAGGCGCATGCTTTGTACTGCTCTCCGACGCCTCGTATGCTTTGAGCATGACGAGTAGATACCAGTCGGATCCAGGTGAAAGTCACTGGATAGCAGTCAAAAATATTCTTAAATACTTACGAAGAACGAAAGAATATTTCCTGATATTTGGAGGCAATGAGGAGCTAGCTGTAAAGGGTTACAGTGATGCAAGCTTCCAAACAGACAAGGATGACTATAGATCGCAATCGGGGTACGTGTTTTGCCTGAATGGTGGAGCTGTGAGCTGGAAGAGTTCAAAGCAGGACACGATTCTTGATTCTACAATGAAGCGAGTATATTCTGCATCCGATGCAGAAAGGAGGTTGTTTGGCTCGTAAGTTCATCGCTGAACTTGGGGTAGTTCCTAGCATTGCAGATCCAATAGACCTCTATTGTGACAACAATGGGGCTATTGCACAGGCTAAGGAACCTCGATCACATCAACGGACCAAACACATACTGCGGCGCTTCCATCTCATTCGAGAGATCATCGATAGAGGAGATGTGAGGATATGCAGAGTACCGACAGAAGCTAACATCGCAGATCCATTGACCAAGGCTTTGGCACAGAGGAAGCATGATGGTCACACTAGGTCACTAGGTATTAGATATCATAGTGATTGGTACTAGTGCTAGTGGGAGATTGTTAGTTATAGCCCTAAGAACCAATCATGTGATGGTTGAATAGGGAACATTTTGTATCATATTCTATAAAGGCAAAGGATTGGTTATTATATTTAAGTCTTGCTTGTGCCAGCTAAATTAAATATAGTAATGCCCTAGAAAAGTAGGTTCTTATCTACAAAGACATCAATCGCGTAATGATTATGAGAGGTCAGAGAGAACACTTTCTAAATGTTCCTAGTCAAGTATTAATATGCAAGGGCAATATTAATACATAAAGACTAGCATGTAGGTCAATTGATGACTTGATCTCACAAGTCATGGATATATGATATCAAGTTGACACATGGGTATATATTAGAGAATATATACTGATCTGACCCGCCATGAGAAAGTTTCATGGATCGTTATATGAGTGTCATAAACTTTCTCATGTGACTATTGGTATGAATAGTCCTCAGACCTGAAGTCACTACGGTTCCCTACATAAGGAGTTATGTACTTTAGTATCGTCAAACGTCACCCGTAACAGGGTGGACCATAAAGGCGATTACTGGGTATATAACAAATTATGCGGAGGGATGTGAGTGATGTAGATGGGATCTATCCCTCTCATATGACGAGAGTGATATCGGTGTGCCCCTTGATTGAGTAGAACTACTAAAACGCATGGCCATGCTCGAATGAGTCAATATGAGATATTGAGCTCATTTGTTTGAGTTAGTTTACTCAGGGATCAAGAAACACATAGATTGATCGAGGATGACACGGTCTATGCCTCATTGATCAATCTGATATCAAGGATAGAAGGACACGGTCATATATTATAGTAGTCACGGAAAGGTTAGTCGGATCTTGACTTATCTCATAACTTGGGTAGCAATGATGTATTGCTAGATGCCGCTCATTGCTTGTGTATCTAAAAGAGTTTAGGTCCACTGCCAACGTTATGAGAGCCTATAGGGTCACACACAAAGAGCATGATGATTAGAGGAATTAGAGTATTCTAGTTTGACTAGAATAATTTGGGAATAAGCTTAAGTACAAAATGGTTTTTGGACTTTAAGCTTAATGAGAATTTTAGCTAATTGATTTAATGAGATTAATTCAATATGTTACCACATTGATTTAATAAGATTAATTCAATATGATAACATAAGCTTAATTGAATTAATAAGATTAATTCAATATGATAACATAAGCTTAATTGAATTAATAAGATTAATTCAACATACATGAATGCCACATAAGAATGCCACATAAGCATGCCACATAAGCATGCCACCTAAGCATCCACCTAAGCTAGATAAGGTGGAAGGAAACAAAATGGTTTTGTCTCCTTAAGTGGCCGGCCAAACAAGGAAGCCAAATCCTTTTTGAGTATGTCTCAATGCAATGGATTGCATTGAATGTGAAGGAGGTGGAAGGGTTTTTCCAACCCTATAAAAGGCTCCATGGAGTGGCTGGCCAAAGAAGAGTTTTTGGTGAGGTGTGGTTGTTGGGAGCTTGAGGCTTGGAGAGAGCTTGAGAGCTTATTGTTGTGTGGCTTTTGTGAGTGTAGGAAGAAGAGTAGTCTTCTTCTTCCCTTCTCTTTTCCCCTAGCTTCCTCTCCTTTAGGGACTTCTCTAGCAAGAAGTAAAGGAGAGCTCCTCTAGTTTTCTTTTGTGAGACAAGAGCTTGCTCGTGTGGATACATATAGAGGCACGGACACTTGAACGTGCTAAAGATCCAACAAACAAAAGGAAGAAGCGGGATTAACAAGGGCACGCAACAAAGGTAATCCTCTCCTATAAGATAGGCTTGGTTTAGAGAAATTTATTTTATACGAGTTTGCTTTTGCATGGATCACTTGGAAGGGATCCTAATTTTTCCGTTGCGCATATGCCATTTGGCATAAAGAATTCCCTACAGTCCCCATATGGAGGACTCAACCTTACTTACGCTCACTCACACGAGCTTACCTCAACATTTACCTTTGAAGCCTTGCTTTCGGTCTCCACCTGATTCCTTCGACTCCCTCCGAAGTCCTCCCGGTGTCGCCCGACCACCGTGGTTTCCTCCGGGTGTCGCTAGCCTTTAGCTCCAGCTATAGCAATCTTCTACACACTCGATTCAGCTTGTGAGATAACGACATGAGCTTAACTTTGTATCGTTTTCTATAATCAAAACTCAAGTTCGACTTAGGTGCCTAATGCACCAACAGATTAATTCATGACTTTTCCCTAACTCTATAAAAGGAGGCCATGGGAGTTGGCATGGAAGATAGTCAAGGAGAGCTAGGGTTTGGGCGGCAAGAAGGTGAATCCTAGTTGAGATATGATTAGGGTTAGGGTTTGGAGGCTAGGGCGGCACCAAATAAGGCAAGGTTTCCTTTCTTCTTCCTTGTCTTGTGGCCGGCGTCCAGCAAGTTTCCAGGCGCTTCCCAGCCCTTGGCCGGCACCCAAAAGCTCCCTTCTCCCACTCCTTAGGTGGTGGAAAAAAGATATAGGGTTTCCCTTGGTGTCTTGATTGTTTTCCATCATCTTCTCCACCTTCTAGTTGGCCGGCGGCAAGGAGATTGTATGCTCCTTGTTGGTTGGTTTTAGGGAGGAGAAAAAGCTTGTTTCTATTCTTCCTCTTGCTTTGGAAGAGCAAGGAAGGAAGATTTGTGATCTAGGAGCTTCGACTTTTGGAAGATCGTCGCCCACACGACATCCAAAAGGAGGAAGGTCATACATTAGAAGATCGAGAAGTATACCTATTCTACTTTATTCTTTTGTTTGTTGCTTGTTTTTGTTTATCAATTATAAGCATGTTATAAATCTGTAAATGGATAAATAATACTTGGATCTCGAGCATAAACACAAAAACCAGCGATCCGGACATCGTCTATTCCGTGGCTACTCGTAGAATAGAGGATGGTCGCTTGAACAACTAGTTTGTTCAAGTGACCTCTCTAAACGAATAGCACGATGATGACTTGGTTGCTTTGACAATCCCTTTTGTCTATGATTAAATTTTTTTTAATCCGGGGACATCGAAGGGATCGCCATGGACAAGTTACCGAGGTGAAGTGGGAAGCGAAGTTTCCCCTCACGGACTCAACAAGCAAAACCCTACAATTGGTATCAGAGCCAAGGTTTCTGGTTGTGTGTGTTTAGGATTTGGTTAATTTTTAAGCACTTTTTCATATATTATATGTGCCAGATAATAGTAGGATTTGCGTAGTTTAACTCTTTGGTTGCAGGCATAAGATCCGACTATTATGGCCATATGTGTGTATGTGATTGTATGTGTGTAAATATTTATTTTGTTTAATACTCCGGGTTGACGAGGCTAGTATTTAGTCTTTGGTAAATTAAATACAACATTGTTTAGCCACTTTTTATTTTATTTTACTTTCGATCTAGATTTCATGTACACTCCCTTGTGGAGTATAGGATCGATGGATGTAAAATTAAAATCGGTTTTAGTCTCGTCTCGTATCTCCGGATGGCTCGTACATCGCGTAGGAGGAGCGGACGAGATGGCGATGCGATGGGAGACATATTGAAGACAAAAGCCATAATAGTTGGAAAATAATTTTATTTTTCATATTTATTGCTTTTTGTTTGATATGCATGTCGTAGGCTAGGAAAATTCCTCAATTTCAAATTACTAAGTGGGAGAGGGATATTTTTATAAATTCCCGCGGCCTCCATTTCGATTTGACAAGTGATGCAAACAAACTTGCACGTCGGCTCTGAGTACCTTCCTCCATATCGGATGGGTTTGTTTGCGGATCACAAGGTCAAATATGGTTATAGGAAATTATTAAGGAGCGTGTGTACTTGCCCTTCGCAAGGCACATAACCCGAGATAATTACCTTGGTACCGAGTAATGGTGAACACTTAGATACAAATATAAGTATCCTCCACATCGGAGTCACTGCTTTTATTTGTAGGGCCAAAGAGGAACCAACTATTAATTTTACTTGTCAAAAAGTTAGGTTGACAAGATAGTAAAATTAATGGGTAAAACCTCCTCTTACAAATGTAGAATTCGTATATGTCCACACTATCGTGGCATATGATATTCTCGGTGTTTTGAGGTGTTGGTTGATTTTAAAATTTTATTGTTTGAGGAATCAATAATTTTTTGAAATCTAATGTTTTGATTTATGTGATTCTTAGGTTTTCTTTCAAAATGACTTTCAACCCACTTGCTGTGATACTGAAAGAGAACAAACTTACTGGACCCAACTATGTTGATTGGAAGAGGAATCTAGACATTGTCTTGACTGCTAAGGAGTACAAGTATGTACTCTTCTAAGAGTATCCTCCTAAGCCTGCAAATAAGCTGGAAGTCCTTGGAGCTGAGATCGATGGGGAAACTCAGGGTCGATATCATTCTCCAGTTGACAGAAAGGCTTGCTCAGGCTCAGGCCATGGTTGCTCAGAAGGTTTCTACTTCTAAGCTGAAAGGCAAGAAGAAGAAGAAACAAGGTGGAGCAAAGGTGGAGGGAGGATCTCAGGGAGGAGTGAAGAAGCCGAAAGGCAAGTACTTCACTTGCAAGCACATGATCTAGGAGAAAAAGCTTGTTTCTATTCTTCCTCTTGCTTTGGAAGAGCAAGGAAGGAAGATTTGTGATCTAGGAGCTTCGACTTTTGGAAGATCGTCGCCCACACGACGTCCAAAAGGAGGAAGGTCATACATTAGAAGATCGAGAGGTATACCTATTCTACTTTATTCTTTTGTTTGTTGCTTGTTTTTGTTTTTCAATTATAAGCATGTTATAAATCTATAAATGGATAAATAATACTTGGATCCCGAGCATAGACACAAAAACCAGCGATCCGGACATCGTCTATTCCGTGGCTACTCGTAGAATAGAGGATGGTCGCTTGAACAACTAGTTTGTTCAAGTGACCTCTCTAAACGAATAGCACGATGATGACTTGGTTGCTTTGGCAATCCCTTTTGTCTATGATTAAATTTTTTTTAATCCGGGGACATCGAAGGGATCGCCATGGACAAGTTACCGAGGTGAAGTGGGAAGCGAAGTTTCCCCTCACGGACTCAACAAGCAAAACCCTACAATTGGTATCAGAGCCAAGGTTTCCGGTTGTGTGTGTTTAGGATTTGGTTAATTTTTATGCACTTTTTCATATATTATATGTGCCGGATAATAGTAGGATTTACGTAGTTTAACTCTTTGGTTGCAGGCATAAGATCCGACTATTATGGCCATATGTGTGTATGTGATTGTATGTGTGTAAATATTTATTTTGTTTAATCCTCCGGGTTGACGAGGCTAGTATTTAGTCTTTGGTAAATTAAATACAACATTGTTTAGCCACTTTTTATTTTATTTTACTTTCAGCAATACGTAAATGTACACTCCCTTGTGGAGTATAGGATCGATGGATGTAAAATTAAAATAGGTTTTAGTCTCGGCTCGGATCTCGGATGGCTCGTACATGGCGTAGGAGGAAGCGGACGAGATAGCGTCTGACGAGAGACATATTGAAGACAAAAGCCATAATAGTTGGAAAATAATTTTATTTTTCATATTTATTGCTTTTTGTTTGATATGCATGTCGTAGGCTAGGAAAATTCCTCAATTTCGAATTACTAAGTGGGAGAGGGATATTTTTATAAATTCCCGTGGCCTCCATTTCGATTTGACAAGTGATGCAAACAAACTTGCACGTCGGCTCTGAGTACCTTCCTCCATATCGGATGGGTTTGTTTGCGGATCACAAGGTCAAATATGGTTATAGGAAATTATTAAGGAGCGTGTGTACTTGCCCTTCGCAAGGCACATAACCCGAGATAATTACCTTGGTACCGAGTAATGGTGAACACTTAGATACAAATATAAGTATCCTCCACATCGGAGTCACTACTTTTATTTGTAGGGCCAAAGAGGAACCAACTATTAATTTTACTTGTCAAAAAGTTAGGTTGACAAGATAGTAAAATTAATGGGTAAAACCTCCTCTTACAAATGTAGAATTCGTATACGTCCACACTATCGTGGCATACGATATTCTCGGTGTTTTGAGGTGTTGGTTGATTTTAAAATTTTATTGTTTGAGGAATCAATAATTTTTTGAAATCTAATGTTTTGATTTATGTGATTCTTAGGTTTTCTTTCAAAATGACTTTCAACCCACTTGCTGTGATATTGAAAGAGAACAAACTTACTGGACCCAACTATCTAGATTGGAAGAGGAATCTAGACATTGTCTTGACTGCTGAGGAATACAAATATGTACTCCTCGAAGAGTGCCCTCCCAAGCCTAAAGATAATTCTGGGGAAAATGAGAGAGAGAGCTATAAGAAGTGGATCAAGGCTGATGAGATGGCACGGTGTTACATTTTGGCATCTATGTCAAATGTATTGCAACATCAGCATCAAGCCATGTCCACTGCTTATGATATGATGTTCAATCTCAAGGAGCTTTTCGGACACCAGAATTGGGATGCGAGGCAAGAGGCCATGAGAAACTTGATGACGACCACCATGGTCGAGGGAACACCTGTGAGGGATCATGTTCTCAAGATGATGGCTCATTTGAATGAGCTGTAGGTCCTAGGAGCTGAGATCGATGGGGAAACCAAGGTCGATATCATACTCCAGTCTCTACCTAGGAGTTTCGAGTAGTTTTGCCTCAACTACAACATGAACAAGAGGTTGTATTCGTTGGCGGAACTTCTGACAGAACTCTAGGCGGCAGAGGGACTATTTAGAGTGCTCAGGTGCATGCCGTGGTGACCCAGAAGGTTTCTACTTCTAAGCCGAAAGCCAAGAAGAAGAAGAAACAAACCGGGGCGAAGGCGGTGGGAGGTACTCAGGGAGGAGTGAAGAAGCCGAAAGGCAAGTGCTTCACTTGTAAGCAGACTGGACACTGGAAGAAGGACTGCCCCAACCGCAAGAACAAAGGTATATCTTTTGGTCTAGTCGTTGAAACATGTTTAGCGGTGTTATATACCGGCACCTGGTATGTAGATACGGGAGCCACTGATCATGTCTGCAATACTATGCAGGGGTTCCAGGAAACCAAACGACTGGCTGAGGGGGAGATTACCGTGTACTTGAGCGATGCCACGAAGGTGGTGCCTATTGCAGTGGGAGACGTTCATTTATCTTTTGAGAAAAATAAACTTTTGGTTCTTAAGAATTGCCTTTATGTACCCTTGTTTAGAAAGAATTTAATTTCAGTTTCTAAATTGTTTATGGAAGGATATTCTATTTCTTTTAATGACAGAGTTGTTATAAGAAGGAATAGAGACATTATATGTTCATGTGCATTGATAGGAAATTTGTACACACTTGAACCAAAACCTCCCACGATGAAAATTGAAGTTAATAACTCATCTTCTAATTCCAATAAGAGAAAAGAACCTTCGAAGATGAACCAAACATATCTTTGGCATCTTAGGCTTGGTCACATTAACCTAAGCAGAATTCAAAGGTTGATAGCTGATGGACCTTTGGGTTCATTAGTGGTGGAGGATCTCCCAACCTGTGAATCTTGCTTGGAGGGTAAGATGACCAAGAGGCCTTTTAAGGCCAAGGGGTATAGAGCCAAAGATGTGTTAGAATTGGTTCATTCTGATTTTTGTGGTCCTATGTCTATCCAGGCTAGAGATGGTTTTGAGTTTTTCGTCTCTTTTATAGATGATTACTCAAGATATTGATACATTTACCTGATGCGCCACAAGTCTGAATGCTTTGAAAAGTTCAAAGAATTCAAGGCTGATGTGGAGAAACGTCAAGGTAAAAGTATCAAGACACTATGATCTGATCGTGGTGGTGAGTACCTCTTTGGAGAGTTTAGGAACTACTTATCAGAGGCTGGGATTCAATCCCAATTGATTGCAACTGGCACACCCCATAAAAACGGTGTAGTAGAGCGAAGGAATAAGACTCTTATGGAGATGGTTAGATCGATGATGAGTTATTCTGACTTACCAGATTCGTTCTGGGGATATGCTCTAGATACGGCGGTGTACATTCTGAACTTGGTACCATCTAAATCAGTGCCTTCTACTCCCCAGAGTTGTGGCCTGGGCGAAAGCCTAGTCTAAGACATATTCGGATATGGGGGAGTCCAGCACATGTGCTGAAGGCAGATGCTGGTAAGTTGGAACCTCGTACAGAAGTACGCTTGTTCGTTGGCTATCCCAGGGGAATGAAGGGTGAAATATTTTATAGACCTAGAGATCAGAGGGTGACCGTTAGCATGAACGCCAGATTTCTAGAGGAAGACTATGTGATGAGCCACAAGCCCAAGAGTAAAATTGTTCTGGAGGAGTTAAAAGGGGAAGTCACTTCTTTAGTACCGCTGGTATAAGAGGATATACAACATGTCACTGCACTGCGTGTCACTGAGGATACACAGGTGATACCTCATCGTAGTGGGAGGGTTGTGAGACAGCCTGATAGATTCATGTTCTTGGGAGAATCTTCTGATTTGGTCCCTGGCGAACATGAACCTGATCACTGGACATATGACGAGACAATCCAAGATAAAGATGCAGTATCTTGGCAAAGTGCAATGAATTCTGAGATTGAATCTATGGATTCAAATCAGATCTGGGAGCTAGTAGAACCACCCGATGGTGTAAAAACCATTGGATGCAAGTTGATCTACAAGAGAAAGAGAGGAATAGATGGGAAGGTTGAGACCTTCAAAGCGAGGCTTGTTGAGAACGAGTATACTCAGAAAGAGGGTATCGATTATGAGGAGACCTTTTCGCCGGTAGCCATGCTTAAGTCTATCTGGATTCCCTTATGCATAGTAGCTCATATGGATTATGAGGTGTGGCAGATGGATGTCAAGACAGTTTTCCTTAATGAATGTCTTGAGGAAAACATCTACATGAAGCAACCAAAGGGATTCATTGCTTAGGGCAAAGAGCATCTTGTATGTAAGCTTAATCGGTCCATTTATGGATTGAAACAAGCTTCGAGGTCTTGGAACATCCGCTTTAATGAGGTGATCCAATCATATGAATTTATTCAAAGTTCAGATGAGTCTTGTGTATACTAGAGATGTGACGGAAACGTAGTGGTATTTCTTGTACTATACGTAGATGATATTTTGTTGATTGGCAACAATATCAAGGTGTTATCGGACGTAAGGGTATGGTTGTCCAAACAGTTTGATATAAAGGACTTGGGAGAGGTGGGACACTTCCTTGGGATCAAGGTTATAAGGGATCGCAGGAAAAGGATGTTGTGCTTATCCCAAGCTTCATACATAGACACGATTATGGAGCGTTTTAGCATGCAGAACTCCAAGAAGAGTTTTCTACCTTTCAGGCATGGAGTTCCTTTATCTAAGGAGATATGTCCTAGATCATCTGAGGAGATAGAGGAGATGAAGGTGGTTCCTTATGTTTCGGCAATAGGAAGCCTCATGTATGCGATGCTCTGTAGGAGACCAGATATCTGCTTTGCCGTGGGCATGGTCAGCAGATATCAGAGTAATCCAGGACAGGGACATTGGACTACGGTAAAGCATATATTGAATTACCTTAGAAGGACTAGGGATTATATGCTGGTTTACTGGGCAGACCATTTACTCCCTGTGGGTTACACGGATTCCGACATCCAATCTGATAGGGATAACAGTAAGTCTACCTCAGGTTTTGTGTTTACTTTGGGAGGTGGAGCCATTGTATGGAGGAGTGTCAAGCAGAAGTGCGTGGCGCACTCCACCATGGAAGCTGAGTATGTGGCGGCCTCTGAGGCGGCCAAAGAAGCTGTATGGCTCAGGAACTTCCTGATGGAATTGGATGTGATTCCTGGTTTGCCCAAAACTATCACAATTTATTGTGATAATAGTGGTGCAGTTGCAAACTCGAAGGAACCACAAGCCCATAAGGCTAGAAAACACATAGAGTGCAAGTACCACCTGATATGAGAAATCATAAAGAGAGGAGAAGTTGCTGTGGCCAAGATTGCATCGGAGGATAACCTGGCAGATCCTTTTATTAAGGCCCTTCCGGCGAGAGCTTTTGATAGGCATGTTGAGGGAATGGGGATTAGATGTATGCCACTTTGAGGATAGCATAGTCTTTTAGTATAAGTGGGAGATTGTTGGGATGTATACTGAAAAGTCTATCTTTTGTATGAACATCTTTATTTTTGAAATAAGAATCACATGATCATTGTTTTAATATTATTATGATTATGCATATTGTCTAATACTTTACATTATAGATAACATGGTGTGTGGTGTCACACGGGAGATCATGTTATCGGTTCCTTGAAAAAGTATAAGTAAAGGCTCACAACCGAGATGGCTCTGGATAAACCACCGGAATGGTTGTAGTGAGATTCGGTATTGGTTTGTCTTGACCATAGAATCACACTTGTGCACTTTGTGTGTATTGAGCAGGACCGACACAGAGGTGATTCGATTTATTGCTGACTACATAATCGAATCGGACCTCAGATATTATATTGTACATACTCTTAATCCCGATATAATAACGGGCACATATACTTAATACTCATCTCTTTGATTTACCAATGAACGAGATTTATAGATTAAATCGATAGGCTCGGTAAGTTGGGAGATGATATTATTATATGGTGTGACGTTGATTATAGGAGGAACCGTGTCCTATATATTAGGATGATGATGTCCCCTTGAGGAGCTCATAAGGTTCATCATGTAAACCCTGCAGGTGGACTTGGTCCGGCATGATAAAAAGGTTGAGTGGTACTACTCTTGGAGTTAGATGTTGATTAATTAATGGTCAGTAAATTAATTAATCGACGAACATTCGAGATCTTAAACACGGGGAGAAAATCTACAAATAATATATGGAGCCCATATTATCATATGGGGGTTGGTGAGGTAGATCAATGATGAACCTTTAGTGGATTGGATCATCATTAGTGGATCGGACTTTATGTGGGCTTGATCCATGGGTGGCCAAGACCCAACTCCTCCTCATGGTCCCTAATGTAGCCTATTAACACCTCATGATGCTTAGATCCAATGGATAGAAACAAAACTCTAAGATCCATTGCTAGAGATTAAATCTCTAAGATCCGACGGTTGAGATTAAATCTCTAGATCCGACGGTTGAGATTAAATCCCTAGAACCAATGGAGGAGATTAATTCATGACTTATCCCTAACTCTATAAAAGGAGGCCATGGGAGTTGGTGTGGAAGATCATCAAGGAGAGCTAGGGTTTGGGCGGCAAGAAGGTGAATCCTAGTTGAGATAGGATTAGGGTTAGGGTTTGGAGGCTAGGGCGGCACCAAATAAGGAAAGGTTTCCTTTCTTCTTCTTTGACTTGTGGCCAGCATCCAGCAAGTTTCCAGGCCCTTCCCAGCCCTTGGCCAGCACCCAAAATCTCCCTTCTCCCTCTCCTTAGGTGGTGGAAACAAGATATAGGATTTCCCTTGGTGTCTTGATTGTTTTCCATCATCTTCTCCACCTTCTAGTTGGTCGACGGCAAGGAGATTGTATGCTCCTTGTTGGTTGGTTTTAGGGAGGAGAAAAAGCATATTTCTATTCTTTCTCTTGCTTTGGAAGAGCAAGGAAGGATGATTTACGATCTAGGAGCTTCGACTTTTGGAAGATCGTCACCCACACGACGTCCAAAAGGAGGAAGGTCATACATTAGAATATCTAGAGGTTTACCTATTATACTTTATTCTTTTTTTTGTTGCTTGTTTTTGTTTTTCAATTATAAGCATGTTATAATTCTGTAAATGGCTAAATAATACTTGGATGCGGAGCATAAACACAAAAACCGGTGATCCAGACATCGTCTATTCCGCGGCTACTCGTAGAATAGAGGATGGTCGCTTGAACAACTAGTTTGTTCAAGTGACTTCTCTAAACGAATAGCACGATGATGACTTGGTTGCTTTGGCAATCCCTTTTGTCTAGGATTAATTTTTTTTTAATCCAAGGACATCGAAGGGATCACCATGGACAAGCTACCGAGGTGAAGTGGGAAGCGAAGTTTCCCCTCACGGACTCGACAAGCAAAACCCTACATATATGTGATATGCAGTCGATATACTTTGATATGAGGGTTGTCACCCCTCGTATCGGCTATGCACAATAGATAGAAAGTCAAAACGAATAACTATCAATCTAAACAAACATCAATTGCAAATATTAATTTAATAACAGAAATATATTTGAAATAGCATATTCTACACACACAAACTACTCCATAATCCTAGAATTGGAGAATCTACTCCATGAATACGAGAAGAGAAACACAAAGCATAATTGAATTCATAGAAGTAATGTAAATTGCACAAGGAACGTGAATTACAATGCAATGTGTCTCTTCTCTCTAGCGTTGAAGTGCAGAACTTGATCCTCGAGCGACTTCTTTCCTCCCCGTTGTGAGTTTTCAGTGCTTTTTAGCGCACCAGTGTGTCGTCTCGGCCATTGGGCCTCCCCCTAGGGTTTGAACGTAGCTTTCTTTATATAGACATGAGGCTGGCTTTCCGCAGAATTCGAAAAAAAACCCTAGTCACTTCAAAATGACTTGCCTCCACACAGCCATGTGTTTCCACATGGCTAGGTCATGTGTGGCGCTGTGGTGGCCGATCTCGAGCCTCAAACATAGTCGTGTGTAGCCACATGCCTTGGTCATGTCCCCTTCTATGTCCAACTGTCAAATGCCCTTATTTTTCTCCGGAAGTACGTCGTTTTCCCCATGAAATGCTATCCTGCACACCAATGTACAAAAAGCAGATTTCCAAACCAGAAAATAGCAAATGCATTCAAAACAAAGTGGAATATGCATGAAACAAGTCTAAAATGCAATGGGATGTAAGCAAAAACCACTCCTAAAACCCTATATGTTTTACTCACATCAATCGCCCCAGACATAAATCTTTGCTTGTCCTCAAGCTAATCTCAGTGCTATGAAATTTTAAAAAGTAATTGTTTCGTGCTTAGCATGTTAACTAGATTATCAAGTGGTATTTTCAATCAAAGAAAAATAGATATGTTATAAAAATTCACTAAGTTAGCTCCTCATGCATGTACCAAGCGAGTCTTCTCAGGGGATACTCATTCCATGGTATATTAAGTCGTCATCTATAGCTTTCCTAAGATCTCCGACTCTTAGGCACTTACCTGCCCAAAGTGAGGGTCGTCCCTAGGTCTAGCACAAAGTCTCAAATGCGTGGTCGGTATTGAGAGAAATTGATAGGTGTTTTTCAAGTAACCTAACTCGGTCTCAAAGGGGCACCTAATCATTCCCACCTACGACAACTGTTTTTTTATCCCTCATAATCTTTTTTAATTTTTCTTACTCTTTTTTTTTCTTTTCTTATTCCATTTTTTTTCTTTTCTTTTCTCTCTCTCTTGGGATTTTGATTTTTCCGAATGGGATTCCACAATCCGACCATCTCTAGTCACTAAAATGGTAAATCAAGAGTCACCTATGGATTCAAAAGTACTAGACTGCTGAGGTGAATCATAATTAGGTAAGTACTAGATATTCCCTTTTAGAATATTTGTCATGTGTAGGTATAAAAAAAAATTAACCAGTGTATGTCTAGAACATTCATTAGAGCAAATAAAATAAAATAAAGTACCATGAGGTAAATGAAGTTAAGCTACCCTTAGAAACAACTCATGAAGAAAACTTTAAAAATAATACTGAGGCAGCTTATAGATAGCAAAAACTAAGTGATGAAAGAAACTAAACAACCTATGCATGAACAAATGAATGCTAACTAAAATCCAAATATCAGGAAAGAAACAACTGCTAGAAACAAAATAAATAAAAAATTGGGGTCCCCCCAGACTTTTATGAGGCTATACCTATAATATGATGGTCGAGGTGGAAAGTCTGGTAGCCTTGGAATCTCAGGATCCTGGGAGAATTTGGTGTTGACCCGCTGATGCCACATGTACATGTGGTCAATCTGAGAGTTGGTGGATGCAATGACTGCTCTGTGCTCCTCCTCCCAGGCCCATTGTGCTGGATCAAAATGAGTGCTAGAGGAGGGGGTGAATAGCGCAAAATAATTTTCTCTTTCATTTGATTAAAGACACGAGTATGAAGCGGGAAATAAATAAGACAACTATTTTTTTACTTGGTTCATAGTCTTCCGGCTGCTAATCCAAGGCCTAACGGTCCTAGACCACGAACGGAGGGAATTTCACTAAAATACTCCTCGTTGGAGGTTGGAGTTGATGAATACAAGAAAATGAAAAAGACAAGAGGTAGAGAGACACTTCCTCTCTCCTTGTTACATTAAAGCCTCGGAAATAAAGACAATTACAAAGATATTGAACTGAAACCAAAACTAATACTGACGACTTGAGGATTTGGAGTTGGTTTGTCTTCGTCTCGGCGGTGCTTCGTTGTCGTAGTATTGTCAGATAGTAGCGGCGTCATGGAGGCACTTTGGAGGCTTTGGAATTGATGAAAATAGTGTGGAGAACTCCTTCTTTTATAGCCTTGAGAAACCCCAATCGTTGAGATGAAGTTTCATGAGGTGATGCCACCTAGCCCTTGAGAAATCGTGATAAGCTTTGACTCTTCTCGAGGCTAAAATTTGAACATCAGTCGACTGCTCACCCTTATCAGTCGACTGATGAACTCATCAGTCGACTTATACAAGCCATCAGTCGACTGTTAGCTAGGGTTTTCAACTGCATTGGAAAGTTAGCTAAAAATGAAATTAAAATAAGTGCTTTCGACGGTCACCAACCGTCCGATCACGACATAGACCTTCCATGGGATGTCTTAGTTGGATCGTCACCTAAGGGCATCCCTATACGGATGACACAACCTTACTTATGCTCACTCACACGAGCTTACCTCAACCTTTTACCTTTGAAGATTCGCTTCCGGTCTCCACCTGATTTCTTCGGCTCCCTCCGAAGTCCTCTCGGTGTCTCCCGACCACTACGGTTTCCTCCGAGTGTCACTGACCTTCAGCTTTAGCTTAGCAATTCTGCACACTTGTTTTAGCTCATGAGATAACAAAATAACCTTGACTTTGTGTCTTTGCCATAATCAAAACATAGGTTCGATTATCCAGTGCCCCTACACCAACACACTGTGCCTGCTGGGCACGCATGTGCTGTCGAACCTCCTAGCGATATGAAGACTCCTCCTAACGATGGGCAACCTCCTCTGGGAAATAGATACAAGCCTCATCATAGAATTCCTCAGCTCTCTGGAAGTGGTCTCGTAAGCCCTAAAATCTGCCTGTGTATAAGTGCTCTGCTCCTCCCATCATTGCCTCTACGTCCGTTGCTCGACATATATGTCATTAAGGCACGATCGAAACTCTGAAAAGTCATAGGTAGATGTACCTGTATTCTGCTTGAATGTAGAAAAATATAGTGGTGCAGGTGTAGGCTCTCGTCGTGGACTAGGTGGGATCAAAACAATTTTTTCTTCTACCCAGCAAGTTCTTTCTAATCCTAAACTATTTGTAAAAACATAAATGATCATAAATAAAAGTCTAAATTATACACATGAATGCAATAAAATCAAAAACATATATAAAACTAAACTTGGGTTGCTCCTAAGAAGAGCTTGTTTATGGTATTTAGCTTGACCAAACTCTTGCATCTCATCTTGGCTCTAGTGACCCAAGGAGATTTTTCTTCCTCCCCTTCTTGATGTGTTTGAATCTTGCTCGTGGGGGAGCAAGAAATTTGCTCACTTTACGCCTCCTCCCTTGTGGTCCATCATCACCACATCTCTTAAATCTTGCTCGTGGAGGGGGCAAGATATTTACTAGATTTCTTCCTTGGTTCAAGATTGAACATGCTTATCTTCACAGAATTATCAGGAGATTGATCATAGTATTCCATTTTGTCCAAATGTTGTAAATAACGTAACTCACCATGGGCATTCTCACCAAAAGATTGATAAGTAGATTCTATTATGTCGAATGAAATTTCATCATTACAAATCACTAAAAGAGCTTTGCTATTGGTAACTGATGTTTTGGTGAGGGTTAAGGTAGGCTCTTCTAGATTCTTGAGGTTATGAGGTGTTTTGATTGATGCAATGCACTCCTTGATTAAAGTATCAATTATATAATCCTCAAGTTTTTCTTCAAGTGGTGATTGCATGGATTGCCCTTCTTTACTTCCTATGTCATCTATGTCTTCCTCATCCATTTGTTTAAAGTGAGTCTCTGCCATATTAGGTGTAATCCAGTCATCAAAGCCACCTTCTCATTGTTTGGTTTCTTCTCTTGCTAGATCTCATTGCATAATCTCCGTAAATTGTCATCTATGCTCCTCGCATTCCCTAGTAAAATTGGCTAGCAAGGCTTCTATGCAAGGACTTGGTTCTAGATAAAATTCACATGGTGATTCATAGCTCTTTTGCTCACTTGGGAAATAATATTGAAGGTTTAAGTAGCCAAGGTCATAACTATATAAATAGGCTTCATCTCATGGCCACTGGTTTTAATCATAGGTGACATCTTCTTGTTCAAATTTCGAAGGTTCAAATATATCCGGACAATCATTAATGGTATGCCACGTTTCACCACAATGCTCACAATAAATGTTATAGAAACTCACAGCATTAAATTGACCATAATCATGAGTAAAAGCATGAATCTTTATATAAAAGAAATTATAGACAAGTAAAGGGACAGTAGTTCCTTGGCATGAGTCTTAATTAAACTAGAGCACTAAACCAGATGAAGAAAAACAAAAAAAAAATTGAAATAAAGAAAATGTCTACTAAAATTAATCTAAACTAAATTTAAATAATGAAAATTCTAAAACTAAAATAATTAAAATAATAAATAAAATAAGAAAATAAATCTACCCTAAGTCTGATCCAACTATCCACTTTCAATTCGATATCGAATCAACTGTCCCCGACAACGGTGCCAAAAACTTGATGCACATGAACACGACCTCAATCTCGTGACAGGAATCGTCGAGGACTCGAAGCGCGCACTCGTTCTCAACGCCCACAAGTTCATGGATTTCATTAAGTAATAAAAAGATTATCTATTTCACAGGGACTGAGATTCGAGTACCAATTGTTCAGTGGGTGTGTTGTTATTCAAATTGGTAATCCTAGGGTTCACGAATGAGAGGTTGATGGTGGACTTAACTCAAGTACGGTGTCACACAGAGGAAGAGAAGGTTTGCTACGAGTCTTTGAATGGGATTCTAGGACTTTGATTTCTCCTGTGTGTCGTAGAACACACTATCAATTTAATGTTGTCTAGATTTCTAACTATAGTTTTGTGGAAGGGACATCAAACACTTCCCCAATGAGCTTTCGCATCCATTGGAAATTACCTTTGCCATACCAGGTCGACCCCTAGCTTTATGACAGGGTAGGCGATACGAGGATGCCGAATTAATCCCTATGATGAATCGAAACGTGTCTCATTTTCGACTCTATCACACCCTTCTATCTGCAGTTACCGAAGAGAGGTCAACCCCTAGGTTCCTCCTTAGTTCTCCTAAATCTTTGATACGAGGGTTGTCACCCCTCGTATCGGCTACACACATTAGATAGAAAGACAAAACGAATAACTATCGATCTAAATAAACATCAATTGCAAATATGAATTCAAGAATAGAAATATATTTGAAATAGCATGTTCTATGCACACAAACTACTCCCTAATCCTAGAATTAGATAATCTAATCCATGAATACGAGAAGAGAAACACAAAGCATAATCAAATTCATAGAAATAAAGTAAATTGCGCAAGGAACGTGAATTACAATGCAATGTGGCTCTTCTCTCTGGCGTTGAAGTGCAAAACTTGATCCTCGAGCGACTTCCTTCCTCTTTGTTGTGAGTTTCTGGTGCATTTTAGGGAACCAGTGTGTCGTCCCGGTCGTCAAGCCTCCTCCTAGGGTTTGGCAGTAGCTTTCTTTATATATACCTGAGGTTGGCTTTCTGTAAAATCTGGAAAAAAACCCTAGTCATGTCAAAATGACTTACCACCACACGGTCATACCGTGTGTGGCGCTGTGGTGGTCGATCTCGAGCCTCAAACTCGGTCGTGTGTAGCGATATGCCCTGGTTATGTCCCCTTCTGTGTCCAACTGCCAAATGCCCTTCTTTTCCTCCAAAAGTGTGCTATTTTTCCCATGAAATGCTATCCTGCAGACAAAAGTACAAAGAGCATATCTCTGAACCAGAAAATAGGAAATGAATGCAAAACAAAGTGAAATATGCATGAAACAAGTCTAAACTGCAATGGGATGTGAGCGAAAACTACTCCCTACATGTTTTGCTCACATCAGTAGAACACGTTATTTCAAAGGTATTTCTATTCTTAAAATAATATTTGCAATTGGTGATTGTTTAGATCGATAGTTATTTGTTTTGGTCTTCTATTTATTTTGCATAGTCGATACGAGGGGTGACAACCCTCATATCAAAGATTTAGAAGAATTAAGGAGGAACCTAGGGGTTGGACTCATCTTTGGTAACCATAGATAGAAGGGTGTGATAGAGTCGAAAATGGGACACATTTCGACTCATCTTAGGGATTGAATCGACATCCTCATACCGCCTATCCCGTCTTAAAGCCAGGGGTCAACTTGGTATGGGAGAGGTAGTTTCTGATAGATGCGAAGGCTCATCGGGAAAGTGTATGATGTCCCTTCCACAAGACCATAGTTAGACGTCTAGATAATACCCAGTTGATAGTGTATTCTGTGATACACAAGCGAAACCAAAATCCTAGAATTCCCTCAAAAGACTCATAGCAACCCTTCTCTTCCTCCGTGTGACATCGTACTGGAGTTAGGAACATCGACAACCCTCATCATCACAACCATTAGAACGGAACTCTAATCAATAACGTCCACTAAACCAATCGATACTCAAATCTCAGTCCCTATGGGATCGATAATCTTATTATTACTTAATGACATCCATGGACTTGTGGGCGTTGAGCGCGAGCGCATGCTTTGAGTCCTCGACGGTTTCTGTCGCGAGATTTGAGGTCGCATTCGTGTGCATCAAGTTTTTGGCACTGTTGTCGAGGATTGATTAATTCGATATCGAATCAATAGGTGGATAATTGGATTGGACTTAGGGTAGATTAATTTACTCGCTTTATTTTTCACTTTTATTTGATTTACTTCAGTTTTATATTTTTAAGATCTAGAGAAAGTTTAGATTTATGTCAGTAATTACATTGCATTAACCATTAGTTTAAATTTTCTACATTTGATTTAGTTTTAGTTTAGGCTATTTTATATTTATCTAAGCATTAGGTAGACTCTTTATTTTGTGGCTCGATTTTTTGTATGCATAGATGCTTAGGATCGGAAGGCCTGATTCTGATAGATCTAGAAATCAAACAAACCTACCATCACAGGAGAGCTGAATAGAAGAGGATGGAGGACCAAGATGCATCCATGGTGAATGTAGGTAGCTGACCTTTGTGAGATTATACAGCCCCCAGTGTCTAAGGATTTAGGTTGAATATAGCTGGACCGTCTATTACAGCTAACAATTTTGAATTGAAACCTGCTCTTATACACATGGTCCAGCAAAGTCAATTTGAGGGAGCTACGACTGAAGACCCGAACCGACACCTGGAGACATTTTTGGAAATCTCCTCGACAATGAAGATTAATGGAGTACCTACCGATGCGATCCACCTGAGCCTATTCCCCTTCTCATTGCGGGAAAGGCTAAGGCATGACTTCACTCCTTACCATCAGAAGCATTACTACATAGGAGCAGTGTGAGCAGCAATTTTTGAACAAATTTTTCCCACCAAGCAAGACTCCTCACATGTGCCATCTAATCACGAGCTTCCTTCAGAAGGAAGGGGAGTCTTTATTCGAAGCCTGGGATCACTACAAGGGGCAACTCTACTAATGCCCTCATCATGGACTGGAATGTTGGTTGGTGATCCACATCTTCTATAATGGGATCACGTATGCTACAAAAGTGTCCCTCGATTCTGTTGCAAGAGGAGCACTAATGAACAAGACTATCGAGGAAGCAGAGGAGTTGATTAAAGAGGTGGCCCAGAACCACCATCAATGGGCTTCTGAGCGTAGTCACCCAGCTCCTGCAGCAGGACGATATGTTGTCAACTCCATAGACTACCTAGTTGCAAGGATGGACGTACTTAATAGACAGTTTGACTATCTAAACCCTAATTCTACACGTGCGGCCAATACTTTTGGAGAGGGAGCATCAGCATATCAAGAGGACTATTATGGAGGGCAGGGCAGATTAGAAGAGCAGATTCAGCATGTCGATGCGGTTAGGGACCACCATCAAAGGCCTAACAACCTATACTCCAACACTTACAATCCCAGATGGAGGAACCACTCGATTTTTTCCTATTGGAATAACTCGAGTAATTCCCAACCATCCGGAGTATATGGGTAGCAACAAGGCAGTAGGTAGCAACAACCAAAGAATTCTAGGCTAGACTGATGATGGAAGACTTCATTTCTACCCAAACGAAGGCCAATGAAGAATTTTGACGGTGACATAAAAAATTAAAAGAGTCACTTAGGAATTTGAAGGCAACTGTTGATGGTCTTGCAAGTCACACGAGTGTAGGGACCTTTGTGACCGCTAGAGGGGGTGAATAGTGTCATCGCTTGTCGATGGATTATTGTTCGTTCATGCTTGCTACAAAATATGAATACGTAGTTGAAATAAACATTACAACACAAGATGTAATGTGGTTCGGAACTGAATAGTTCTTACTCCACAGATTGGTCTCGTAAGAGCCCTAGTGATGCAAATTACACACCAATATAACAATAACTCCTTCTCGGAAAAATCTAGAGGTGGAGAATACTCTTACATCGATTACAAAAGCAATACAATAAGAATACAAGCAAATATAATAATGAATACAACAATCTATGTAATGAAAACTTTACAAATTCTCTTTTGATTGCTTGATCTTTGGTTGCCTTGGACTAGCCTTGAAGGACTAGAAAGCACCAACTATTCCCCTCCAAATCGCCCAAGAGAACCATGGTAAAAACCCTCCTTCCGAGCTGCTTTTATAACCTATATTAGAGCTGATTTTTTCCTAGTAGTCGACTAATCGGGACCCTCAGTCGACTGCCCCTATAGCATATGTGAGACAATGGCATGTGCCACATTGGATAAGTTCCAACGGATAGACCATCAGTAGATTGATGGCTCAATCAGTCGACTGTTCGGGACGATCACTCGATTGGAGAGCCTACTGTGCTCATGACCGAAGCATCAGTCAACTGATCATACCCATCAATCGACTGATGGCTCAATCAGTTGAGTGTTCGGGCCGATCACTCGACTGGTGAGCCTACTGTGCCTGAAAACTTGACCATCAATCAACTGATCTGAAGATCAGTCGTCTGCTCAGGCCAGCAGTCGATTGCCCAACTCTGGTAGTCGATTGTCAGACCACTTTTCGCAGTCAAACCCTAGTCGACTCCCATCAGTCGACTCCCATCAGTCGACTGATCATAGTCTCAGTCGACTGATACACCTCAAACATGAGGTTTTGACCCAAGTATGGTGCCGCCATACATACTAGACCACCCTTAGCCTAGATCTAAGCCTTCTAGCCACCTCTATCAGCCTCACACCTATCTGATCCCTCCAAGTCATCCATGACTTGTTCATCCATACGCTAGCCTTTAGGTGCTTTCATCAGCTATTGTCATGCTAATGTGGTCTACACTGCCAAGGCACATTGGGATTACGCTGTCAAGAATCTTGCTTGAACTTTACACCACCAACCATTGGACTTATGCTGCCAAGACTATTGGACTTTTCAAGCCACAAAAACTACTTTTTGCGTTGCGAAAACCTCTGAAGTCGACCACGGATCCGTGCGAAGATAAATAAAATTACATTAACGTGTTTAGAAAAACTAGATCCTCGTTAGATCTACTTGAAAGGAGCATTACCCTTGATGTGAAGCCCTTCGCTTATCCCGCCCGTCCAAACGGCTTGCCGGAACTCGAGAGTGTCAAGTGTACACTCCTCTATTGGTATCCATATGAGCAATAGGTGGAGAAAAGCAACCTAGAGTGTGCTTGCACCCTTAGAAGGTCACGGAAAAGGAGGGGGAGAGAGCTTGAGAAGAGAGGAGGAAGAAGATGAAGTTACAACTCTTAACTTAACACTTAATTACTGATTCAATAGTGGTCGACCACTATAAGGGAGTTACATGCATGCATGTAATTCCAAGAGCCATGGCTCTTGGTCTCCCTCATGAGGTGGCACCCCATGATGTGTCCATGATGATGCGGAACATCATCATTGGCCAGCCCCATGCCAAGTCACCATGACATGGCATTTGGTCAAGTCAAACTTGATCTTTCATCTTCCCTCTCAAGTCAAGTCAAACTTGACCTCTTATCTCCCGTGGTTGATCAAATCCAACCATTTGATTCAAGTCAATTTGATTTAATGAATCTCTATTCATTAGTTTAAATTGACTCAATGAATCAAATCTAAATTAGACTCATTCAACACAATTAGTCCAATTTGGATTACTCTTAATCCAATTTGGTTCATCACATGAACCTAATCCTCATCGTCCATCATATGAACCTAATCTCCATCTAATAGCCCTTTGTGTGTGACCCTATAGGTTCTTGTAACGTTGGCAATGCTTCTAAACCAATTTAGGAACATAAGCAATGAGCGGTATCTAGAAACACATCATTGCTACCCAAGTTACAAGAATGTTGAAATCCAACTTCACCTTTGTGACTACTAATTGTGACTCTCACAATTTGTGACAATGTCCCTCTATCCTTGACATCTAGATTGACCAATTAAGGCATAAACCGTGTCATCTTTGGTACAATCTATATCTTGAGCTCCAAGTAGACTCACTCTAATCAAATGAGCTCAATATCTCATATTAACTCATTTGGGCATGGACATGCACTTAGTGGTCTCACTCTATCAAGAATCACAATGTCACTCCCATCATATAGGAGGGATAGATACCATCTACATCACTCACATCCCTCTGCATAATTTGTTACATACTCAGTAATCGCCTTTATAGTCCACCCATTTACGGGTAATGTTTGACGAAGCCAAAGTATGCAACTCCTTATGTAGGGAACCATGGTGACTTCAGGTCCAAGGACTAATAGTCATACTAATAGTCACATGAGAATGTATATTACACTCATATAACGATCCATGATACTTTCTCCTGGCGAGTCATTGAGTATACATTCTCTAATGCATACCCATGTGTCAACTTGATATCTCATATCCATGACTTATGAGATCAAGTCATCGAGTTAACCTACATGCTAGTCTCTTCGTATTAACATTGTCCCTGAATGTTAATACTTAACTAGGAATGATTAAGAGTAGTGTTCTCTATATCATCTCATTATCGATTCCATCAATCGATTGATATAGATAAGAACCTTCTACTCAATGACGTTATTATACTTAATTAATTGGCAGCAATACAAGTAAGTATAATAACCATAAAGAAATGCCTTTATTAAATAGGAATATTATACAACAAGTACATACAACAACCATCACATGATGGCTCTAGGACTTTCACTAACAATCTCCCACTAGCACTGTACCAATAACTGTAGTATCTAATACCCAATGACCTAGTGTGACCATCATACTTTTTCTGTTCCAAAGCCTTGGTCAAGTGATCAGCGATGTTAGCCTCTGTGGGTACTCTGCAAATCTTCACATCTCCTCTATCGATAATCTCTCGAATGAGATGGAAGCGTTGTAGTATGTGTTTAGTCCGCTAGTGTGAGCGAGGTTCCTTAGCCTGCCCAATCGCTTCATTGTTGTCACAATAGAGCTCTATAGGATATGCTATGTTAGGAACCACCTCAAGCTCAGTAATAAACTTGCGGATCTAAACTGCCTCCTTTGCTGCCTCTGATGTAGTAATATACTCGGCCTCTGTTGTAGAATCAGCAACTGTGTCTTGCTTCGAACTCTTCCACCTCACAGCGCCACCATTCAAGCAAAACATGAACCCTGACTACGATCTATAATCCTGGTCAGTTTGGAAGCTGGCATCGCTGTAACCCTTTACAGCTAGCTCCTCATTGCCTCTAAATATCAAGAAATATTCTTTAGTCCTTCTTAAGTACTTAAGAATATTCTTGACTGCTATCCAGTGACGCTCACCTGGATCTGACTAGTATCTACTTGTCATGCTCAAAGCATATGAGTCATCAGGACAAGTACATAGTATGGCGTACATGATAGATCCTATGACCGATGCATAAAAGATCTTATCCATGCAGTCTCTCTCCTCTCTAGAAGAGGGACTTTGAGTCTTCGAAAGACTCACACCATGTGACATCGGCATAACTCCCTTCTTGGAATTCTGCATGGAAAACTGTAGTAATACCGTGTCAATATATGTACTCTGACTTAGGCCAAGCAATCTCTTAGATCTATCTCTATAGATCTTGATGCCTAGAATACAGGTTGCTTCACCTTAGTCCTTCATTGAGAAGTACGTCCCCAGCAAAGTCTTCACAGACTGTAGAGAAGGGATATCATTCCCAATGAGTAGTATGTCATCCACATACAATACTAGGAAGATAACTATGTTTCCATTAATCCCCTTGTAGACACAGGGTTCATCTTCATTCTTGATGAAACCAAACTATTTTATTGCATCATCGAATCGAAGATTTCAGCTCCGAGAAGCTTGCTTTAGCCCATAAATGGACCTTTGTAACTTGCATCCTTTCCCAGTATGCTTGTGGATCTACAAAACCCTTAGGTTGTGTCATGTACACATCCTCGAGCAAGTTTCCATTCAGAAATGCAGTTTTGACATCCATCTGCTAGATCTCATAATCGTGGTATACTGCAATAGCAAGCATGATCCGAATGGACTTAAGCATCGCCACTGGAGAAAAGATTTCATCATAGTCAATGCCATAAATTTGCTTGAAACCTTTAGCCACCAATCGGCCCTTATAGGTATGCGTAAGTTCATCCATGTCAGTCATTCTCTTAAAGACCCACTTACACCCAATGGGTTTAACGCCTTTAGGTGGATCAGCCAAAGTCCATACTTGGTTGGTGTACATAGATTACATCTCGGATCTCATGGCCTCTAGTCATTTCTCATAATCTAGGCTCATCACAGCTTCCTGATAGGAGGTAGGCTCATTCTCAATGAGCATAACGTCATCATAGTCAGACAAGAGAAATGAGTATCTCTCAGGCTGATGACGTACCCTATCAGACCTGTGAAGAGGTAGGTCTACCTGAACAGGTTGTTGTTCCACAACTCTTTGTGCAACAATCTCATCACCCACAACACTTTGTGGTTCCTGTTCAACCTCCATCTCGGCCTCAGTGCTATGATCCTTATCTTGAATTTCTTCAAGATCGAACATACTCCCACTAGTTTTTCTAAAAACAAAATCCCTTTCTAGAAATACCCCTGTCTTTGCCACAAACACTTTGTGCTGATTGGGAATGTAGAAGTAATATCCCTTCGTTTCCTTAGGATATCCAACAAAATAACACTTATCGGATTTGGGTCCTAGTTTGTCTGAGACTTGATGTCGAATGTAAGCCTCATAACCCCAAATCCTCATGAAATACATCTTGGGATTTTTCCCTGTCCATATCGTATATGGTGTTTTTATCATAGCCTTGGATGGTACACAGTTAAGTGTGAAGGCTGCTGTGTCTAGAGCATATCCCCAAAAGGATATTGGAAGATCTGTGTGACTCATCATAGATTGTACCATAACTAATATGATACGATTCCTCCTTTCAGATACACCATTCCACTGTGGTGTTCCAGGAGGAGTGAGTTGGGATAGAATCCGACACTTAGCTAGATAGTCACCAAACTCATGGCTAAGGTATTCACCACCTCGATCTGATCGAAGTATCTTAATACTCTTGCCAAGCTAATTTTGTACTTCATTCTTGAATTCTTTAAACTTTTCAAAGGATTCCGACTTATGTGTCATCAAATACACATAACCATATCTACTAAAGTCATCAGTAAATGTAATGAAGTAGTTGTAAGCACCTCTAGCAGCAACATTGAAAGGGCCACATACATCACTATGTATAAGTCCTAACAAGTCTGTTGCTCTCTCGCTGTGTCCACTAAAGGGAGTCTTGGTCATCTTGCCTAGAAGACAAGACTCGCATGTCTCATATGATTTAAAATCAAATGAGTCCAACATCCCATCCTTATGGAGATGGGATAAGCAACTCTCATTTATGTGACCTAAGCGACAATGCTAGAGATAGGTTTGGTTCAACTCATTTGACTTGAACCTTTTGGTACTTATGTTATAGATGGGGCTTTCTAAGTCTAGAATGTAGAGTTCGTTCATCAGAGGTACACTACGATAAAACATATCATTTAAATAAATTAAACAACATTTGTTCTTTATTATAAATGAAAAGTCTTTTTTGTCCAAACAAGAAACTGAAATTATGTTCTTAGTCAAAGCAGACACATAACAACATTCATCTAGTTCTAGTACAAGCCCAAAGGGCAGAGATAGATCATAAGTTCCTACAGCAACAGCAGCAACCCTTGCTCCATTGCCTACTCGTAGGTCCACCTCGCCCTTCGTCAATGCCCTGCTATTTCTCAGCGCCTGCACATTCATACAAATATGAGATGCACATCTGGTATCTAATACCCATGATGAAGAAATAGATAGATTGAATTCTATCATATATATACCTGAAGTAGAAGTCTCACTTCTCTTCTTCTTAAGATCTTCCAGGTATGCTTTGTAGTTACGCTTCCAGTGTCCAGCTTCCTTACAGTGGAAGCAAGTCCCTTCCTTTGCCACCCCTCCTTTTGGTTTCAGTGCCTTGCCTTTGCTCTTCACTAGGAACTTTCCCTTACCTTTAGGCTTGCCCTTGCCTTTCTTTTGCTCGATCAAAATGAGTCAGGTTTTCCCTTCTTAAGGTTTAGCTCAGCAGTTCTCAACATGCTAAGCATCTCAGGCAGTGGCTTATCAATTTCGTTCATGTTCTAATTCATGACAAATTGATTGTAGCTTTGTGGCATAGATTGCAATATCAAGTCAGTGGATAGCTCTTGGCTAAGTGAGAATCCCAACCTCTTTAGGTTCTCTATGTACCCAATCATCTTGAGTACATATGGACCTACGGGAGTCTCATCTTGCATCTTGGACTGAAATAGTACCTTAGTAATCTCATATCTCTTGTGCCTTGCTTGTCCTTGATACAGTTGACGAAGATGTTCAACCATATCAAAAGCATTCATGAACTCGTGTTGCTTATGAAGCTCAGAGTTCATGGTCGTGAGCATGAGGCATGACACATCTAATGTATCAACTTGATGCTTCTTGTAAGCATCTCGGTCAGTTCGCGAGGTAGTGGCAGGAGGTGCCTTCGGAATGGGTTGCTCCAGGATGTACAGTTTTCTTTCTTGAGTGAGAACGATTCTCAGATTCCTATACCAGTCCAGGAAATTAGCTCCATTGAGCTTGTCCTTCTCAAGAATAGAATACAGGGAGAGAGTGTTCGTGTTTGTCGACATGGTAATCTACAACATACAGAATGCATAAAATTAATATCATATTCCATTTATCATTTAATTAGGCCTTTAATCAAATGATTCTCCCACTGAATTATAAGACTTTTGTAGAATCGAGTCATGGATGTGGTCAAACCACATTACTAGATTTATACAAACTAGCTATAATTCTCGCGGGACAAGATCCACATCATACTACGCCTTGAGTTAGCTTTGGCTAAATCGCCCAAGACTTAGTATATATGATCGGTAGGTAACAAATTACCGATTACATCTCTATGCAACTCTTGTTTATAGGATCAAGATCCACATTTACAATAACCTTGAGTTAGCTTTGGCTAAATCGCCCAAGATTTAGTGTAAATGTAATCTTATCCTACCTTTCCAACGGTTGGAATATGCCTATTGTTTTACTCAATCTAATTGAGTTAACTAGTTTTACTCAATCTAATTGAGCTTATTCTCACCTAAGCTATGATAGGTGGGACCAAGATTGTCCCTCCGCACCCTACCAAGATAATATGCGTTGCTCTGCTTTGGCATATTCAACAACAACAAATGATCGAGGTAGTGATGGGTATCAAAACATGGTAGGCATTTTCGAGTTGATTCGATTAAGATCTAATCTAATCGTGAATGTATATCATATACGCATTAAGGCCTTTATTACCCTACACTAGCATGCATAACATACATACAAGCAAAATATACTAGCATGAATCATATACTTACAAGAAAAATATCCTAGTATGCATCATATACATACAAGCAAAATTTACTAGCATGCATCACATACATAAAAACAAAAAACAAATATATATATATAAATTGTGATGAGGTCATGGCCCTACTATGATCTTCTCAAGACAATGAGAAGATCCGACGGTCAACCTAGGGTTAGCGGCTTCTCCAAGCGCCTCCTTTGACCACCATGTGTCGTCGACACTCTCCTCGTAACTCCGTCTACTAATGGACCTTCCACTGCTCGATTTTTGTGCATTACAAATATGAAACTTGAGTTACATTCGAGTCTAAAAATATTTACAACTGGAATATTAAAAAGAGAGGCATGACACGCAGGTCGCATACATTATACAACATGCACAACACAAAAATGGTGTGCAAGCCGTATTATGAATAACAACACATTTATCCAATCACATTGGGGTTCTAGGGCCATGACCATCACAGTATTATACATAATTCTAAATTGTGTATTTTACAAAAATTTCTATAAAGTTTCCTATTTTTTTTTTCAATTTTATGAGTCACATCTCCATAACAATCCGGCTAAGCGATTTCCGAGCCTGATCGCTGGACAATGCCCCTTGCGGGGTTAGGGGTAGCGCCTCTACTCACAAAATGAATCTCGCGAGTGTCCCATCTAGATCTTACAGTGCCTTAAGTCCCTGTCCCAAAAGACTAGAGCGAGAATTCGCCGTTTTGGAGGGTTTTTCTCGGTGGTTGAAGCCTACAAGTGTCCCAACACTTGTTACTTTGACTCTTCGAGAAAAATACCCAAAAAAATCTATAAAATTGGAAATTTACAGAGACCAACAGATCTATAATTGTTATATCTAATACAAAAAATTACAAAACTTAACACATACATGTTCGCATGTGGCTCTGATACCACTGTTGGACTTTCTGAGCCGCAAAAACCGCTTTTTGCGTTGCAAAAACCTCAGAAGTCGGCCACGGATCCGTGTGAAGATAAAAAAATTACATGTACATGTTTAGAAAACCTAGATCTACCTTAGATATACTTGAAAGAAGCATTACCCTTGATGCGACGCCCTTCGCTTATCCCGCTCATCCAAACGGCTTGCCGAAACTCGAGAGTGTCAAGTGTACACTCCTCTATCGGTATCCACACGAGCAATTGGTGGAGAAAAGCAACCTAGAGTGTGCTAGCACCCTTAGAAGCTCATGGAAAAGGAGGGGGAGAGATCTTGGGAAGAGACGAGGAAGAAGATGAAGTTACAACTCTTAACTTCACACTCAATTACCCATTCAATAGTGGTCGGCTACTATAAGGGAGTTACATGCATGCATGTAATTCTAAGAGCCATGGCTCTTGGCCTCCCTCATGAGGTGGCACCCCATGATGTATCCATGATGATGTGGAACATCATCATTGGTCGGCCCCATGCCAAGTCACCATGACATGGCATTTGGTCAAGTCAAACTTGACCATTCATCTTCCCTCTCAAGTCAAGTCAAACTTGACCTCTTATCTCCCATGGTTGATCAAATCCAACCATTTGATTCAAGTCAATTTGATTTAATGAATCTCTATTCATTGGTTTAAATTGACTCAATGAATCAAATCTAAATTAGACTCATTCAACACTTGAATCAAATTGAGTCTAACTCAATTAGTCTAATTAGGATTACTCTTAATCCAATTTGGTTCATCACACGAACCTAATCCTCATGGTCCATCAAATGAACCTAATCTCCATCTAATTTCCCTTTGTGTGTGACCCTATAGGTTCTTGTAATGTCGGCAATGCTCCTAAACCGATTTAGGAACATAAGCAATGAGCGGTATCTAGCAACACATCATTGCTACCAAAGTTATAAGAATGTTGAGATCCAACATCACCTTTGTGACTACTAATTGTTACTCTCACAATTTGTGACAATGTCCCTCTATCCTTGACATCTAGATTGATCAATTGAGGCGTAGATCGTGTCATCCTCGGTACAATCTATATCTTGAACTCCAAGTAGACTCACTCTAATCAAATGAGCTTAATATCTCATATTGACTCATTTGGGCATGGTTATACACTAGTGGTCTCACTCTATCAAGAATTACGATGTCACTCCCGTCATATAGGAGGGATAGATCCCATCTATATCACACACATCCCTCCGCATAATTTGTTACATACCCACTAATCGCCTTTATAGTCCACTCATTTACGGGTGATGTTTGACAAATCCAAAGTATGCAACTCCTTATGTAGGGAACCATGGTGACGTCAGGTCCAAGGACTAATAGTCATACTAATAGTCACATGAGAATGTATATGACACTCATATAACGATCCATGATACTTTTTCATGGCGGGTCATTTAGTATACATTCTCCAATGCATACTCATGTGTCAACTTGATATCTCATATCCATGACATGTGAGATCAAGTCATCGAGTTAACCTATATGCTAGTCTCTTCGCATTAACAATGTTTTCTATATCATCTCATTATCGATTCAACCAATCGATTGATATAGATAAGAACCTTCTACTCAAGGACATTATTATACTTAGTTATTTGGCACCAATACAAGTAAGTATAATAACCATAAAGAAATGCCTTTATTAAATAGAAATATGAAACAACAAGTCCATACAACAACCATCACATGATTGGCTCTAGGGCTTTCACTACAAAGACTTCACCCTTCGACTTTACGGCACCAATATTCCCCTTGGACTTCTCAATTGGTAAGACTCAAGCTTGGACTTTGCCTTGCCAACCCATGTTGGACTTTACATGCCAAGACCCTTGCTTGGACTTTCCTTTGCCAACCCATGTTGGACTTTCCCTTTCCAAGACTCATGCTTAAACTTTACATGCTAAGTACTCAAGACTTGGACTTTTCATGCCAAGTATACAAGACTTGGACTTTCCTTTGCCAAGATCCATTCTTGGACTTTCCTTGCCAACCCATGTTGGACTTTTCCCTTGCCAAGTCCCATGCTTGGACTTTACATGTCAAGTACTCAAGACTTGGACCTTTACCATGACAATCACGTTATCAAATATTTTTGTCGAACATCAAAATATCGCTCGAGTCAAACTTGAGTTTGGTCGATCGTGACCTGGGTCGATTGCACCAACAATCTCCCCCTTTTTGATGTTTGACAAAAACTACAAACACCATTGAGTTAGGCCACCTAACTCAAAAACTCTTTTCCAATTTGCTCAAATTGGTAATCCTATAAATTCTCCTCATAAATTCTCCCCCTTTTTGACTAACATCAAAAAGGTTATCTTCAAGGAGGTCAATGTCTCATATCCCAATAAGATATTACAATCTCCCCCTTGGTCGAAAAACATCTAGGATGCTTACAATCTTTCTAGTGGTAAGTCTCATATCACTCAAGAGAGGCACTCCTATGAAGTCTCCCAAATTCAAAATTGGGCATCTCAACTTCCCATTTCTCCCCCTCATGAGGAAAAATAACATCCATCATCCCATGATGAATACCTCCCCCTAAAGGCTTGCTCCCTCTTGACCATTGCACCAACAATGTCCTTGGAAAGTCCCTAAGCCAATAGGAACACTAAAACATCAAAAATAAGGTCTAAAGTTCAACATTTAACTTTCCAACACCTTAAAATTGATACACACCCTAACAACTCTCCTAATCCATATCCAATGGATTTTCACCCTTTATAATGCTTCCCAAAGCATATCCTAGGATTAGGAGCAGTTAGGGAACCTTACCATAACTGAAAATGGGCTAAACATACCTTATTTTCTCGAAATCAACATTGGCAGTCGACTCTTTCAATCAAAAGTCGACTGCCCTACACATCAGTCGACTGCCACCAAGCGACAATCGACTGATAACTGAAAATTCAGATTTTCAATTATCAGACATGAATTTCAGAAATGCATAAGTAAATATACATAGTTTGAAAAATCATTAAACTTCATATGTATAATACTATAATACTTATAACTAATACAATGGGTGAAAAATATTTGAAAAATATTTTACCCATAAAATAGCGAAATTGACACAAAGTTCAAAAGTGAAGAAAAACTTCAATGTTTTAGCTCACTTTGTATCAACTTCATAAATGGTGATTGTTATCAAAAGATAGACTTCGCCATGGTTTTCTAAAATGATTTTAAATTTTTTTGAAAACTTATGTTGGATCATGTTCTTTGGGCTTAATGTACATGACTTGAACATAAGCTTTCCTAATGATCCATCAATAGTAAAAGATGAGTTTTGGTTCATCTAGATTTAAAAATTATGCACCTTGAACTCAACTCATATCCTAGCATCTCACATGTATCTAGGGTGTATCAATATACATACATGTCAATATAATGTGAGATGTGAGTTTTGTTGATCCTAAACTAGGGTTTCATGCATTTTTCTAAGGCAACACTACTTGATTAGCTTATACATGGGACTTTAAGTCATTCCAATTGTCCTTAACTCAATTTTTATTAATGCATGAATGATCATGGCATAAAAGATAACATAAATAAACATGGTCAATAATCATGATGTCATGATATAAAATAGAGTCTAAGCATACATGACATAAAGCCTTAATCCTAAGTAATATCATGACATATTAAATGATTAAAAGTAGATATGATGTCATGACATATTATATGACAAATCAAGCATGACAAATAAGATATAGAGGTATATAATACCTAAATTATAATATTTGTTGCCATTTGTTATTATTAAGTTCATTTTGTCATATTATCACTTATCTCCCAAGTGTGCCAAAATCCCAAATTGACACACCTCAACCTCTAAATCTAATTTGTGCCAATTTGATTGATTTTTCATAATCTTCAAGGTATATTGTCACATCCTAAAATCCTTTTGGATTAATGATCACACTTATTTCCAAAGTACTCCATTACCTTGGAAATGACCTAAAGTGCCACCTTTACCATGGCTAGGTTAACTACTTATCAATTCAAGGTTGGCACATCTAAACCCATCTTGCGTGAATCGATCATGGTCCTAGGAACCCAATACCTATTGAAGCTCCTTGGGTTTACTAGGTATTCACTGGGGATAACTTCCCTAGATACACTACTATGACCCTCCTAGGCTTGGTAGCCTTGGTCATTGTGGTCTTGTCATGGTTAACTCTACGGGTAACTCCCCTTGTAACCTTCTTAGTGGTCTTTCTAGGTTTCATGGAAATCTTAAGCACTATGAACCTACCTTGGTCAACCTTAGGGATGACTTCCCTATTCACCTTGGCTTTCCTAGACCTAGTTTGAGTTTCATAATCAAATGGAACACTATGATAGGTCTCCTTGGGCTTAGGTTTGTGACCCAAACCTTTCTTGCCCTTTGATGGTTCTTGTTTCCTAGGCCTTTGACTTTGACTCCTAGACCTAGATTTTTGATCACTTGACCCTTGAAATTGATTTTGCATTTTCTTAAGGGTCTTCTCTAATTTCTCAAGCCTTGACCTCAAGGCTTGATTTTCTAACTCTAATTGTCCAATTTTTTATTTTTCATCTATTCTTTGGACATTATTTTTCCTAGGCATATGTCTACTCCATTTAAAGTTTAAACCTAGGCGGTTCTCTATCTTCCTAATACTTGCCTTAGGTAAAATATTTTTATGGACATTAGTCTCAAATTTCTCCTTATCCTTAAAAGTGTAACTCTTAGCACCTAGGCAATAGTGTCTACTATTTCTAACATGCTCTTTATGATAAATAACAAGATTTATAACATTATTTCTAGCATGATTTTGATAACTAAATGAAGAAGAAGCATACTTAAAAGTTACCTTAGGGTTTGCCTTAGCTCTCCCTACATGTGTAGCTCCATCTTGAGCCTTTTTCTTCCCCTTGGGGCTTTGACTCTGGTAATGGCCCCGTTGATTGCATTTGAAGCAAATCACATGCTCCTTGCTTTTAATTGTGGGGGCACCGACATTCTTGACCTTTGGAGCCTGTTGAGCCTTCTTGACCCTTTTAGGATACTTACTCTCGTAGTGCCCATTTTCCTTACACTCAAAGTAGATAATATGGATTTTATTATTTATTGAAATGCTTGAGTTACCTTCCATGGTAGGGGAATCCTGAGCTTCCTCTTCCTCTCAACCGGAAGTAGATGGTTCTTCTTGTTGCTCCGGTATTGAGGATGCCCTAATCTCCTCCAATTCTTCCTCTTCCTTTGACCCAGATGTTGACTCCTCTTCAACTTCCGAATCCTCACTTGCTTGTGAGGATGATGTGATTGCTTCCCCTTCTTGTGCCAAGTGAGACTCCTCGTGGAATCTTGCCAACTTGCTCCATAGCTCCTTGGCATCTATGTAATCCCCTAGCTTGCACAAAATGTCATTAGGTATCAAATCAATAATAAATTTTACTACTTTCTTATTTTTCTCAAATCCTTGGAGTTGCTCCTCATTCCATCTCTTCATCTTGAGGAATCCTCCCTTTCGCCCTCTTGGATATTCGAATCCTTCCATTAGGGTGGACCAATCTTCGATGTCCTTCATCATCATGAAGTCTTCAATCATTGCCTTCCATTCATTGAAGTCTTCTCATCCATAAATCACATATGGGACCGGTTTGTTGATGTCCCATCCTAGTTGTTCTTCAAAATCCATCTTGTGCCTCTTCACCCTCTAGCGTCTTTGCTCTTGGTATTTAATTCGTAGAAGAGCCCCAAGCTTTGATACCAATTATAGGGACCTTTGTGACCACTAGAGGGGGGTGAATAGCATCGTCGCTTGTCAATGGATTATCATTCGATCGTCCTTGCTACAAAACATGAATACACAGTAGAAATACAAAATATACAATGAAAATAAATACAAGCACAATCACAACACAAGATGTAACGTGGTTTGAAACTGAATGGTTCATACTCCATGGATTGGGCTCATAAGAGCCCTAGCGATGTAAATCACACACCACTATAACAATAACTCCTTCTCGGAACAATCCGGAGGCGAAGAAACCTATTACAATAATTACAAAAGTAATACAATAAGAATACAAGCAAATACAATAATGAATACAACAATCTATGTAAAGAAAACTTTACAAATGCTCTTTTGATATCTTGATCTTTGGTTGTCTTAAACTAGCCTTGAAGAATTGGAAAGCACCAACTATTCCTCTCCAAATCGCTCAAGAGAACCGTGGTAAAAACCCTCCTTCAGAGCTACTTTTATAACATGCATTCGGGTTGATTTTTGCCTAACAATGGATTTATCGGGACCATCAGTCGACTGCCCCTGTAGCCATTGTAAGACAACGACATGTGCCACATTGGATAAGTTCCAATGGATAGACCATCAGTCGACTGATGGCTCAATCAGTCGAGTGTTTGGGTCGATCACTCGACTGGAGAGCCTACTGTGCTCGTGGACAAAGCATCAGTCGACTGATCATACCCATTAGTTGACTAATGGCTCAATCAATCAACTATTCGAGTCGATCACTCGATTGGAGAGCCTACTGTGCTTGAAAACTTGACCATCAGTCGACTAATCTCCAGATCAATCGACTGCTCAAGCCAGCAGTCGACTGTCCAATTTTGCAGTCCACTGCCAGGCCACTTCCCGTAGTCAAACCCTAGTTGACTCCCATCAGTCGACTGACCATAGTCTCAGTCGACTAATACACCTTAAACATGAGGTTTTTACCCAAGTATGGTGCCCCCATACTTGCTAGACCACCCTTAGCCTAGACCCAAGCCTTCTAGCCACCTTCGTTATCCTCATGCCTATTGGATCCCTCCAAGTCATCCATGACTTGTTCATCCATACGATAGCCTTCAGGTGCTTCCATCAGCTATTGTCATGCTAATGTGGTCTACACTGCCAAGGCACATTGGGCTTACGCTGCCAAGACTCCCGCTTGGACTTTACACCACCAACTATTGGACTTTTGCTGCCAAGACTTTGCCCTTGGAATTTAGGCCGCCAATATTTCCCTTGGACTTCTCAATTTCCAAGACTCAAGCTTGGACTTTCCCTTGCCAACCCATGTTGGACTTTCCATGCTAAGACCCATTCTTGGATTTTCCTTTGCCAACCCATATTCAACCTTCCCTTTCCAAGACCCATGCTTGGACTTTACATGACAAGTACTCAAAACTTGGACTTTTCATGCCAAGTACACAAGACTTGGACTTTCCTTTGCCAAGACCCAAGCTTAGACTTTCCTTGCCAACCCATGTTTGGACTTTACATGCCAAGTACTCAAGACTTGGACTATTACCATGACAATTACATTGTCATATGTTTTTGTCGAACATCAAAACATCGCTCGATTAAAACTTGAGTTTGGTCAATCGTGACCTGGGTCGATTGCACCAACAATGAGGATGTTGGAAACACAAGTGGCCCAAATAGCCCAAACCGTAGTACAGACCAAGGATATCTCTCCGTCATTATCCGAGCCAAGCCAGGTCAAGGAAGAGGGGGTGTGCACTGAGAGAGTAGCATAGAAAAACATATTCGCCAAGGGATGTGCGGCCATGATATCGACCTTGCCAATCTAGGATGAAATTGAATATGAAATCCCACCCAAGCTTGAGGACCCTGGTGAATTTGTTATACCCTATTCGATTTATGGTGAGAGCTTCAATGAAGTGTTGTGCAATTTAAGGTCATCAGTTAGCATGATGCCCTACACATTCTACCTAGAAATGGGACTGAGTGTCATCCAACCAGCGGGCCTTGGTATTCGTATGGGGGACAACTTAGTCATGAAGCCCATTGGCATGCTAGAACATGTACCTGTGGTGATTGGGAATTTTGTCATACCCATAGATTTTATCGTATTGGACACAGGACTAAACCCCTAGAATCCCATCATCTTGGGAAGACCCTTTCTAGTGATTGTGGGAGCGTGAATAGACGTAAAGGCGCACAAGATCTCCTTAGTAGTAAATGGGGAGATCATCAACTTCAACCTGTCATAGTGTAGAGCTCCCTTTTTAGATGGCTACACTTTCAGAAGGGTAAAGCCTAGCCCACCAAAAGACATCACAGAGACAGATGAATGGAGGTTTACAGAACTTCCAGAGCCAAGTTGAGATAATGGAGTGTGTTCGAGCTAAAAGACCTTAAACAAAGCGCTTCTTAAGAGGCAACCTAAGTTTAATTTTATATGTTTTTAATCTTTCTGCATTCATGTGTATAATTTAGACTTTGATTTATGGTCACTTATGTTTTTGCAAATAGTTTAGGATTAGAAAGAACTTGCTACGAAGAAGAAAAAATTGTTTTGAGCCCACCTAGTCCACGATGAGAGCCTACACCTGCACCACCATTTTTCTTCTACTCATGAGCAGGATGCAGGTACAGTCACCTATGACTTCTCAGAGTTTCAATTGCACCTTGATGACATATACGCAGAGTCACAGACAAAGGGGTAGCGATGGAAAAAGCACAACTCTTACATGAAGGCGGAGTTTCATGGCTTACGGGAGCACTTCTAGCGGGCCAAGGAGTTCTACGATGAGGCCCATATATACTTCTAGGAGGAGGTTGCCCATCGCCAGGAAGAGGCTGCCTACCATCAGGAGGTCATGCAACACATGCGTGCCTAATAGACACAGTGGGCAAGGGAGGATGAGCACAGGGCAACCACTGCATCCACCAGCTCTCAGATCGACCACATGTACATGTGGCATCAGCGGCTTGGCATCAGATTCTCCCAAGATCCCGAGATACCAAGGCTACCAGACTTTCCAACTCGCCCACCATATTAGAGGTATGCTTTTCTTAAGTCTGGAGGGGGGTAGGTCACTTCCCGAGGATGTAAGTCGCTTCTACCATATAGATCTTATTCCCGAGGATGTAGGTCACTTCTCCCATGTCTTTCATGGAGAATGTTTTAAATAACTAAATTTTGACTGACTATAAGATAGATATATCGTTTCCTATAAGTAATATATCATCGATATACAACACTAGGAACATGACTGCACTCCCATTAACCTTCTTATACACACAGGATTTGTCTGGATTTTGTGAGAAATCAAACCTTTTGATTGTCTCATCAAAACGGATATTCCAGCCTCGGATGCTTAAGTCATCTATATGGACAATGGGTTTAACACTGGTTTTATCAATCCATGAACCTCTGGTAAAAGCAATACGCACCGAACTTCTCGAGTATGTTTCCATTAAGGAAAGTCATTTTCACATCCATCTGTCATATCTCATAGTCACAATGAGCCACTATGGCTAGGAGCATCTGAATTGATTTAAGCATAGCTACTAGTAAATAGGTCTCGACATAATCAACACCTTGCTTTTGACGATAACCTTTCCCCACTAATCTAACCATATAGGTAATCACATTACCAAATCATATTACCATCCATGTCGGTTTTCTTCTTGAAAACCCACTTGGACCCTATAGGCTTAATGCCTTTAGGTGGGTCCACCAAGTTCCAAACTTGATTTTCATACATGGAATCCATTTCCAACTTCATGGCTTCAAGCCACTTGTCCCTTTCTAAACTTTTTAGAACTTCTTCATAACTGGTACGCTCCTCATCATCAATGAGTAACATGTCGTTCGATTCGCTTATGAGAAATCGATATCTCTCGGGAATGTTGCATGTTCTACCAAATCTACGAAGATGTGGTGTTACAATTGGTCAAGCCGATGCCTCATCACTATGAGTTATCGGTTGAGGTGCTTGATTAGGTATCTCATTGATGTGAGCAAAACATATAGGGTTTTAGGAGTAGTTTTCGCTCACATCTCATTACATTTTATGTTTGTTTCATGCATATTTTACTTTGTTTTCATGCATTTCCTATTTTCCAGTTCGGAGATCTGCTCTTTGTACTTTTGTATGTAGGATAGCATTTCATGGGGAAAATAATGCACTTTCTGAGCAAAAGAAGGACATTTTGTAGTTGGACGCAGAAGGGGACATGGTCAGGGCATGTGGCTACACACGGGCATGTCCAAGGGTCGAGATTGTTCACCATAGTGCCACACATGGCTCGGCCGTGTGGAAACACATGGTCGTGTGGCACTGTGATGCACGTGAACGCGACCTCAAATCTCACGACAGAGATCATCATGAACTCAAAGCGCGTGCTCGCGCTCAATGCTCACAAGTGCACAGATGTCGTCAAGTAATAAAAAGATTATCGATCCCACATAGACTGAGATTCGAGTACCGATTTAGTAAGTGGAGGTTATTATTAGGAATTCAAATTTAAGGGTTGTGAGTGAGAGGGTTGACGGTGGTCTCAACTCAATGCGCTATCACACGTAATAAGAAAGAAACTAGTTATGAGTCATTGGAAGGGATTGTAGGATTTTAGTTTCGTTTGTGTGTGGCAGAACACATTGTCAATTGGGGTTTGCCTAGGTTTCAAGCTACGATTTTGTGGAAAGGACATCATACACTCCCCCGATGAGCCTTCGCAACAATCAGAAGTTACCTCTGCCATTACCAAGTCGACCCCTAGAATTAGGATGTGATAGTCGGTACGAGGATGCCTAATCGATCCTTGCGACGAGTCAAAAATGTTGTGCATTTCCTACTCTATCGCATCCTTCTACCCATGGTTACGGGAGATGAGGCCAAACTCTAGCTTCCTCCTTAATTCTCCTAAATCTTAGATACGAGGGTTGTCACCCCTCGTATCGGCTAGCACAGTAGAAAAAAAACCAAAACAATAGTTATAACTCTAAACCAAATGCTAATTGAAAATAAAAATTCAAGAACAGAATTTAATTTGGAATATCATGTTCTACGCACACAAACTACTCCCTAATCCTAGAATCGGAGAGTCTACTCCATAAATAAGAGAGGAGAAACACAAAGCACGATCATGTTCATCTAAACAATAGAAATTAAGCAAAGAACAGAAATTACAATGTAATATGACTCTTCTCTCCAGTGTTGAAGTGTATAATTTGGATCATCGGTGACTTTCTTCCTCCCCATTACGAGTTCCCGATGCTTTTTAGGGTGTCAGAGTGTCATCCCAGTCGTCGTGCCTCCCCCCTAGGGTTTGGGCATAGCCTCTTTTATATAGACATCAACTTGGATCTCTCTAAAACCTAGAAAATAACCGACTCACGTTAGAATCGAGTAGCGCCACACGGCCGTGTGTTTCCACATGGCCAGGCCTTGTGTGCCACTGGGGTGGCCAATTTTTCCCCTTGGACATGGTCGTGTGTAGCCACACGCCCTGGTCGAGCCCTCTTCTATGTCTAGCTGCAAAATGCCCTTCTTTTGCTCCGAAAGTGCATCGTTTTCCCCATAAAATCCTATTCTACACACAAAAGTATAAAGAGCAGATATCCAAACTAGAAAATAGGAAATGCATGCAAAACAAAGTAAAATATGCATGAAACAAACATAAAATGTAATGAGATGTGAGTGAAAACTACTCCTAAATCCCTTTATGTTTTGCTCACATCAATTCCCCCAGACATAAATCTTTGCTTGTCCTCAAGCAAACCTCAGTGCCATGAAATTTTAAAAGGTAGTGTTCCATACTTAACATGTTAACTAGATTTATCAAGTGGTATTTATAATCAAAGCAAAATAGATATGTTCTAGAAATTCACTAAGTTAGCTTCTTGTGCTCATGCTAAGTGAATATTCTTAGGGGATACTCATTCCATGGTAAGTTAAGTCATCATCCTATAGTTTTCCTAAGGTCTCCGACTCTTAGGCACTTACCTGCCCAAAGCGAGGGTCATTATCTAGATCTAGCACAAAGTCTCAAAGGCATGCTCGGTATTGAGAGAAATTGGAAGGTGTTTCCTCAATAACTTAACTCGGTCTCAAAGGGGCACCTAACCATTTCCACCCACGACAACTATTTTTTTATCCCTCATAATTTTATTTTTTAATTATTTTTTTTACTCTCATTTTTTTCTTTTTTTTATTCCATTTTTTCTCTCTCTTGAGATTTTGATTTTTTTCGAATGGGCTTCCACAATTCGAGCATCTCTAGCAACTAAAATGCTAAATCTAAGGTCACCTATGGATTCCAAAGTACTAGACTACTGGGATGAATCATAACTAGGTATGTACTAGATTATCCCTTTCAGAATGGTCGTCATGGGTAGGTGTAAAAATAAAAGCTAACCAATGTAAGTCTAGAACATTAATTAGAGCAAATAAAATAAAATACCACGAGGTAAATAAAGTTAAGTTACCCATGGAAACAACTCATGATGAAAACTTTAAAAATACTACTGAAGTAGCTTAAATATAGCAAAAATTAAGTACTGACGAAACAAAAACCTCTATAAATGAATGCTAACTAAAACAAATGCAAATGACAGGAAAGAAACTACTATTAGAAACAAAATAAATGAAAACATGGGGTCCCCCCAGACTTATATAAGACAGTACCGCTAATATAGTGGTCGAGGTGGGAAATCCGACAGTCTCAGCATGTCAGGCTCCTTAGAAAACCTGGTGTTCAGCCACCAATACCACATGTACATGTGGTCGATCTGAGAGATGGTGGATGCAGTGGACGCTCTGTGCTCCTCCTCTCGGGCCCACTGTGCCTGATAGGCATGCATGTGCTGCTGCATCTCCTGGCAGTAGGTGGCCTCATCCTGGTGACAGGCAGCCTCCTCCTGGAAGTAGACACAGGCCTCATCATAGAACTCCTCAACCCGCTGAAAGTGCTCCCAGAAGCTCTGAAACTCTACCTGTGTGTAAGTGCTCTGCTCCTCTCATCGCTGCCTCTACGTCTGCTGCTCGACATATATGTCATCGACGTGCGATCGAAACTCCTAAAAATCATAGACAGATGTACCTTTATCCTACTCAAAAGTAGAAAAAGGTGGTGGTGCAGGTGTAGGCCCATGTCTACGTGGACTAGGTGGGCTCCTATGAATGCGTGGACTGGAGGGAGAGTGATGTAAAGGGGGAGAGATGGGTGTCGATGTGGATGGTCCCTCATATGGCGGGGACTCCACTATCAAGTCAAAGTGTCAATTGGCGCATGTGGTGATTGTGGTACAATAGGGGTCGGGGAGCCTAAGGGATGATAGGTTTTTCCTTACAAAGAACAAGGAGTGTCCCTCTCTCACTATCATCTTCATGGCCATACACACTCCTAAGTTGATCCTAGGGTTCCCGTCTATGTTATCTAGTGCAGTGTAGTCATACCCCATCCTATGGCAAATGTTGGTAAGTAGGCCCCCACAATGATCTCTCCTCTCGCTACTTTGCCCATTTCACTAGGTGTCTAATGAAATGGGACCCTACATCGATGCTACTATTTTCTTGTAGCATGTCCCACAAGCAAAGAAGCTCACTAGCTCGCACTACACCGTCACTCTCCCCATGACCAAAAATAGTACTTGCTATGATTCAGTGTAGGTACCGAAAAATGGGGTTTTGGAGGCGTGATGCTTTGGCCCTAGAAGGGTCATACGCGTGCTCTCCTGTAAATTCAGTCCAAAAGATCTGAGAGTTGAACCCAATAGGGGTTCTTCTCTCTCCCCCACTAGGCAAGTCAAAACATGTATTCCATTGGTGTAGTATCCATTCATGCTCAATATTAAATAGCCTAAAGGTAATCCTACCCTCTTCGCTCTCTCTACCCGTTAAAACCTCTACTTCTAAAGAACTTAGAAACTTTAAAACTATCCTAGGGTAGGTTGGGTGTCTTATCCCCATTATCTCTCCCCACTCCATTTTTACAAATAGGTCTTGAATATAACTAAGAAAACCTAGGGATTCTGGTAAATCTTCATCAAGATTCCTAGTTGCAGTGATTCTAGTAGCAAGCATGTTATATCTATCATATGCACATTATTTCGAGAAAGGATGGTTGGAAGAGTGTTACCTTCCTCCGGTGCTTGAGGGGTGTCCATTCTTCTTGTACTTCGCTCTGAAGCACCGGATCGAGATGTCACTTGCTTAGTTCTCCTCATCCTTACTTCTTTTGAGCTTCCTTGAAGGTTGGAAAGGCTTTTAGGTGATGGGGAAGAAAGATTCACACAACTAGGGCAAGAGGAACCAAAGCACACGGTGCATTTCAGGTGAAAATGCACGGCTTGACCATTTAACCCTTGCATGACACGACCATGTGAAAACACATGTCCATGTCGTGTGCACTGCTAGAAGGTGGGACAAGGCCGTGTGAAAACATACGACCAGGTCGTGTGTCCCCCATTTCCTTCTCACAATGCACAACGGTATGCATTCTTCTTACTCGCTCAGTCATGTGAGTTCAAAGTGATTTTACTTTTACCTAGCAAATTCTTTCTAGTCCTAATTCATGTTAAAATTCTAAATGAAATGGAAATCAAAGTTCAAATTAAACAAATAAATGCAATACAATGAAAAGAACACCTAAAAACTAAACTTGGGTTGCCTCCCAAGAAGCTCTTTGTTTAAGGTCTTTTAGCTCGACCCTACCCCACAGTCTTAACTTGGCTCTGGAGGTTCTATGAACCTCCATTCATCCATCTCGGAGTTGACATCCAGTGGGTTCGGCTCTACCCTACTGAAAGTGTAGCCATCTAGGAAGGGCGCTCTATATTTTGACAAATTGAAAATGATGATCTCCCCATCTACCTCCAAGGAGATCTTGTGCACTTTTACATGTATTAATGCTCCCGCAGTCACCAGAAAGGGTCTTCCCGAAATGATGGGGTTCTGGAGGTTTGGTCCTGTGTCCAATATAATTAAATTCGTGTGTATCACAAAATTCTCAATAACCACAAGAACATGTTTTAACATGCCAACGGACTTCTTGATCGTGTCATATGCCATGCAAATACCTATGCCCATTGGTTATATACTGCCCAGCCCCATCTCTAGATAGAAAGCATAGGGTATCACGCTAATTGATGACCCTAAGTAGTACAATGCTTCATTGAAGCTTTCCCCATAAATCGAGTAGGGGATAACAAATTCACCAGGGTCCTCAACCTGTGGTGGAATTTTATCTTCAATTTCAGCTTGGTCGGGTAGCGTTGATATCATGGTTGCACACCCCTTGGCGGATCTATTCTTCTGACCTACTCTTTCTCCAAATATTCCCTCCTCCTTAACTTGACTCGGCTCGGGTAGTGATGGAGAACTATCCACATATTGCAACAGGGTTTGAGCTATCTCGGTCACTTGTGTTTCCAACATCCTCGTGTGACTTGTAAGACCATCAACAGTGGCCTTCAAATCCTTAAGTGACTCTTCTATTTTCTAATGTTGGCGTCGAAACTCTTCATTGGCCTTTGTTTGGGTAGCAATGAAGTCTTCCATCATCAATTCTAGCCTAGATTTCTATGGTTGTTGTTGCCCATTGCCCTGTTGTTGCCCATACCTTCCTAATGGTTGGATATTCCCCCAGTTATTCTGATATGAAAAGTTCGGGTGGTTCTTCCATCCGGGATTGTAAGTACTAGAGTATGGGTTTTTGGGATTTTGATTGTAATCCCCAACCGCATTAACATGCTCAATCTGCTCTTCTAATCCACCCTGCCTTTCATAGTAGTCCTTTCGATACGCTACTGCTCCTTCTCCAAAGTCATTGGTCGCACATGTAGAAACAGGAATGAAAGAGTCGAACCGTTTGCTAAGCACGTCCAACCTCGCTACCATGTGGTCCACGAAGTTGACAACATATTGTCCTACGATAGGAACTGGGTGACTACGTTCGGAAGCCCATTGATGGTGGTTCTGGGCCACCTCTTCTATTAGCTCCTCCGCTTCCTCTATAGTCTTGTTCATAAGCACTCCTCCTGCAGTAGAATAGAGGGACATCTTTGTGGTGTATGTGATCCCATTATAGAAGATGTGGATCACCAACCACCTTTCTAGTCCATGATGGGGGCATTGGTAGAGTAGCCCCTTGTAGCGATCCCAGGCTTCAAATAGGGACTCCCCTTCCTTCTGATGGAAGCTCGTTATTAGATGGCGCATGTGAGCAGTCTTGCTAGGTGGGAAGTATTTATTCAAGAATTGTTGCTCACATTGCTCCCAAGGAGTAATGCTTCCTGAAGGTAGGGAGTGAAGCCATGCCTTTGCCTTATCTCACAATGAGAATGGGAATAGGCTAAGGGGATCGCGTCTGTAGGGACTCCATTAATCTTCATTGTTGAGCAGATTTTCAAGAATGTCTCCAAGTGCCAGATCGGGTCTTCAGTTGTAGCTCCCTCGAATTGACTCTGTTGGACCATGTGAATGAGTGTCAGTTTCAGCTCAAAGTTGTTTGCTGAAATAGACGGTCCAGCTATATTCGGCCTAAATCCTCCAGCACTAGGGGTTGCGTAATTCCATAAAGGTCGGCTACCTATATTCACCTCGGATGCAGCTTGGTCCTCCATCCACTTCTGTTCAGCTTTCCGGCGATGATAGGTTCATTCGATTTCTAGATTGATCGGAATCAGGCCTTCCAATCCAAAGTCTCTATGCATACGAGCAACTGAGCCACAAAATTAGGAGTATTACCTAATACTTAATTAAAATAGAAAATAGCCTAAACTAATACTAAATCAAATGTAGAAAATTTTACTAAAAGTTTCTGCAACGTAATTACTAAAATAAATATAAACTTACTCTAGATATTAAAAATCTAAAACTGAAGTAAATAAAAAGAAATAAAAGAAATTTAAAGCAAAGCAAGTAAAAAATTCTACCTTAAGTCTGATTCAATTATCCGCTTCCTGATTCGATATTGAATCAATCAGTCCCCGGCAATGACGCTGAAAACTTGATGCACGCGAACACGATCTCAAATCTCGCGACGGAGACCATCGAGGACTCAAAGCGTGCACTCGTGCTCAATGCTCGCAAGTGCATTGATGTCATCAAGTAATAAAAAGATTATCGATCCCATAGGGACTGAGATTCGAGTACCGATTTAGTATGTGGAGGTTATTGTTCGGAATTCAGATTTAAGGGTTGTGAATGTGAGGGTTGACGACAGTCCCAACTCAATACAGTGCCACATGGAAGAAGAAAGAAACTAGTTGCGAGTCTTTGGAAGGGATTCTAGGACTTCGGTTTTGCTTGTGTGTCACAGAACACGTTGTCAATTGGGTTTTGTCTAGGTTTCTAGCTACAGTTTTTTGGAAAGGACATCATACACTCCCCCAATGAGTCTTCGTATCTATCGGAAGCTACCTCTGACATTACCATGTCAACCCCTGGACTTAGGATGGGATAGTCGGTATGAGGATGTCGAATAGATCCCTGCAACGAGTCGAAAATGGGATGTGTTTCCTACTGTATCGCATCCTTCTACCCACAGTTACGGGAGATGAGGTCAACCCCTAGGTTCCTCCTTAATTCTCCTACATCTTAGATACGAGGGTTGTCCCCCTCGTATCGGCTAGCACAGTAGATAGAAAACCAAAACAATAGTTATAACTCTAAACTAAATGAAAATTCAAGAAAAGAATTTAATTTGGAATAACATGTTCTACACACACGAATTACTCCCTAATCCTAGAATTGGAGAGTCTACTCCATAAATAAGAGAGGAGAAACACAAAGCACGATCATGTTCGTATAAACAATAGAAATTAAGTAAAGAACAGAAATTACAATGCAATGTCACTCTTCTCTCCGGCATTGAAGTACAAAATTTGGATCTCCAGTGACTTTCTTCCTCCCCATTGTGAGTTCCCAAAGATTTTTAGGGCGTTGGAGTGTCATTCCGGTCGTCGTGCCTCCCCCCTAGAGTTTGGGTGAATCCTCCTTTATATAGACATCATTCTGGATCTCTCTAAAACCTAGAAAATAACTGACTCATGTCAGAATCACGCAGCACCACACGACCGTGTGTTTCTACAGGGTTAGGCCATGTGTGGCGCTGGGGTGGCCAATTTCACCCCTTGGACACGACTGTATGTAGTCACACTCCCTAGTCATGTCCCCTTCTGCATCCAGCTGCAAAATGCCCTTTTCCCCCCGAAAGTGCATCGTTTTGCCCATGAAATGCTATCCTGCACACAAAAGTACAAAGAGCAAATCTCCACATCAGAAATAGGAAATGCATGCAAAACAAAGTAAAATATGCATGAAACAGATATAAAATGTAATGAGATGTGAGCGAAAACTACTAAAACCCTATAAGTTTTGTTCACATCACATTGCGCAATTTTGACACGATTCAGTTATTTTCCAAGTTTCATGAAGATCCAGGATGATGTCTATATAAAGGAGGCTACGCCCAAACCCTAAGGAGGAGGCATGACGGACAAGTCGACACTACGATGCCCTAAAAATCTTGGGAACTCACAACGGGGAGGAAGAAAATCGCCAGAGATCCTAGTTTTGCACTTCAACGCCAAAGAGAAGAGCCATATCACATTGTAATTTTTGTTCTTTGCATAATATCTATTGTTTATATGAACATGATCATGATTTTCATTTCTCCTCTCTTATTTATGGAGTAGACTCTCTGATTCTAGGACTAGGGAGTAGTTTGTGTTGAGTTAGAACATGTGTGTTTAAATATCTTTTCGTTCTTGAATTTATATTTGCAATTGGCATTTGGATTAGATCTATAGCTATTGTTTTGGTTTTCTATCTACTATGCTAGCTGATACGAGGGGTGACAACTCTCATATCTAAGATTTAGGAGAATTAAGGAGGAACCTAGGGGTTGGCCTGATCTCCCGTAACTGTGGGTAGAAGGATGCGATATAGTTGGAAATGCGCCCCATTTTCAACTCGTCACAAGGATCAATTCGACATCCTCGTACTGACTATCCCGTCCTAAGGTCAGGGGTCGACCTGGTATGGCAGAGGTAGATTTCGATAGATACGAAGGCTCATCAGGAGAGTGTATGATGTCCTTTCCACAAAACTGTAGCTAGAAACCTAGACAAAAACCCAATTGACAATGTGTTTTGCGACACACAAACGAAACCGAAATCCTAGAGCTGAAGGCTAGTGACACCCGGAGGAAGCCGCGGTGGTCGGGCGACACTCGAGTGACTTCAGAGGGAGCCGAAGGAATCAAGTGGAAGGCCGGAAGAAAAAGCGACATAGTAAGTATCGAGGTAAGCTCGAGTGAGTAAAGTGAAGTGAGGTCGTGTCCTTTGTACGGGGACGTCCTTAGGCGACGATCTGACCAAGACTTCCCATGGAAGGTCTATGTTGAGATTGGACGGCAAGTGGCCATCGAATTCACTTATATTTTGAGCTAAATCTTTATTGTAGTCAAAAATCCTAGCCATCAGTTCAACCGGCCAGTTCAACCGATGGTCAAAAATCAGCCTCGAGGAGTCAAGCTTTATCACCATTTTTCAAGGAGTTTTGTGCCCAATTCCTATTGGTTGAGGACCCATTCGATGAGGGGCTTAAAGGATATAAAAGGAGGGTTTCTCCTAAGGTTTTTCATCATCTCTAAGTGCTCACAAACCTCCACAACTCTACGATTTTCCGACGACTCTACGACGAAGTGCTGTCAACAACCCTAGTTTACTTTCTACTCTTTTAGTTGTTGGTATTCTTATTTTGTCGTCTCTTTAAATATTGCAATTCCTTTTATTAATCGAGGTTTTCTATCGTTGCACTTTACATTAATAGAAGAGAGGGTTTGTCTCTCTATCTTTTCTTTCGAAGTTTTTTTTGTAATCGTCAAACTCCTACCTCCAACGAGGAGGAATGTTTTTAGTGAATTGCCCTCCGTGCGTGATCAAGGATCACTAGGGTCTTGGAGTAGTAGCCGAAGGCTATGAACCAAGTAAAAAAACATTTGTATCATTTACTTATAGTTTATCTTTCCGCTGCAATTAACTGTCTACTTGAGTTTTAATGAACGAATTAGAAAAAAAAGGTTTATCGCTATTCACCCCCCCCTCTAGCGATCCGCTTCGATCCAACAATTGGTATCAGAGCCGGGGGTGCTTAGATTTGGTGAAACCACCAATCTAGCATTTTTTACAGATTTATTTTTCGTTCATTTAAATTTTTCTGCCACACTACTAATCCAAGACGATGTCTTGGTACTCTTGGTTTAGTTTTGTTTTGCAAGTATTCGCTTTTGGAGTAGCCGACGGTAAAACGGGCATAACTTTTCGTAGAAGTTGACCCACAAAACGGTCTACCTACCAAAACGAAGCTCTCGAAAAGATATACACTACTTACCAGGGTAAACCCTCGCAACAAGCTGTATTCATCCGGAAAAACCATCATTTAGTACCATTTCTGGGACATCGAAGGTTGTAAGTGCTCATCTTTTATTTTAGTTGGTTATTTCTCATTTATTCCTTTTGTTTCTTTTCATTTCCTACATTACTAATCCAAGGCTAAGTCTTGGAACCTTTTTTTTCGTGTTTTTTTGGTATTTTTTGTGCATGTTTTCCCTTCCAAATGGCCCATCTCGAGGGTTTTAGCACCGTCTGACCTCCATTTTACAACGGAGATGATTTCCGTTACTGGAAAGGTCGGATGGAATGCTTTCTCAAAACCTAAATTGAGATGTGAATCATAATCCAAATGGGTTTCACACTTCCGACTAACGAAGTGGGTGAATCCTTGGGTTATGACCAATGGACCATTGCGACAAAACGACAAGTCAAAGCCGACGCCAAGGCAACACAAATCCTCCAATGCGGCTTGTCCAAGGAGGAGTTAAATCGCGTCGGCCCCTTCATAAGCGCAAAGGACCTTTGGACAAAGCTAGTGGAGCTACACGAAGGGACCGATGAAGCCAAGGTATGTAAGCGCGACCTTTTATTTAATAAATTATATAATCTAAAAATGCAGGAACATGAAACGGCGACGCAACTCCACGCCCGCATCCAGGACATAGTCAACAATCTACACGCAATCGGGCAAAAGGTCGAAAACCGTGACCTTATAAGGTATGTCCTAAACTCCTTTCCGAGGACTACCTTGTGGGCATCCATGGTCGATGCCTACAAGATCTCCAAGGATCTTTCTAAACTTAGGTTAGATGAACTTTTTTCTGATTTCGAACTTCATGAGCAGTCTAACTCGGAACCCGAGAAAGGTATAACACTATTTGCAGGTTCAAAGAAGAAAACCGCTAGCAATCCACCCCCGAAGGAAGAAGAGGATGAGTCAGATTCGGAGGTCGACTCGGAAATGGAGGCCGAACTAGTCAACCTAGTTCGGAGGATAGTCAAGGGACAAAAACGAACCGTCACTCGACCCAACGAAGGTAAGCCTAAAAGTTCAAATATTAGATGTTATGAATGCAACAGGTTTGGATATATCAAGTCCGAATGCCCAAAACTCAAGAGCAAGGCACCAAAACACAAAAAGGCACTCAACCCTACTTGGGAAGAAGCTTCCGAGGAAGAAGACGATGATCGAGTCCTCATGGCTAAACCGGTGGAATCGGAGATGGAGTCGGAACCGGAACTTGAATCGGAAATCGAAGACGAGTCGGACTGCAAAGCACTATTCAAGACAAGCCACGGATACGCATCCGGTTCAAAAGATACACTCAAGGTAAGTCAATCTCTCATTACAACACTTTATAGTGCAATTAAGTTTTTAAATAGAAAATTAGCTAAGTCCGAGTCCAAGGTCGAGACCCTAATTGAGGAAGTTAAACTCCTCAAACACGAGGTCTCCCTAACCACTTCGACTAGTCGAGTTCAAGAGAAGGACTCAACTCGGGTTGAAAAACTCAAAGTTGAGAACTCACTCTTAAAAAGTCAAGTCGAATATCTTAGGAATACGTTGGAAAGGTTTACTTTGGGATCCAAAGGACTTGACCTCCTACTTGGATCGCAAAGGGTCATGTACAACAAGGTCGGGCTAGGGTTTAGCTCAAACACGACCAATAAGTCGTATATGTCGATTGTAAGTCGACAAAAAAAATGTGTCCAAGCATGGGTCCCTAAGACCACCTTGATTTCAAACTTAGGATCAAACCAGTACTGGGTTCCAAAGGACCAAATCCACTATGTGGAGAGACCGAATCGATTCAATGGTCCAGGGGGAGCTAGTACGAAACTTGTTTATGTTTTAACTTAGAAATTGCATGCTTAGGTTTTTATTTAGTTGGATTTTTCTTTTAGAATGGTTAGATAGGACTATAACTCGTCAACACTTGATAACATAGTACTAGGACGCGGTGAGATGATAGTACCCTAGGAAAACGGAGTCTCGTGTATTCGAGCTAGATAAGGCATATCTAGTTCGGTTCACTGGACCGAGTGGAACTAGCTGAAGCTACCTCGCCGTATCCTAGACTAGTTAGACCAGGAAGTGGTCTTAGGTGAGTCAAGTTACTATTTTCTTGAAAATGGCTTTGTGTAAGGAAGTGGTCGTTGTTCCGATCAAAGAAGGCCTCTGTGCCTCGCCATGACCTGGAAGCCATGATCTTGAAAAGGTGACTTGATAAGCCTAAGGTCAAATCCGAATCTAGCACAAGGTTGACAAGTGTTTAAGTCATTAAATTTAAATCAAGTAAAATTGGAAGTCATCTCACAAGAACATATAGGGTTAACGTGTTTGATCATGTAGACATGGGTGAGATGATTTAGGTTAATAATTTTCAACCAATCTTTAATAAATCCAATATCCGATCTAACTACCTTGCGTGTAGGATCAATGGATGTTGGACAGTGGTTGCTCCCGACACATGACCGGGGATCAACTCAAGTTTTCGAAGCTTTGATTCAAACGACAAGGATTGAGAGCCTTCGGAAATAACGGCAAGCTCAAAATCATCGGATCAGGTGATATTGAGCTTAACTCAAATTTTGTTATTCAAAACATTTTATTAGTAGAAAATTTTCAATATAATCTACTTAGTGTAAGCCAATTGTGTGATAATAACTATAAGGTCATATTTCTAGAAAATGAATGCGTAATTAATACAAACGAAACCTCTAAAACAATTCTTAAGGGAACTAGAAATAACAATATTTACACTATTAACTTAACTAACTCCTCAACTAAGTGTCTTATGACACGGCAAGAGGAATCATGGTTGTGGCACCGACGACTCGGTCACTCACACCCAAGACTCATCCACAAGATGAGTCAGAGTGACTTAGTCAGAGGTTTGCCTAACCTCAATAACTTGGATAATAAAATATGTAATGCTTGTCAACAAGTTAAACAATCTAGGACACAACATCAACTAACTATGGAAGTAAATTCTGTTTAGTCATTATTGATGACTACTCTAGATTTACTTGGGTTAGGTTCATCAAACACAAAAGTGATACCCTAGATCAATTAATCAACCTATTTAAGTTAATAGAAAATCAACAAAACATTAAAATCAAAAGACTTAGGACTGATCATGGTGGTGAATTCGAAAACCATAGGTTTACAGAATTCTGTAACCTAAATGGATACCACCATGAGTTCTCTTGCCCTAGAACTCCACAACAAAATGGCCGAGTAGAACGTAAAAATAGAACCCTACAAGAAGCCGCTAGGACAATGTTAAATGAGTATAACCTACCCGATAGGTTTTGGGCGGAAGCCGTGAGTACGACATGCTATGTCCAAAATAGGATCCTTATGGTAAAGAGGCACCTTAAGACCTCATACGAGATTTATCACGATAAAATACCTAACATCAAGTACTTTAGGGTATTTGGGTGTAAGGTACATATCCTAAACACTAAGGATTACCTAGGGAAATTTACATCCAAAACCACGACCGAAATCTTTCTAGGATACTCGACTACAAGCAGAGCTTATAGAGTATATAACCACGACACCCTTAGAGTCGAGGAGACTATCAATGTAGTATTTGATGAAGGACACGAACCTACAAAACCGTCGGCAACCCCAATTAGCTAGCCGACTCATACTAGACCTAACTCTGATCCGGAGATCAGGTCTAGTGTTAATCCTAACCTAAGTCAACCAAGTCACTCTATCGACCAAGTGATAGATGACTCCAACCAAACTAGAACTCAAATGAGTCATCCTATGGATCAAGTTGTAGACTCAAACCCAAATCCAACTAGGACTCAAACGAATCATCCTATCGACCAAGTGATAGGTGATCCAAGTCTAGGAGTTCGAACTAGAGCCTCATACAGAAACCTTAGTCAAATATCTTTAATTTCTAAAATTGAACCCAAAACTATTGACCAAGCTCTTCTTGATCCCGATTGGATTATTGCAATGCAAGAAGAGTTGGCTCAATTCACTAGGAACGAAGTATGGGAATTAGTACCACCACCTAAAGATAAAACAATCATTGGAACAAGGTGGGTGTTTAGAAATAAAATTGATGATAAAGGTGAAGTAGTTAGAAATAAATCTAGACTAGTTGCTAAAGGGTTTAGTCAAGTCGAAGGTTTAGATTACGATGAGACCTATGCCCCAGTAGCTAGATTAGAGTCCATTCGAATGCTATTAGCATATGCAGCACATCGAGGATTTAAGTTGTTTCAAATGGATGTGAAATCTGCATTCTTAAATGGATACATTAAAGAAGAAGTTTATGTTAGTCAACCCCCCGGCTTCAAAAGTTTAGACAAACCCGATCATGTTCTTAGATTAAAGAAAGCTCTCTATGGACTTAAACAAGCTCCTCGAGCTTGGTACGAGAGACTTTCGATTTATCTTAAGTCCAAAGATTTTAACCAAGGTGTAGTTGACCCAACCCTTTTCGTAAAAACCTTAGGTAAAGACATATTCATAGCCCAAATCTACATAGATGATATTATTTTCGGAACCACCAACTCAATCCTACTAAATGAGTTCATTTCACTTATGGAAAGTGAATTTGAAATGAATTTAGTAGGCGAGTTAAACTTCTTTTTAGGTCTACAAATTAAACAAACTAAGGATGGAATATACCTACATCAACACAAATATACTAGGGAATTAATTAAACGCTTTGGAATGCAAGACGCTAAAATTATTAATACCCCAATGGCAACTAATGTTAATATAGAAGAAGATTTAATCGGAAACTCAATTGATTTAAAATACTATAGGAGCATAATAGGGAGTCTCATTTACTTAACTGTAAGCCGACCTAATATCCTATTTGCAGTAAGTATATGAGCAAGGTTCCAAACATGTGACAAGGAGTCTCACCTAACTCTAGTCAAGCGTATCCTTAGATATCTAAAGGGTACACTTAATGTCGGTATTTGGTACCCTAGATCTACGGAGTTCGAACTAACTGGCTACTCTGATTCGTAGTATGCCGGTAGTAAGCTCGATAGAAAGAGTACGAGTGGTTGTTGTCAACTTCTCGGCTCGAGTCTAGTGAGTTGGTGCAGTAGGAAGCAACACTGTGTTGCCTTATCTACCACCGAAGCTGAATACATCGCGATGGGTGAGTGTGTCACTCAGCTTCTTTGGATGAAGCACACTCTCCGCGACTTTAAGTTAGACTTTACGAACAGAAACTCCACGTAGATAACATTAGTTCAATTAATCTTACTAAGAATCTGATATGTCACTCTAGGACCAAACATATAGAGGTCAAACACCATTTCATTCGAGAACATGTGGCCAACGGAGCCATACAACTCGAATATGTCGAATCGAAGTCTAACTTGGCAGACATATTTACTAAAGCCCTACCCGAAGCCGAATTTAGTCTATTAAGACGAAAATTGGGCATGTGCGTAGTAGAATAGGACAATGCAAATTATATTGCTACTATTTCATACTTTTCATTTTTCATGGAACTAGTATAGGACATACCTTAGATATCATGCACCTATAGATTTAAGGAGCCAATACATCTCACAACACATAGGACTAATGTGTTTGTGTACTTAGCCACATAGATGGGTGTGAGATGTTAGGACCTTACTTCTGGTTCCAGATGTAGAGCTAGTGCATCGCCATGAACCACGGAGTATAATCATACATACTAACCGACTCTGACCAGGACTGGTTGATCTTTCATATCAATCAAGCCAAATATGAGTTGAACATTTTATAGATGAACTTACTTTCAGTATATTATTTTCAAAATAATGTGGAACATTTTCAAATTAATACTTATTTTTTATTCCACACACACCCTCACTCTTTTCGATATATGGCAAAAGGGGGAGAAAAAGGCCAAAGTTAAGGGATATTTTTTTTTATGGCCAAGGCTTAGTTAACTTGTTCGTGTTAACAAAACGGAAAGGTTTACTTTACTTTAAGTTAACTTGTTAACAAAACGGAAGTAAAGGCCAAGGTTAAGAAATCAATTTTTTGATTTCTTAACTTAAAACTTATTTTAAACACTATGGCCAATATTAAGTAATTGCAGTTACTTAATTCTTTTGTTTAGTAGCAAACATCAAGGGGAAGAGTTAAAACTCTTTCTCAAGTACTCACCCTCGGTCAAGGGGGAGCACTTGAAAAAAAAAGTTTTTATATACTCCTGCTCATTCATGCATATCTCTTGCTCATTTTGCTTAATGCACTTAATTTATTTTTCTTAACTTTGTATGTGGGTTTGCCATAAATCAAAAAGGGGGAGATTGTTGGTGTAGTAGGCACCTAAGTCGAACCTGAGTTTTGATTATAGCAACGATACAAAGTTAAGCTCTTGTCGTTATCTCATGAGCTGAATCGAGTGTGCAGAAAATTGTTATAGCAGGAGCTGAAGGCTAGCGACACCCGGAGGAAGCCGCGGTGGTCGGGCGACACTCGAGTGACTTCGGAGGGAGCCGAAGGAATCAAGTGGAAGGTCGGAAGAAAAAGTGACATAATAAGTATCGAGGTAATCTCGAGTGAGTAAAGTGAAGTGAGGTCGTGTCCTTTTTACGGGGACGTCCATAGGCGATGATCCGACCAAGACTTCCCATGGAAGGTCTATGTTGAGATCGGACGGCAAGTGGTCGTCGAATTCACTTATATTTTGAGCTAACTCTTTATTGTAGTCAAAAATCCTGGCCATCAGTTCAACCGGCCAGTTCAACCGGGCCAGTTCAACCGGCCAGTTCAACCGGCCAGTTCAACCGATGGCCAAAAATCAGCCTCGAGGAGTCAAGCTTTATCACCATTTTTCAAGGAGATTTGTGCCCAATTCCTATTGGTTGAAGACCCATTCGATGAGGGGCTTAAAGGCTATAAAAGGAGGGCTTCTCCTAGGGTTTTTCATCATCTCTAAGTGCTCACAAACCTCCACAACTCTACGATTTTCCAACGACTCTACGACGAAGTGTTGTCAATAACCCTAGTTTACTTTCTACTCTTTTAGTTGTTGATATTCTTATTTTGTCATCTCTTTAAATATTGCAATTCCTTTTATTAATCGAGGTTTTCTATCGTTGCACTTTACATTAATAGAAGAGAGGGTTCGTCTCTCTATCTTTTCTTTCGAAGTTTTTTTTGTAATCGTCAAACTCCTACCTCCAACGAGGAGTGTTTTTAGTGAATTGCCCTCCGTGCGTGATCAAGGATCACTAGGGTCTTGGAGTAGTAGCCGAAGGCTATGAACCAAGTAAAAAAACATTTGTCTCATTTATTTATAGTTTATCTTTCCGCTGTAATTAACTGTCTACTCGAGTTTTAACGAACGAATTAAAAAAAAAAGGGGTTTATCACTATTCACCCCCCCTCTAGCGATCCACTTCGATCCAACAGAATCCCTTCTAAAGGCTCACAACTAGTTTCTTTCTTCTTCCGTGTGACACCGTATTGAGTTAGGACTACCATCAACCCTCGCAAACACAACCCTTAGAACTGAATTTCGAACAATAACATCCACTTAGCAAATCGGTACTCGAATCTCAATCCCTGTGGGATCGATACTCTTTTTATTACTTGATGACATTTGTGCACTTGCGAGCATTGAGTGTGAGGGTGCGCTTTGAGTCCTCCATGGTCTCCATCGCGAGATTTGAGGTCGTGTTCGCGTGCATCAAGTTTTTGGCGCTATTGTTGGGGATTGATTGATTCGATATCGAATCAAGAAGTGGATAATTAGATCGAACTAATGATTAGATTTATTTACTTGCTTTACTTTTATTACTTTCTTTTATTTTATTTGTTTTATTATTTACTTCAATTTTAGATTTTTAATATCTAGAGTAAGTTTAGATTTATTTCAGTAATTACATTGCATTAACCTTTAGTTAAATTTTCTATATTTGATTTAGTATTAGTTTAGGCTACTTTCTATTTTAATTAAGTATTAGGTAATACTTCTAATTTTGTGGCTTGGTTCCTCATATGCATAGACGCTCAGGATCGGAAGGTCTATTCCGATCGATCTAAAAATCAAACGAACCTATCATCGTCGGAGAGATGAACAGAAGAGGATAGAGGATAAAGCAGCATCCGAGGTGGATATAGGTAGCTGACCTTTATGGGATTACATAGCCCCTAGTGCTAGAGGATTTAGGTCGAGTATAGATGGACCGTCCATTTTAGCAAACAACTTTGAGCTGATGTAGTCCAATGGGCCGCAACCGTCTAGAGGATATGGGCAACAACAGGGCAATGGGCAGCATCAACCACAGAAGTCTAGGCTAAAATTTATGATGGAAGACTTTATTGCTACCCAAACAAAGGCTAATGAAGTGTTTTGATGCCAACATTAGAAAACAGAAGAGTCACTTAGAGATTTGAAGGATAATATAGACAGTCTTGCAAGTCACACGCGGATGTTAGAAGCACAAGTGGCCTAGATATCCCAAATCGTGTCGCAACCAATGGATAGTTCTCCATCATTACCCGAGCTGAGTCAAGTCAAGGAGGAGGGAATATACGGCGAAAGAGTAGGTCAAAAGAACAGATCCACCAAGGGGTGTGTAGCCATGATTAACTAAGTTGAAATTGAAGATAGAATTCCACCATAGCTTGAGGACCCTGGTGAATTTGTTATCCCTTGCTCGATTTATGGGGAAAGCTTCGATGAAGCGATGTGCGACTTGGGGTCATCAGTAAGTGTGATGCCCTATGCATACTATTAATTTGCTTTTGAGCTAGGGTCACAAGTCCTAGACTCTCATGTTATTGCTTAGAATGGAGCGCAGCAACATGTAACTGAAACGAAGTACAATGTGGTCATTGAGAATTTTGTGATATACATGGATTTTATTATACTCGACATAGGACCAAATCCCTAGAATCCCATCATTTTGAGAAGACCCTTTTTGGAGACTGCGGGAGCATTTATAGACATAAAGGCGCATAAGATCTCTTTGGAGGTAGACACGAAGATCATCATCTTCAATCTGTCAGAGTGTAGACCTCCCTTCGTAGATGGCTACACTTTTAGTAGGGTAGAGCCGAACTCACCGGATGTCAACTCCGAGATGAATGAATGGAGGTTCATAGAACCTCTAGAGCCAAGTTAAAACAATGGAGTAGGGTCGAGCTAAAAGACCTTAAACAAAGTGCTCCTTGGGAGGCAACCCAAGTTTAGTTTTTTATGTTTTCTTTTGTTTGTTTAATTTGAACTTTGGATTCCATTCATTTAGCATTTTTTTACATGAATTAGGACTAGAAAAACCTGCTAGGTAAAAGTAAAATCACTTTAGACCTACACGACTGAGCGAGTAAGGAGAATTCGGACCGTTGTGCACCATGAGAAGGAAATGGGGGACACACGGCCTGACCGTGTGTTTTCACACAGTCATTCCCCCGACCCTCAGTAGTACACACGGCCTGGCCATGTGTTTTCATACGGTTGTGTCACGCAGGGGTTAAGTAAAATACACCATGTGTTTTAGCCCCAAATGTGTCATGTGCTTTGATTCCTCTTGCCCTAGCCATGTGAATCCCTCTTCCCCACCACCTAGAAGCCTTTGAAACCTTCAAGGAAGCCCAAAAGAAGTAAAGATGAGGAGGACCAAGCAAGTGGCATCTCGATCTGGTGCTTCAGAGTGAAGGACAAGGAGAATAGACACCCCTCAAGCTCTGGAGGAAAGTAACGCTCTTCCAACCCTCCTTTTTCAACATAATGAGCATAGGGATAGATATTGCATGCTTGCTACAAGAAGAATCACCGCAACTAGGTATCTTGATGAAGATTTATTAGAATCCCTATGTTTACTAGGTGATATTTAATCCATATTTGTAAAAATGGGGTGGGGAGAGATAATGGGGATAAGACATCCAACCTACCCTAAGACCGACTTTGGAGTGTATATGACCATGAAGATGATAGTGAGAGAGGGACACTCCTTGTGCTTTGTAAGGAAAAAACCTATCATCCCTTAGGCTCCCCGACCCTGATCGTACCACCATCACTATACGCGCCAACTGGCACTTAGACCTGATAGTGGAGTCCCCACCATATGAGGGACCATCAATATCTACACCCATCTCTCCCCCTTTACATCACTCTCCCTCCTGTCCACACATGCATATAAGCCCACCTAGTCCACATCAACATGAGCTTGAACCTGCACCACCACCTTTTTCTACTTTTGAGCAGGATGCAGGTACATCTACCTATGATTTTTTTGAGTTTCGATCATGCCTCGGCGACATATATGACGAGTAGCAGACGCAGAGGCAGCGATGGGAAGAGCAGAGCGCTTACACGCAGGTAGAGTTTCAGGGCTTCCGGGAGCACTTCCAGTGGACTGAGGAGTTCTACAACAAGGCCCGCATCTACTTCCAGGAGGAGACTGCCCGTCGCCAGGATGAGGCCACCTACTGCCAAGAGATACGAAAGCACATGCGTGCCCAACAGGCACAATGGGCCCGGGAGGAGGAGCACAGAGTAGTCGCTGCATCCACCAGTTCTCAGATCAACTACATGTATATGTGGCATTAGTGGCTGAGCACCAGGTTTACCCAGGAGCCTGACATGCCGAGAGTTTCGGACTTCCCACCTCGGCCACCATATTAGAGGTATAGTCTCATATAAGTCTGGGGGGACCCCAAGTTTTGATTTATTTTGTTTCTAGCAGTAGTTTTTTTCCTAATATTTGCATCTTAGTTAGCATTCAATTATTCATGCTTAGGTTGTTCATTTTTTTCAGCACTTAAATTTTGTTATCTTTAAGCTACCTCAGTAGTATTTTTAAAGTTTTCTTCATGAGTTGTTTCCATGGGTAGATTAACTTCATTTACCTCATGGTATTTTATTTTATTTATGTTGGTGAAGTAGGCACTTGAATCAAACCTGAGTTTTGATTATAGCAAATACACAAAGTTAAGTTCACTTTGTTATCTCACGAGCTGAATCAAGTGTGCAGAATTGCTAAGCTAAGCCGAAGGTCAGTGACACTCGGAGGGAACAATGGTGGCTGGGCGACACCGGGAGGACTTCGGAGAGAGCCGAGGAACTCGGGTGAAGACCAGAAGCGAAGCTTCAAAGGTAAAGGTTGAGGTAATCTCATGTGAGTGAGTGTAAGTAAGGTTGTGTCCTCCATACGGGGATGTCCATAGGCGTCGATCTAACCAAGACTTCCCAGGAAGGTCTAAGTCGAGATCGGATGGTAAATGGCCATCGAGCTTACTTCTACTAACTGCATTTTTGAGCTAACTCTTCATTGCAGTTGGAAACCCTGCCATCAATCGACTGATGCCTCCAGCAGTCGACTGATAGGGTTGATCAGTCGACTGCTGGTCAAGGATCAGCCTCGAGGAGAGTCAAAGCTTATCACCATTTCTCAAGGGCTAGGTGGCATCACCTCATGAAACCTCATCTCAACGATTAGGGTTTCACAAGGCTATAAAAGTAGGGGTTCTCCACCCCTTTTCCATCATTCTAAGAGCCTCCAAGTGCTTCCAATATGCTATGACCCTCTGACATTCTTACGACGATGAAGCGCTGCTAAAACAACGACTAGAGCTCAACCTGTTAGTAATATATGAGAGATGTCCTAAGGCAATCGCCTTATGTATAAACCATTTATATGATAAATGAAGATTCACTATTTGAGTATACATGTTTCATGTATTTGATTGGATCTTAAACTCATTTACTGAATGTCCACGATACGATTCACAGCATGAGAGAATTTGTGATTGGATCACAACTAGTGAGTATCTCTACATGTGTAATTGTGATGTATCAGAATTATCCTTAGTCGATGAATTGATGGATTTAGACACCATCAATTCTGTCGAGACTAGCACGAGGTATACTCCTTGGTGTATCCAAGCAGCTGATTCTCACTGGCTGGAGACATTGTGATGTCCGGAGTTGATCGTGGATGCTAGTTATGGTAACAAGTTCATTGGAGTGACCAGCCGTAAGACTTCATATGGTTTCCTGCATATATTGATATGTCAATGAAGTTCTTACTGTAGCTTAAGTGCGATGTTCCTTTGACTTGCGGTATTCAAGTCATCTTGATCATGGAGACTTATGCTTTGACATCTTAAGTAAACATCTCTAAGGAGATGTGGACGCGGGATGATTGGGTATAAGTCAAAATTATCGAAGGTGTTTGAATAGCCTATAAAGGATTCACCACTCCTTGCGAGGAGATGTATACCCATGGCCTCTCGTCGGATTGTTACTAAAGTCTTTGGCCAAAGCATTACATGTTTAGAGTAAAGTACTCTTCGATACATGTGCAGTAACTAGAATCCGTAGGATGAGGAAATGATATTTGGGCTAGGTGTGATGTAGTCAGCCTAGTGGGGACTGACACTATAGACCATGTCCTGAACCAAGTGGGTATAAGATGAGTAAAGGGAATGGGGCACGAATCATTCGAGCTGCTGAAGGGTTTCAGAAATAGTTCTGGATCAACCGTTGATCTTTTCGGTTAATTGGGGATCATGATGTACTACTAGGTGCCACTCATGATCGTTCTATAATTAATGGTTAATTATAGACGGCCAACATAAACCGAGAACCTATTTGGTCACACGCACAACGAGCGTAATCCAAAGGATTTAAAACGAGCTTGAGAATGGGATTCTCGGACCGAGAGAAACTAGGTTTGGTTGGACCAAACATAAAGCGAGCATGAAATCGTTTCAGTCGCAATGGAAGCGTGGATGGGCCGTGTCTTATGAAGACGTAATGGATGAACCAAAATGGTTTGGTTCTAATCCAATGGATGAGAATAAACCAAAGGGTTTGGTTTATTTTAAACGAATGAACCAAAAGTTGGTTCGGTTCGTTTTAACTTAAAATAAACCATCATGGTTTGGTTTATTTTAACTTATCTTAATGGAGCGGGTTAACGGGCCTAATGGTTATGATCCAATAACCATTAAGAGAATTAGTTCTCTATAAAAGAGGGCTTAAGGGATAATTAAGTCCTAATCCAACAACCCTAGGTTGAAGTTGCCGCCCACCTCCTCATTGGAGTTCTCGGGCGCCAACATCTTGCCGCCGCCATTGCTCCTCCAACCGGCGTCCCGAAGAGCTTCCTTCCTCGTTTAGGTTTGGCATCAAGGTGAGCTCTATCTTCCTTGGTTGGCGGCGCCTATCTCCTCCACCAAAGCTGTCCAGTTTTCTGGACAGCTTGTTCTCCTCTTGTCGGTCGTTTGGGCGGCGGTTAGAGCTCGACAGCGGCTAACTTACCGGGGATTCGATCTCCGGTAATCCTCTGAGGTGGAGGACGAAGGATTTGTCAAACAGTTGACGAATACCTCTCCGGAGAAGCGAGTTTTGAGGACTCATCTTTGCATCCGAATTTGGATTCAGATCGTGATCATCTCTCGATCACGTCGTCTTCAACACGAGGCTAGTAACCCGTATGAAGACGAAGCTCGTGGCTTAGAGAAGTCATCCTAAGGATACTCGGCGTGGATACGGATAGAGACGATTCTAGCGAGGATCATTCCGGTTGATGCCGTTCCCACTACACGTAATACGAAAGGTATAACGTAGTTAAATTTTCTTTTATTGCAAATTTAAATTTACGGTTATGTCTACACTTGTTGTAATATGCATGCATGTGATGTGTGTGTTGTAATAAATATAGATTTATTAATTTTATTGCTTCCGCTGTGCTCATGTTTACGAAATATGATCGAACACACACACGCCGCGGTATCGGAAATCCAACAGTGGTATTAGAGCCCAGGTTATGTTTCGACATAATCGTAAAATGGTTTTGCGATATTCATAATGTTATTTCAGGAAATTTTCTAATTTTGGAAATTTAGAAGTATTTATGGAAAATTTTCAATTTTGGAAAGTCTAGAAGTATTTATGGAAATCTTCCACTTTTGGAAAGTTGGAAGTATTTTATGGAAATTGATTTTTTCCATAAATAAAATATTTGATTAGATTTTGGAAATTTTTTTCCTAAATTAATCTTTATTTGATTTGGGAAATCAAATCTTAAAATATTTTATTTCCATAAGTAGTTTTAATGATTTAGGAAATTGGTTTCCTAAATAGATTTTCCTTAATCAAATAATTCCATAAATAAAATATGTGATTAGATTTGGAAATTCGTTTCCTAATTTAATTATGATTTGATTTGGAGAATCAAATCTTAAACATATTTTATTTCCATAAATAGTTATGACATATAAGGAAATTATATACATGACATAATTGTATGCCATATAATTGCATTAGATGCATAACATTATGTCATGCGTGTCGTGACATGTAGATGTATGCCATGTATGCCATGCCATGTAGATAATAGTTATTTGCATGCAAAGAGGATGAGACATAAAAACCCTTAAACAATATTAAATCCTACACCTTCCATTAATATGGTTAGAACCAGAGTTCCGTTTCTTGTTTGGGTTGTTGGACACTCTCCAAGCCCGACTCGAACCCGAACATGTTCAAACCATGGAATAGTTTAATACTAATATGGTAAGAGTCAGAGGTCAATCGTTAGCTTTGGTTGTTAGACTCTCTCCAAGCTGGGCTAATTGGTTGAATGCGCTCCAACCATATTAAAACTATTTCTCGATTAATGGGTTGGCTTTAACCTAGAGCATCGACTTGTTGGACTCTCTCCAAGGTCGATGTAAAGGGAGGTAAAGTTGGGTGCTATGCATATGATGCATACTTGTTAATGGGTTAACAACCCGACGTATGTGTGAACATTCAATTAGTTGATAGCACATTGTGATAGTTGCATATACGTGATATGCAATCGGTATAGTTGATACCTAGCGTCGTAGTTATGAATGACTTGTTGGACTCTCTCCAAGGTTGTTCATAACTATGATGGATATCAGCCCATTCGGAGATGGACCTACGATCTCCCGAAGTGATTTTGGGGTTTTTGAAATTCGAAAAATGAATGGGATTTATAAATGTATATTGATGCATTTTTAAAAATCATTTTCTCATATATGCTCATTTTGTATTTCTAAGATTGATCATGATGTCTTTGAATTTGCGTTCCACTTTGGATTCGAATAAATTGACTGGGCCAAGCTTCTTGGACTGGCTTAGAAGCTTGAGAATTGTTCTCAAGGTTGAAAAGCTTGCAAATGTCCTCGAAGCGCCTCTTCCCGCCCGTCCTAGTGACGATGCAACTCTGGACCAATTGTTGGCCTATCAGAAACATGTGAGTGATTCTGAACAAATGAGTTGCATTATGCTAGCCGCGATGGAACCCAAGCTACGAAAGCAGCATGAGCATATGGATGCTCATATCGTAGTCCTTCATCTTTGTGAGTTGGTTGATGAGCAAGTGAGATTCGAAAGGTTCAAAGTCTCAAAGCTCCTCTTCACCTCTGAGATGCTAGAAGGTTCATCTGTGGTACTGCTCAATATGCTGAAGACTGTGGAGTCTTCTAAGAAGCATGAGCAGGGGACGGTGTTGTTAGTTGATTCCTCGAAGAAAGGTTCTAAGAAGAAGTCAAAGGAATAGCAGAAGGGAAAGAAGAGAAGGGCTAAGAAGGTAGAACTAGTACAAAAGGAAACTTGCCATCATTATGGCAAGGAGAGCCATTTGCGAAGAAAGTGCAAGATTTATCTTGAGTCCGTGAAGAAGAATAAGGCATCGGATGCCCCATCTTCTTCAGATATCTTCGTTATTGATTGTCATTCTATTTCCTCAAACACTTGGGTATTGGATACTGGGTGTGGCTCACATATATGTAATGACATACATGGGCTAAGGAATAGAAGAAGACTCGTCAAGGGAGAGTCAAATTTACGTGTTGGGAATGGAGCAAAGGTTGTTGCACTCGCCATCGGAACGTATTTGTTGAAACTCCCTGCAGGACTTGTCTTAAAACTGGACAATTGCTTTTTTGTTTTTTCGTTGATAAAGAACATCATTTCTATTTCTTGTTTAAATAGAAATGGGTACCATTTGACTTTTAGTAACAATTGTTGTTACATATCTTTGAATGGAGTTCTTTATGGGACTGGAACTTTAAGCAATGGTGTTTATACATTGGACGTATCCAGTGACATTTGCAATATCGAAGCGAGCAACAAGCGTGCTCGAAAGGATAATCAAATAGACTCCTACATGTGGCATTGTCGTCTTGGCCATGTAAGCAAGAAATGCATGTCCGAATTACACCGATGTGGAATTCTGGAATCGTTTGAATTGGATTCATACGATACATGTGAATCATGCTTAAAAGGCAAGATGACTAAGTTACCTTTTACAGGAAAAGGTGAACGAGTGGGAGAGTTGCTAGTCCTAATACATAGTGATGTATGTGGACCTATGTCAACTCAAGCTTTAGGAGGCTATAGCTACTTCATTACCTTCACCGATGATCACTCACGGTTTGGGTATGTGTTCTTGATGAAACACAAGTCTGAAGCCTTTGAAAGGTTCAAAGAATTCAGAAATGAAGTAGAGAAACAACATGACAAGAGTATTAAAATACTTCGATCGGATCGAGGTGGTGAATACTTAAGTCAAGAGTTTCTTGATTATCTAAGAGACAATGGCATATTGTCTCAATGGACTCCGCCCTATACATCACATGACATAATGGTGTATCTCGAGGCGTACTTAGGACCTTGTTGGACATGGTCAGGTCAATGATGAATCATGTGAATCTTCCCAAGTCCTTTTGGGGCTATGCACTTCAGACAGCTGTTTACCTGTTAAACAGAATGCCAACTAAGGTAGTCTCTACTACTCCATATGAGATATGGAATGGTAAGAAACCTCATGTATCTTACTTGAAGATATGGGGTTATCACCTTATGTAAGCGGGTATCGGACAATTGGATGCTAAGTCTGATAAATGTCTATTTATTGGATACCCTAAGGAAACAAGGGGTACCAATTCTATCATCCTGTGGAACAAAAGGTGTTTGTTTCAAGGCATGCTGTGTTTCTAGAGAAAGAGTTTCTCTTGCAAGAAAATAGTGGGAGTGTCGTCGAGCTTGAGGAGGCTCGAGAGACTCAAATAGACATTGATGAGATAACTGGTGAAGCACAACAGCCGACAACTCATAGTGATGAGCAATCGGCTGGACCTATTTTAACACCACATCTTCGTAGATCTGGTAGAACACGCAATATTCCCGAGAGATATGGATTTCTCGTAAGTGAATCGAACGATGTGTTACTCATTGATGATGAGGAGCCTACCAGTTATGAAGAAGTGCTGACAAGTTCAGAAAGGGATAAGTGGCTTGGTGCCATGAAGTCGGAAATGGATTCCATGTATGAAAACCAAGTTTGGAACTTGGTTGACCCACCTGAAGGCATTAAGCCTATAGGGTGCAAGTGGGTTTTCAAGAAGAAAACCGACATGGATGGTAATGTGATTACCTATAAAGCTAGATTGGTGGCGAAAGGATATCGTCAAAAGCAAGGTGTTGATTATGATGAAACCTATTCACCTGTAGCTATGCTTAAATCCATTCGGATGCTCCTGGCCATAGCGGCTCATTATGATTATGAGATATGGAAGATGGATGTGAAAACAGCTTTCCTTAATGGAAACCTGCTCGAGGACATGTATATGATACAACCTGAGGGGTTCACATCGGTTGATAAAACCAAGGTATGCAAATTGCGACGGTCCATTTATTGATTGAAGCAAGCATCCAGGAGCTGGAATATCCGTTTTGATGAGACAATCAAAAGGTTTGATTTCTCACAAAATCCAGACGAACCTTGTGTGTACAAGAAGGTTAGTGGGAGTGCAGTCGTGTTCCTAGTATTGTATGTCGATGACAAATTACTTATAGGAAATGATGTTTCAATCTTACAGTCAGTTAAGGTTTGGTTATCCAAGACATTCTCCATGAAAGACCTGGGAGAAGCAACCTACATCCTCGGGATTAAGATCTATAGAGATAGATCGAAACGGTTGCTTGGTCTTTCGCAGTCTACATATATAGACCGAGTGGTAAAGAGGTTTAGCATGTCGGAATCCAAGAAAGGTTACCTACCCATCAGGCATGGGGTACACCTTTCGAAGTCTATGTGTCCGCGCACAGAAGACGAGAGGATTTGCATGAGTAAGATTCCCTATGCATTCGCAATAGGATCTATCATGTATGCTATGTTATGTACGAGGCCCGATGTATCGTATGCTCTAAGTGTCACGGCGGATACGATCGATCGAGAATGGATCATTGGGTGGTATTAAGGCGATCCTTAAGTACTTAAGAAGAACTAAGGATGTGTTCTAATATATGGAGAAAGGGTACATGGTGATACGTGGGTATCACGGATGCGGCTCGAAGGACAAGGATGATTCCATGTCTTAGTCGGGTATGTATTCACAGAATGGGCGCAATAAGTTGGAAAGGTTCCAATCTTGACACTATAGCGGATTCGCCACTAAGGCGAGAATACATTGCGACTTTAAGCGGAAGAGCGGTTTGGATGAAGAAGTTCATCTCTGAACTTGATGTGGTCTCATCAATGATCCAAACATGTGCTTCGCCGCTATCATCTTATCGAGAAATCATCAGTAGGAAGCGAAATACAAATCGAGAAAATTCCCCTTTGAAAGGAACTTAGCGGATCCTTTGACTAAGGCATTACCTCAAAGTAAGTTTGAGGTCATGTTAGAGCTTATGGTATTGGATCAGTAGCGATTGGCATTAGGCCAAGTGGGAAGTCTGTTAGTAATATATGAGAGATGTCCTAAGGCAATCGCCTTATGTATGAACCATTTATATGATAAATGAAGATTCACTATTTGAGTATACATGTTTATGTATTTGATTGGATCTTAAACTCATTTACTGAATGTCCACGATACGATTCACAGCATGAGAGAATTTGTGATTGGATCACAACTAGTGAGTATCTCTACATGTGTAATTGTGATGTATCAGAATTATCCCTAGTCGATGAATTGATGGATTTGAACACCATCAATTCTATCGAGACTAGCACGAGGTATACTCCTTGGTGTATCCAAGCGGTGATTCTCCTTTGGTGAGACATTGTGATGTCGAGTTGATCGTGGATGCTAGTTATGGTAACTAGTTCATTGGAGTGACCAGCCGTAAGACTTCATATGGTTCTCTGCATATATAGATATGTCAATGAAGTTCTTACTATGGCTTAAGTGCGATGTTCCTTTGACTTGCGGTATTCAAGTCATCTTGATCATGGAGACTTATGCTTTGACATCTTAAGCAAACATCTCTAAGGAGATGTGGACCCGGGATGATTGGGTATAAGTCGAAGTGATCGAAGGTGTTTGAATAGCCTATAAAGGGTTCACCACTCCTTGCGAGGAGATGTATACCCATGGCCTCTCGTCGGATTGTTACTAAAGTCTTTGGCCAAAGCATTACATGTTTAGAGTAAAGTACTCTTCGATACATGTGGAGTAACTAGAATCCGTAGGACGAGGAAATGATACTTGGGCTAGGTGTGACGTAGTCAGCCTAGTGGGGACTGACACAATAGACCATGTCCTGAACCAAGTGGGTATAAGATGAGTGAAGGGAATGGGGCACGAATCATTCGAGCTACTGAAGGGTTTTCAGAATAGTTACGGATCAACCGTTGATCTTTTGGTTAATTGGGGATCATGATGTACTACTAGGTGCCACTCATGATCATTCTATAATTAATGGTTAATTATAGGCGGCCAACATAAACCGAGAACCTATTTGGTCACACGCTGTGAGCATAATCCAAAGGATTTAAAGCGAGCTTGAGAATGGGATTCTCGGCCGAGAGAAACTAGGTTTGGTTGGACCAAACATAAGCGAGCATGAAATTGTTTGATCGCAATGGGCGTGGATGGGCCGTGTCTTATGAAGACATAATGGATGAACCAAAATGGTTTGGTTCTAATCCAATGGAGGAGAATAAACCAAAGGGTTTGGTTTATTTTAAGCGAATGAACCAAAAGTTGGTTCGGTTCATTTTAACTTAAAATAAACCATCATGGTTTGGTTTATTTTAACTTATCTTAATGGAGGCGGGTTAACGGGCTAATGGTTATGATCCAATAACCATTAAGAGAATTAGTTCTCTATAAAGAGGGCTTAAGGGATAATTAAGCCTAATCCAAAAACCCTAGGCTGAAGTTGCCGCCCACCTCCTCCTTGGAGTTGGCGCCAACCTTTGCCGCCCATTGCTCCTCAAGCGTCGGAAGGCTTCCTTCCCTCGCGTCGAGCTGCTGCGGCGAGTTCCGGTGATCTCCTTAGGTTTGGCATCAAGGTGAGCCTATCTTCCTTGGTTGGCGGCGCCTATCTCCTCCACCAAAGCTGTCCAGTTTTACTGGACAGCTTGCTTCTCCTCGTCGGGCGTCGTTTGGGCGCGGTTAGAGTGCTCCGACAGCGGCTAACTACCGAGGATTTGATCTCCGGTAATCCTCTGAGGTGGAGGACGAAGGATTCGTCAATTGGTTGACGAATACCTCTCCGGAGAAGCGAGTTTTGAGAACTCGTATTAGGATCCGAATTTGGATTCGGATCGTGATCATCTCTCGATCCGCGTCGTCTTCAACACGAGGCTAGTAACCCGTCGAAGGCGAAGCTCGTGGCTTAGCGAAGTCATCGAGGATACTCGGCGTGGATCTGGATAGAGGCGATTCTTACGAGGATCGTTCGGTTGATGCGTTCCCGCTACACGTAATACGAAAGGTATAACGTAGTTAAATTTCCTTTTATTGCAAATTTAAATTTACGGTTATGTCTACACTTGTTGTAATATGCATGCGTGTGATGTGTGTGTTGTAATAAATATAGATTTATTAATTTTATTGCTTCCGATGTGCTCATGTTTACGAAACATGATCGAACACACACACGCCGCGGTGCCGGAAACCCAACACAACCTTCTCATCTACAAGTTGTCGGTAAAAGTTCTTTTAAAGTTCAATCAGCACGTTTAATTCTTGTTTTATTATCGTACTTTCATCATAACGAGGAGAGAGGGAGTGTCCCTCTACCTCAATCGTTTTTTGTGATTTTGTAATCGCTTACTCCTACCTCTAACGACGAGGAGTGTTTTTAGTGGATTGCCCTCCGTACACGGTCTAGGACCGTTAGGGCCTTGGATTAGCAACCAATGGTTGTGAACCAAGTAAAAACAAAGAGTATCTCATTTATTTTCTACTGTGTACTTTTTCATTAAATGAATTCTCTCGAAAAGTTTTCTCGCGCGCTATTCACCCCCCCCCCCTCTAGCACTCAAATCGATCCAACAATTAGTATGAGAGACGGGGGCGCTACGATTTGGTGAAACCACCAATCTAGCAATTTTTATAGATTTTTTTTCTATTTATTTTTGTTTTATGAGTTTTTCATTTCGTTTAAATCCATTCTCCCGCACTACTAATCCAAGACGAAAGTCTTGGTAAATTTCAATTGTTTTTGTTTTGCGAGGTACTTGTTTTCTTTATTTTGTCTAAATGGCCCATCTCGAAGGGTTTAGCTCCATCTCACCTCCATTTTACAACTCAGATGACTTTCATTATTGGAAGAGTCGAATGGAGTGCTTCCAAAAAACCCAAATCGAGATGTGGATCATAATCCAAACCGGATCACGCTTCCTACTAATGAAGTGGGTGAATCGTTGGATTATGATCAATGGACTAATGCCATGAAAAGACAAGTGGAAGTTGATGCCAAGGCGACCCAAATCCTTCAATGCGGATTTTCCAAAGAGGAGTTAAACCACGCCGGCCCCTTCATTAGCGCAAAGATCTTTGGACTAAACTCGTAGAACTACATGAAGGAATCGACGATGCGAAGGAATGTAAACGTGACTTGCTTTTCAATAAGTTGTATAACCTTAAGATACAGAAACACGAGACGGTGACATAACTGCATGCTCGTATTCAAGACATCGTGAATATCTTGCTCGCCATCAGACAAAAGGTCGAGAATCGAGACCTCATAAGGCATGCCTTAAACACTTTTCCGATGACAACCTTGTGGGCATCCATGGTCGATGCCTACAAGGTGTCTAAGGATCTTTCTAAACATAGATTAGACAAGCTATTTTCTGAGTTTAAACTTCATGAACAAACTTGTTGGGATTTTCCGAGCAACAAAAATCGCTTTTTGCATTGCGGAAACCTCGGAAGCCCGGCCACGAATCCGTGCAAAGATATAAAAATAAAACATGTATGTGTTTAAAGATCCTATATCTACCTTAGATCTACAAGATGAGAGCATTTCCCTCCTAGCGATGCCCTTCGCTTATCCCGCTCGTCCAAAAGCTTTGTCGGAACACAATAATGTCAAGTGAACACTAATCTATTGGTATCCACACGGACAAATGGTGGAGAAACACAACCTAGAGTGTGCTAGCACTCATGGAAGTTTCGGCCAAGGAGGTTGGGAGAGTTTGAGAGGAAGAAGATCCAAGGAATAAGAAGATGGAGTTACCACCAAAATGAATTGACATCAAATGGAGAAGTGGTCGGCCACTTAACTCTTGGGGGATTACATGCATGCATGTAACTCCAAGAGCCAATGTCTCTTTGTCTCCCTCATGAGGTTGCACCATATGATAAGTCCATGATGATGTGGAACACCATCATTGGCCGACCCCCATGCCATGTCACCATGACATGGCAATTGGTCAACTCAAAATTTACCATTCATCTTCCCTCTCAAGTCAAGTAAAACTTGACCTCTTATCTACCATGGTTGATCAAATCAAACCACTTGATTCAAGTCAATTTGATTTAATGAATCTCTGTTCATTAATTTAAATTGACTCAATGAATCAAATCTAAATTTGACTTATTCAACACTTGAATCAAATTGAGTCTAACTCAATTAGTCTAATTTGGATTATTCTTAATCCAATTTAGTTCATCCCATGAACCTAATCCTCATGGTTCATCATATGAACATAATCTCCATCTAATTGCCCTTTGTGTGTGACCCTATAGGTTCTTGTAACGTTGGCAATGCTCCTAAACTGATTTAGGAACATAAGCAATGAGCGGTATCTAGCAACACATCATTGCTACCCAAGTTACAAGAATGTTGAGCTCCAACATCACCTTTGTGACTACTAATTGTGACTCTCACAATATGTGACAATGTCCCTCTATCCATGACATCTAGATTGACCAATTGAGGCATAGACCGTGTCATCCTCGGTACAATCTATCTCTTGAACTCCAAGTAGACTCACTCTAATAAAATGAGCTCAATATCTCATATTGACTCATTTGGGCATGGCCATGCACTTCGTGGTCTCACTCTATCAAGAATAACGATGTCACTCCCATCATATAGGAGGGATAGATCCCATCTACATCACTCACATCCCTCCGCATAATTTGTTACATACCCATTAATCGCCTTTATAGTCCACCCATTTACGGGTGACGTTTGATGAAGCCAAAGTATACAACTCCTTATGTAGGGAACCATGGTGACTTCAGGTCTAAGGACTAATAGTCATACTAATAGCCACATGAGAAAGTATATGACACTCATATAACGATCCATGATACTTTCTCATGGCGTGTCATTCAGTATACATTCTCCAATGCATACCCATGTGTCAACTTGATATCTCATATCCATGACTTGTGAGATCAAGTCATCGTGTTGACCTACATGCTAGTCTTTACGCATTAACATTGTCCCTGAATATTAATACTTGACTAGGAATTATTAAGAGTAGTGTTCTCTATATCATCTCATTATCGATTCAACCAATCGATTGATATAGAAAATAACCTACTACTCAAGGACGTTATTATACTTAGTTATTTGACACCAATACAAGTAAATATAAAAACGATGCCTTTATTAATAGGAATATGATACAATAAAGTCCATACAACAATCATCACATGATTGGCTCTAGGGCTTTCACTAACAATCTCCGACTAGCACTAGTGTCAATCATCGTAGTATCTAATATCTAATGACTTAGTTTGACCATCATGCTTTTTCTGTGTCAAAGCCTTGGTCAAGGGATCTGCGATGTTAGCCTCTATAGGTACTCTGCAAATCTTCACATCTCTGTAGGTTTTTAGCTTCGAGTCCGTGAGGGGAAACTTCGCTTCCCACTTCAACTCGGTCGCTTGTTCATGGCAATCCCATCGATGTCCCCGGATTAAAAATTTAATTCTAGACAAAAGGGAACACCCAAGAAACCTTGTCATCGTCGTGCTATTCGTTTAGAGTAGTCACTTCAACAAACTTGTTGTTCAAGCGACCAACCTCTATTCTACGAATAGTCGCGGAATAGACGATGTACGGATCGCCGACTTTTGTGATTATGTTCGGGATCCAAGTATTATTTACCACATACATAAAGTAAACATCCACATAAAACATGCATATAATTGAAAAGAAATTATAAACATAATATAAAGGAGGACTAATCAAAATAAACAAGATTATACCTCTTGTTATACCTCTTGATCTTCTATTGTATGTCCTTCCTCCTTTTGGACGTCGTGTGGGCGACGATCTTTCAAAAGTCGAAGCCTCCTAGATCACCAATCTTCCTTTCCTTGTTCACTCCGAACAAAGGAAGATCATCAAACAAAACTCTTCTTCCTATCTAGATCCGGCCACCAAGTCAATAGACTCGATGTTGCCGCCGGCCAAGGAAGAGAATATGGAGTATAGGAACCGGCCAAAGGAGAATCAATGAGGGCATGGGTGCCGGCCAACACTTGGAGAAGAGAAAGGAAAGCAATCCTTCTCCTTGTTGCCGCCCAACCCCTAAACCTAGCTCTTCTAATTTTTTGGCCAAGGATGAAGGGAAGAAGAATAGGTTGAGCTCCGGCCAAGGTAGAGGGAAGAAGGATAGGAGCCGCCCAAACCTTGGAAGAAGAAGAAAATGTCTTCTCCTCATGTTGTTGCCCACAACCAACACCCAAACCCTAACCCTAGCAGCCCACTCCTAATCCTAATCTAATTAGGATTGCTTGCCGCCCAAGGGAAGCAAACCCTAAGCCTCATCCATCAAGTTGCCGCCCACCCCTAATCCATCCTTTTGTAGAGTTAGGGATAAGCCTTGTTTTAATCTCCACCATTGGTTCTAGGGATTTAATCTCAACCGTCGGATCTAGAGATTTAATCTCAACCGTCGGATCTAGATATTTAATCTCTACCGTTGGATCTAGAGTTTTGTTTTCATCCATTGGATCTAAGCTTCATGAGATGTTAATAGGCTACAATAGGGACCATGAGGAGGAGTTGGATCTTGGCCACCCAATAGATCAAGCCCACATAAAGTCCGATCCATTAATGATTATCCATTCCACTAGAGGATTATCATTGATCTACCTCACCAACCCCCATAAGTTAATATGGGCTACATATATTATTTGTACATTTTCTCCCCATGTTTAAGATCTCGAATGTCCGGCGATTAATTAATTTACTGACCATTAATTAATCAACATCTAACTCCATGAGTAGTACCACTCAACCTTTTCATCATGTCGGACCAAGTCCACCTGCAGGATTTACATGATGAACCTTGTGAGCTTCTCAAGTGGACATCATCATCCTAATATATAAGACACGGCTTCCTCCTATATTCAACGACACACCATATAAATAATATCATCTCCCAACTTACCGATCCTATCGATTTAATCTATAAATCTTGCCCATTGGTAAATCAAAGAGATGAATACTAAGTATATTTGCCCGTTATTATATTGGGATTAATATGTATTCACGCTGGAAAGGTTCCAAGCTTGACACTATAGCGTGATTCTCGCCACTAAGGCAATACATTTCGAAGCAAAGAAGCATTCAAGCGGTTTTGATCAAAGTTCATCTATTAACTTGATGTGGTCTCATCAATGATCCAAACATGTGTTCACGCTATCATCTTATCGTAGAGATCACAAGTAGGAACGAAATACAAATCGAGAAAATTCTACAAAGGAACTTAGGATCCTTTGACTAAAGCATTACCTCAAAGTAAGCTCGAGGGTCATGTTAGAGCTATGGTATCGATACCGTAGCGATTGGCATTAGCTGGCGGAGTCTCGTTAGTAATATATGAGAGATGTCCTAAGGCAATCGCTTTATGTATGAACCATTTATATGATAAATGAAGATTCACTATTCGAGTATACATGTTTTATGTATTTGATTGATCTTAAACTCATTTATCAATGTCCATACGATTCACAAAGATGAGAGAATTTGTGATTGGATCACAACTAGTGAGTATCTCTACATGTGTAATTGTGATGTATCGAATTATCCCTAGTCGATGAATTGATGGATTTGGACACCATCAATTACCGAGACTAGCACGAGGTATACTCCTTGTGTATCCAAGCCGATTCTCGGAGACATAGTGATGTCCGAGTTAATCGTGGATGCTAGTTATGGTAACTAGTTCATTGGAGTGACCAAATGTAAGACTTCATATGGTTCTCGCATATATAGATATGTCAATGAAGTTCTTACTGTGGCTTAAGTGCGATGTTCCTTTGACTTGCGGTATTCAAGTCATCTTGATCATAGAGACTTATGCTTTGACATCTTAAGCAAGCATCTCTAAGGAGATGTGGACCCGAGATGATTGGGTATAAGTCGAAGTGATCGAAGGTGTTTGAATAGCCAATAAAGGATTCACCACTCCTTGCGAGGAGACGTATACCCATGGCCTCTCGTCGGATTGTTACTAAAGTCTTTGGCCAAAGCATTACATGTTTAGAGTAAGGTACTCTTCGATACATGTGCAGTAACTAGAATCCGTAGGACGAGGAAATGATACTTGGGCTAGGTGTGACGTAGTCAGCCTAGTGGGGACGGCTACAATAGACCATGTCCTCAACCAAGTGGGTATAAGATGAGTGAAGGGAATCGAATCATTCGAGCCATCAAGGGTTTCGTAAATAGTTCGATCAACCGCTGATCTTTTCGCTTAATTGGGGATCATGATGTACTACTAGGTGCCACTCATGATCGCTCTATAATTAATGGTTAATTATAGACGGCCAACATAAACCGAGAACCTATTTGGTCACACGCACAACGAGCGTAATCCAAAGGATTTAAAACGAGCTTGAGAATGGGATTCTCAGACCGAGAGAAACAAGGTTTGGTTGGACCAAACATAAAGCGAGCATGAAATCGTTTCAGTCGCAATGGAAGCATGGATGGGCCGCGTCTTATGAAGACGTAATGGATGAACCAAAATGGTTTGGTTCTAATCCAATGGATGAGAATAAACCAAAGGGTTTGGTTTATTTTAAACGACTGAACCAAAAGTTGGTTCGGTTCGTTTTAACTTAAAATAAACCATCATGGTTTGGTTTATTTTAACTTATCTTAATGGAGCGGGTTAACGGGCTTTATGGATATGATCCATTAACCATTAAGAGAATTAGTTCTCTATAAAATAGGGCTTAAACCCTAATCCAAAAACTCTAATGTTAGTTGCCGCCCACCTCACCCTTGGTGATTTCGCGCCTAACCCTAGTCGCCACCCCAAAGCTCCTCCAACCGCATCTAGAAGGCTGCTTCCTTCCTCCGCGCCGAGCTGCTGCCGGAAGAGTTCCGGTGATCCTCCTTAGGTTTGGCATCAAGGTGATCACTTGGCTTCCTTGTTTTTGGCCGGGCGCTATCTCCTCCACCAAGCTGTCCAGTTTTCTGACAGCTTCTTCTCCTCTCGCCGGAGCGCCGCTTGGACGACGGTTAGTGCCCGGCAACGGCTAACTTATCCGGGATTTGATCTCCGTAATCTCTGAGGTGGAGGACGGCGATTCGCCAATTGGTTGACGAATACCTTCTCCGAGAAGCGAGTTTTGAGAACTCGCTTTAGGATCCGAATTTGATTCGATCGTGATCATCTCTCGATCACGCCATCTTCAACACGAGGCTAGTAACCCGCACGAAGACGGCTCGCGGGCTTAGCGGGTCATCCCGAGGAGCTCGGCGTGATACGGATAGAGACGATTCTACGAGGATCGCTCCGCTGATGCCGTTTCCCGCTACACGCCATACGAAAGGTATAACGAGATAATTTTTTATTGCAAATTATAATATACGGTTATGTCTACACTTGTTGTAATATGCATGCGTGTGTAGTGTGTGTTGTAATAAATATAGATTTATTATTTTTAATTGCTTCCGCTGTGCTCATGTTTACTAAACATGATCGAACACACACACGCCAAAACCCAACAAAGGGTATCGTGAGCCTGTGTTGTGTTTCACATAATCGTAAAATTGGTTTTGCGATAGTCATAATGTATTTCTGTAAATTTTCTAAATTTTGAAATTTAGAAGTATTTATGGAAATTTTTCAATTTTGGAAAGTCTAGAAGTATTTATGGAAATCTTCCACTTTTGGAAAGTTGGAAGTATTTATGGAAATTGATATTTTCCATAAATAAAATATTTGATTAGATTCTAAATTTGTTTCCTAATTTAATCATGATTTGATTTGGGAAATCAAATCTTAAAATATTTTATTTCCATAAGTAGTTTTAATGATTTAGGAAATTGGTTTCCTAAATAGATTTTCCTTAATCAAATAATTCCATGAATAAAATATGTGATTAGATTTTGAAATTTGTTTCCTAATTTAATTATGATTTAATTTGGAGAATCAAATCTTAAACATATTTTATTTCCATAAATAGTTATGACATATAAGGAAATATATACATGACATAATTGTATGTCATGTAATTGCATTAGATGCATAACATTATGCCATGCGTGTCGTGACATGTAGATGTATGCCATGTATGCCATGCCATGTAGATAATAGTTATTTGCATGCAAAGAGGATGAGACATAAAACTCTAAACAATATTAAGGCTTACACCTTCCATTAATATGGTTAGAACCAGAGTTCCGTTTCTTGTTTGGGTTGTTGGACTCTCTCCAAGCCCGGCTCGAACCCGAATATGTTCAAACCATGGAAAAGTTTAATACTAATATGGTAAGAGTCAGAGGTCAATCGTTAGCTTTGGTTCTTGGACTCTCGCCAAGCTGGGTTAATTGGTTGAATGCACTCTAACCATATTAAAACTATGTCCCGATTAATGGGTTGGCTTTAACCTGGAGCATCGGCTTGTTCGACTCTCTCCAAGGTCGATGTAAAGGGAGGTGAAGTTGGGTGCTATGCATATGATGCATACTTGTTAATGTGTTAACAACCCGATGTATGTGTGAACATTCAATTAGTTGATAGCACATTGTGATAGTTGCATATACGTGATATGCAATGTAGATAGTTGATACCTACCGTCGAAAGTTATGAATGGCTTGTTGGACTCTCTCCAAGGTTGTTCATAACTATGATGGATATCATCCCATTCGAGATGGACCTACAATCTCCAAGTGATTTTGGGGTTTTGAAATTGAAAAATGAATGGGATTTATAAATGTATATTGATGCATTTTAAAATCATCTTTCTTGAGCATATGGATGCTAACACTATGGTCTTCCATCTTCATGAGTTGTTCGATGAGCAAGCGAGATCCGAAAGGTTCGAGGTCTCTAGGCTCCTCTTCACCACGAAGATGCAAGAAGGTTCGTCTGTAGTACAGTTTGTGCTAAAGATGAACGGGTACATCGAGCGGCTAGCTACCCTCGGTTTTGTGATGGATCATGAGTTAAGTATTGACTTAATTCTGCATTGTTTGCCCAAGAGTTTCTCGCAATTTATGATGAACTATCGGATGAACAAATTGGAATCCACCATTCCCGAGCTCCTCAATATGCTGAAGACTGTGGAGCCTTCTGTGAAGCATGAGGAGAAGGGGTTCTGTTAGTTGATTCCTCAAAGAAAGGTTCTAAGAGGAAGGCAAAAGAACAGAAGAAAGGAAAGAAAAAGGCAAAGAAGGCGGAACCAGCGCAAAAGGGCACTTGCCATCACTGTGGCAAGGAAGGCCACTGGCGAAGAAACTGCAAAATTTATCTTGAGTCCATGAAGAAGAAGAAGGCATCCGATTCCCCATCCTCTTCAGGTATCTTCGTTATTGATTGTCATTCTATTTCATTGGACACTTGGGTATTGGATACTGGGTGTAGCTCACATATATGTAATGACATACAGGGGCTAAGGAATAGAAGAAGACTTGTCAGAGGGGAGTCAAATTTGCGAGTTGGCAATGGAGCAAAGGTTGTCACTCGCCATCGAACTTATTTGTTGAACTCCTAGTAGGACTTGTCTTAGAATCGACAATTGCTATTATGTTCCTTCTCTGATAAAGAACATCATTTCTATTTCTGTTTAAATAGAAATGGTTTCCATTTGACTTTAGTAACAATTATTGTTATATAACTTTAAATGGGGTTCTTTATGGAACCGGAACTTTAAGCAATGGCATTTATACGTTGGACGATCCAAAGGACATTTTCAATATCGGCGAGCAACAACACGCTGCTCGAAAGGATAATCAAATAGACTTACATGTGGCATTGTCGTTGGCCATATAAGCAAGAAACGCATGTCCGAATTACACCGATGTGGAATTCGAATCGCTTGAATTGGATTCATACGATACATGAATCATGCTTAAAAGGCAAGATGACTAAGTTACCTTTACCGAAAAGGTGAACGAGTGGGAGAGTTACTAGGTCTAATACATACCGATGTATGTGGACCTATGTCAACTCAAGCATTAGGAGGCTATAGCTACTTCATTACCTTCACCGATGATCACTCACTTTGGGTATGTGTTCTTGATGAAACACAAGTCCAAGCCTTTGAAAGGTTCAAAGAATTCAGAATGAAGTAGAGAAACAACATGACAAGAGTATTAAAATACTGATCGGATCGAGGTGGTGAATACTTAAGTCAAGAGTTTCTTGATTATCTAAGAGACAATGGCATATTGTCTCAATGGACTCCGCCTCTATACACCACAACATAATGGTGTATCCGAGAGGCGAATCGGACCTTGTTGGACATGGTCAGTCAATGATGAATCATGCAACTCTTCCCAAGTCCTTTGGGGCTATGCACTTGCATACTGTTTACTTGTTAAATGTAATGCCTACCAAGGTAGTCTCAACTACTCCATATGAGATATGGAATAGTAAGAAACCTCATGTATCTTACTTGAAGATATGGGGTTGTCTCGCTTATGTGAAGCGGATCAGACGTATAAATTGATGCTAAGTCTGATAAATGTCTATTTATTGGATACCCTAAGGAAACAAGGGGTTACCAATTCTATCATCCTATGGAACAAAAGGTGTTTGTTTCAAGGCATGCTGTGTTTCTAGAGAAAGAGTTTCTCTTGCAAGAAAACAGTGGGAGTGTCGTCGAGCTTGAGGAGGCTCGAGAGACTCAAATAGACATTAATGAGATATCTGGTGAGCACAACCTGACAACTCATAGTGATGAGCAATCCGGACTCTATTGTAACACCACATCTTCAGAGAGATCCGTAGAACACGCAATATTCCCGAGAGATATGGATTTCTCGTAAGTGAATCGAACGACGTGTTACTCATTGATGATGAGAGCCTACCAGCTTATGAAGAAGTGCCGACAAGTTCAGAAGGGATAAGTGGCTTGGTGCCATGAAGTCGAAATGGATTCCATGTATGAAAACCAAGTTTGGAACTTGGTTGACCCACCAAGGCATAAAGCCTATAGGGTGCAAGTGGGTTTTCAAGAAGAAAACCGACATGGATGGTAATGTGATTACCTATAAGGCTAGATTGGTGAAAGGATATCGCCAAAAACAAGGTGTTGATTATGACGAAACCTATTCGCTCAGTAGCTATGCTTAAATCCATTCGATGCTCCCGCCATAGTAGCTCATTATGATTATGAGATATGGCAGATGGATGTGAAAACAGCTTTCCTTAATGGAAACTCGCCGAGGACGGTATATGATATGTCGAGGGTTTCACATCGATTGATAAAACCAAGGTATGCAAATTGCGATCCATTTATGGATTGAAGCAAGCATCCAGAGTCGAATATCCGCTTTTGATGAGACAATCAAAAGTTTGATTTCACAAAATCCGCATTTAACCTTGTGTGTACAAGAAGGTTAGGGAGTGCAAATGTATTCCTAGTATTGTATGTCGATGACATACTACTTATAGGAAACGATGTTTCAATCTTACAGTCAGTGAAGGTTTGGTTATCCAAGACATTCTCCATAAAAGACCTGGGAGAAGCAACCTACATCCTCGGGATTAAGATCTATAGAGATAGATCGAAACGGTTGCTTGGTCTTTCGCAGTCTACATATATAGACCGAGTGCTAAAGAGGTTTAGCATGTCGGAATCCAAGAAAGGTTTCCTACCCATCGTGCATGGGGTACACCTTTCAAGTCTATGTGTCCGCGCACGTAAGACGAGAGGATTTGCATGAGTAAGATTCCTATGCATCCGCAATAGGATCTATCATGTATGCTATGTTATCGAGGCCCGATGTATCGTATGCTGAGTGTCACGAGCAGATACCACCGATCCAGAATGGATCATTGGGCATAAGACGATCCTTAAGTACTTGAGAAGAACTAAGGATGTGTTCCTAATATATGGAGAAGGGTACATGGTGATACGTGGGTATACGGATGCTACTTCTGCATGACAAGGATGATTCCATGTCTCAGTCTGGGTATGTATTCACCTAGAATGGAGGCGCAATAAGTTGGAAAGGTTCCAAGCTTGACATTCTATAGCGGATTACATTGCCACTAAGGCACGAAGCGGTTTGATCAAAAGTTCGCTCATGAAGCAGAGGAAGCGTTTGGGATCAATGGAGCATCTATGAACTTGATGTGGTCTCATCAATGATCCAAACATGTGTTCGACGCTATCATCTTATCGAGAGATCATCAGAGGAACGAAATACAAATCGAGAAAATTCTAACCGAAAGGAACTTAGCGGATCCTCGTAAGGCATTACCTCAAAATAAGCTCGAGGGTCATGTTAGAGCTTATGGTATCGATACCGTAGCGATTGGCATTAGGCCAAGTGGGAGTCTGTTAGTAATATATGAGAGATGTCCTAAGACAATCGCCTTATGTATGAACCATTTATATGATAAATGAAGATTCACTATTTGAGTATATATATTTTATGTATTTGATTGATCTTAAACTCATTTATCAATGTCCACGATATTTATCACAAGATGAGAGAATTTGTGATTGGATCACAACTAGTGAGTATCTCTACATGTGTAATTGTGATGTATCTAATTATCCTAGTCGATGAATTGATGGATTTGGACACCATCAATTCGCCGAGACTAGCACGAGGTATACTCCTTGGTGTATCCAAGCAATTGATTCTCACCGGGCCGAGACATAGTGATGTCCGAGTTAATCGTGGATGCTAGTTATGGTAACTAGTTCATTGAGTGACCACCGTAAGACTTCATATGGTTCTCTCGCATATATAGATATGTCAATGAAGTTCTTACATCGTAGCTTAAGTGCGATGTTCCTTCGACTTGTGTATTCAAGTCATCTTGATCATGGAGACTTATGCTTTGACATCTTAAGCAAACATCTCAAGGAGATGTGGACCCGGATGATTGGGTATAAGTAAGTGATCAAGGTGTTTGAATAGCCTATAAAGGATTCACCACTCCTTGCAGGAGATGTATACCCATGGCCTCTCGTCCGGATTGTTACTAAAGTCTGCCAAAACATTACATGTTTAGAGTAAGGTACTCTTCGATACATGTGGAGTAACTAGAACTGTGAGGACGAGGAAATGATACTTGGGCTAGGTGTGACGTAGTCATTAGTGGGGATCGAATAACAGACCATGTCCTCAACCAAGTGGGTATAAGATGAGTGAAGGGAATGGGGCACGAATTCATTCGAAGCCATCAAGGGTTTCGTAAATAGTTCGATCAACCGCTGATCTTTTGGTTAATTGGGGATCATGATGTACTACTAGGTGCCACTTCATGATCGCTTCTATAATTAATGGTTAATTATAGATGGCCAACATAAACCGAGAACCTATTTGGTCACACGACAACGAGTGTAATCCAAAGGATTTAAAACGAGCTTGAGAATGGGATTCTCGCATCGAGAGAAACAAGGTTTGGTTGGACCAAACATAAAGCGAGCATGAAATTGTTTCGCACAATGGAAGCGTGGATGGGCCGTGGTCTTATGAAGACATAATGGATGGACCAAAATGGTTTGGTTCTAATCCAATGGATGAGAATAAACCAAAGGGTTTGGTTTATTTTAAACAAATGAACCAAAAGTTGGTTCGGTTCGTTTTAACTTAAAATAAACCATCATGGTTTGGTTTATTTTAACTTATCTTAATGGAGCGGGTTAACGGGCTTTATGGATATGATCCATTAACCATTAAGAGAATTAGTTCTTTATCAAATAGGGCTTAAACCAATGGTAGTTGCCGCCACCTCACCCTTGGTGATTTCGGCGCCAACCCTAGCCGCCGCCGCCAAAGCTCCTCCAACCGCGCCCGTAGAAGGCTGCTTCTTCCTTCCCTCGCCTCGCCGAGCTGGTGCCGGAAGAGTTCCGGCGATCCTCCTTAGGTTTGGCATTAAGGTGAGCACTTGGCTTCCTTGTTTTTGGCCGGCGCCTACTCCTCCACCAAGCTGTCCAGTTTTCTGGACAGCTTCTTCTCCTATCGTCGGAGCGTCGTTTGGACGATGGTTAGTGCTCCGACAGTGGCTAACTTACCGGGGATTTGATCTCCGGTAATCCTCTGAGGTGGGGGATGAAGGATTCGTCAATTGGTTGACGAATACCTCTCCGGAGAAGCGAGTTTTGAGAACTCGTTTTAGGATCCGAATTTGGATTCGGATCGTGATCATCTCTCGATCACGTCATCTTCAACACGAGGCTAGTAACTCGTACGAAGACGAAGCTCATGGCTTAGCGAAGTCATCCCGAGGAGCTCGGCGTGGATACGGATAGAGACGATTCTTACGAGGATCGTTCCAGTTGATGCCATTCCCGCTACACGTCATACGAAAGGTATAACGTAGATAATTTTCTTTTATTGAAAATTTAATTTACGGTTATGTCTACACTTGTTGTAATATGTATGCGTGTGTTGTGTGTGTTGTAATAAATGTAGATTTATTATTTTTAATTTCTTCCGCTGTGCTCATGTTTACGAAACATGATCGAACACACACACGCCGCGGTGCCGGAAACCCAACATCTCCCACTTATACTAAAAGACTATGTTGTTCTCAAACTGTCATACATCTGATCCCCATTCCCTCCACATGCCAATCTAAAGCTCTCGCCCAAAGGGCCTTATTGAAAGGATCTGCCAGGTTATCCTCCGATGCAATCTTGGCCACAACAACTTCTCCTCTCTTTAGGATTTCTCATATCAGGTGGTACTTGTGCTTTATGTTTTAGATCTTTGTAATGGCTAGAGGGGGTTGATTAGCCTTTCTTTGTTTCTACAAATACGTTAGCGGAAGCAATGCAAATACAAATTGAATGAGAATAAGAAACAAGAAAACAACTCCACCTATGATAACTTCATGAGTTTTGTTCACCAAGTATCTTGAACCTTGCGCACAAACCAAAATGGGACTATACATCAATCTCACTTCCATAAAATAGAAGCCCATATCCACAAGAACCCATGCTTCAACCTTACCCAAACTAGCATCATTAAGTTGAAGTACAGCACATGGTAAAAACTGAACGAAGTAATACTGTGGAGAAAGCTTGGTGAGCACGAGGGTGTAGTTATGAATGAGAGCACTAGCTTCACCAAGCTCCCCAAGGCCCCTTCTTATACAAGAAGGGCTGTTTTTCCCGTTTGGCTTTGATCAGTCTACTGATGATCACCATCAGTCGACTGCCATCGAAGCTAATGGCTTCTGGCAAAGCGGATCCGCGGGGATTCGCAGCCGCCATTTCCAACGGGAGGCCTATCAGTCGACTGATCACCTCATCAGTCGACTGATTAGGCGATCAGTCGAGTGATAGCCACGAGGAGTCGAGTGAGACTCCATTTTGTGCCCATTTTTGACTCGATCCAATCGCTCAGTATTGGTAGTCGATCGATTGCCTCATCGATCGCTACGACGAAATGATCGATAGTCGTGGTTTTATCCCGACTCATCGACACGACTCGATCGATACATCATATCGATCGATACTAGTCAAGTATGAATAATTCATACTTGAATTGACTCCCTAGACCTAGACTTGACCTTCTAACTCTTCCATCAACCTTGCACCCGCCTTCAAGAGTTTCCTAAGGCCTCGTCATGTCTTGGGTTGCCAAATGCTTGGACTTTATGCCGCCAAGACTACAAGCTTGGACTTATGCTGCCAAGACTTTACTTTGGACTTCCTTTGCCAAGGTTCACTTGGACTTTATGCTGCCAAGACTCCAAGCATGGTCTTACACTGCCATGTCCATCCCTTAAACTTTCTTTGCCAAGGTTCACTTGGACTTTACGTTGCCAAGACTACAAGCTTGGTCTTATGCTGCCAAGTCCGTCCCTTGGACTTTCCTTGCCAAGATCATACTTGGACTTCTCTTTTACCAAGTCTTCATCCTTGGATTTCCCTGTCACTTAAACATGTGCATAATTAGATCACAAAACATTGCCTAAATTAGATGATTTAACAAAACATCAAAACATATATAAATGCTTGAGGCATTGTTGCACCAACAATCTCCCCCTTTTTGATGTTTGGCAAAAATTTAAGTTAGGTCTTTACATAATCATAATATGAATTCTAACTTAAACATTCTTTCTCCCCCTTTGACATGCATCAAAAAGAGAAGGATTCATAAATTTTATGAAAGAATTAAAGTTTGTTGTATCTTGGACTATGGTATAAGATTGATATTAAGCTCCCCCTTAATCCAAGATATGCTTCATGATGTGTGAATATTTGAAGCAAAGCATAGCAAAAGTTCGAAAGTTAAGTCCTAACTTTGCACCAACAATGTAATTTTGGGGATGAAAAAGATATATTTTATGAAACTCCCCCTAAAACACTGCATTAAGCAATCCTAAAAGTTTGTTTATACTCAATATTATCATGCTATAGTTTTAGGACATCAAAGATACACCAAATATCAGAAAATGGAGCTATTTATCAGAAAACACAGTGTATCAAATGAACGCTGATCGCTACTGAAATCCAATTTCACCTTTTCATTCAACTCGTAAAATGCGTTAGAAAATCTAGAAATCGTGAAAAATCACGAAATTTGGCGTACACATTTCTGGAATCATTATCTATCAAGGAAAAATAATTTGAAAAATTTATGTTTTCCATATTCCAAGATTGATACAAACTTGGAAACTAACAAAAGTTCTAAAAATTTGGCAAACTTTGTATCACTTTTGTCTTCCTCTTGAAAACTATTTTTCAAAATATGATGAAAATAGTTTAAAATATATATGATTTGGAATTTCCAACCATGTTCTTAGAGCTATGTATTCATTACTTGAATACAAGCCTTCCCAATGATTGGTCCATGAAGTATTCATGTTTCTAGGTGTGTCATTGGCTCATAGTAATGCATCATAACAAGCATGATGAGCCAAGTACACCTTCCCTATCATCTCACATATTCCTAAGTGTCTCAATACAAAAATCAAGGTTTCTAAAGGCTTTTTGTGAGATGCATCGAGGTATAAGGTTAAACATTATGAATATGGGATCATGCAAACCTAGAATTTTACTCTACAAAGCACATACCAAGCTCTCTCCTTAATGATGAAAATTCGGTTTCCGGAAGAGCTTTGGTGAAGATATCAGCAAGGTTAGACTTAGATTCTACATAATTAAGTTCAATGTCTCCTCTTGCCACATGATCTCTTATGAAGTGATGATTCAATTCAATGTGCTTGGTCCTAGAGTGATGTACCAGATTTTTGGTCAAGTTGATGGTACTCACATTGTCACAATAAACTTTAATATTAGAGTAGTGTAGCTCATAGTCCTTAAGAGTATGTCTCATCCAAAGTAATTGAGCTACACAACCACCCATAGCCACATATTCGGCTTCGGTGGTTGATAAAGCAACACAATGTTACTTCCTACTACTCCAACTAACTAGGGAGGACCCAAGAAATTGGCATCCACCACTAGTACTCTTCCTATCCAATTTGCAACCGGCATAATCGGAATCGGTATAGCCAAGCAACTCAAAAGACCTAGTCCTAGGATACCAAAGTCCTACATTTAGGGTGCCTTTAATATATCTTAAAATTCTCTTAACAACTACTAAATGTGATTCTTTAGCACAAGATTGGTATCTTGCACACATACCTACCGCAAATAAGATATCGGGTCTACTAGTGGTTAGGTATAGTAGGCTACCAATCATACTCCTATAAAGTTTAAGATCAATTGATTTACCATCATGATCACTATCTATTCTAGTGCTAGTGGCCATAGGAGTGGTTACAATTTTGGCATTTTCCAAACCAAATTTCTTAATCATTTCATTTGCATATTTGGTTTGATAAATATGAATCCCTTCATTGGTTTGCTTGACTTGTAACCCTAGGAAAAAGTTAAGCTCTCCAACTAAACTCATTTCAAATTCATTCTCCATATTTTTTATAAAGTCTTGAAGAAGATCATCATTTGTTGACCCAAAAATAATTTCATCAACATATACTTGGGCTATGAAGATATCCTTTAATATTGACTTTATGAACAAGGTTTGATCTACTTGGCCTCTTCTAAAATCCTTAGAAATTAAGAAGGATGACAATCTTTCATACCATGCCTGGGGAGCTTGTTTTAACCCATATAATGCTTTCCTAAGCTTATATACGTGGTTTGGATAATATAGGTTTTCAAACCCGGGTGGTTGTTCTACATATACTTTCTCCTTAATATAACCATTTAGGAATGCCGATTTAACATCCATTTGATAAAGTTTAAATCCCATATAGGAAGCATATCCTAAAAGAATTCTAATAGACTCTAACCTAGCAACCGGGGCATAAGTCTCATCATAGTCAAGCCCCTCAACTTGATTGAATCCCCTAGCAACCAACCTAGCCTTATTTCTAGTGATATTTCCTTGGTCATCTAACTTATTCCTAAAGACCCATCTTGTAGTAATTATGGTGCTATCATTTGGTCTAGGTACTAACTCCAATACTTGACTCCTCTCAAATTGAGCCAATTCATCTTGCATTGCCAAAATCCAATCCGGATCATGTAATGCATCATTGATCGATTTTGGCTCAATTTGTGAAATAAGAGCTACTTGACTAGTAGGAGTTCTATGAAATGACCTAGTTCTTACTCCTTGAGATAGATCTCCTACTATTTGGTCAAGTGGATGATCTTGATGAGTTCTTAGGGTTCTAGAAGGGGTTTCAAATTGATCATTGTTATCTTCTACCCTCCTTTCATCATCGGAATCTCCTCTTCCTCCCCCTTGATCATTACCTCTTATGGTTAAATTTTGAATTTTTTGGGTAATGTCTTGATTATTGTCATTAATATCCTTATCAATGGAGGACTTTCTAGGGTAGGTACTAGTGGTTTCATAAAATTGAACATTAGAGGACTCCTCAATCCCTTGGGTTCTCTTATTGTAGACTCTATATCCTCTACTCGTGGATGAGTATCCAACTAGAATTCCCTCATTTGCTTTGGATTCAAATTTTCCTAAGTTATCTTTGGTGTTTAAAATGTAAACTTTACATCCAAAGACTTTAAAATAATGAATTGTGGGAATAGTCCCATTCCATAATTCGAATGGTGTCTTTCCTAAAAACCTATGGATTTTAACCCTATTTTGGATATAGCAAGCGGTATTAACCGCTTCCGCCCACAAGTAGCTAGGTAGAGAATATGCATTAAGCTTAGTCCTAGCCGCCTCTTGTAGGGCACGATTTCTCCTTTCCACCACCCCATTTTGTTGGGGTGTTCTAGGACAAGAGAACTCATACTTGTACCCTTGCTCTAAACAAAATTGTGAAAATTTAGAGTTCTCAAATTCACCACCATGATCACTACGGATCCGGTTGATTTTGAGACTCTTTTCATTTTCAACTCTTTTACTAAATCCTATGAGTATTTTTAAGGTATCATCCTTATGTTTCATAAAATAGACCAGAGTATACCTAGAAAAATCATCTACTATGACTAAACAATATTTGCTACCATTTAAAGAAGGAGTACTATGGCAATCAAATAAGTCAAGATGCAATAGTTCTAATGGTAAAGAGGTATTAGTTAAGGTTTTACCTTTGTGTGATGTCTTTGCTTGTTTTCCTTCTTGGCATGCATCACACATTTTGTTCTTGACATACTTGATCTTTGGTGGCCCTTTAACCAACTCCAACTTGGCTACCTTGGCTATGTTTTTCATGTTGATGTGCCCCAATCTCCTATGCCATAGCCAACTTTCTTCTTCTTTTGCAACAAGACACTTAGTAGAAATGTTAGAAGCATAAGAAAGATCAACATAATAAATATTTGATTTCCTATATCCAACTAACATACAATCATTTAATTCCTTGTGTCTAATCATGCATTTAGAAGATTCAAAAGAAACATGGTAGCTTGCATCACTAAGTTGACTAACACTTAATAAATTAAATTTCATATTTTCAACTAATAAAACTTTGTGAATGACAATTTTGGGGGATACCTCAATTGTACCTCTACCTAATATCTTGAGTTTTCCACTATTTCCAAAAGACACCGCTCCCTTCTTCACATACTTAATTGTGGAGAACTTGCTCACATCCCCGGTCATATGTGTTGAGCAACCGCTATCCACAATCCACATACCTTGCTCTCCTACCTAAATCACATGAAAAACACAAGGTTTTGGTACCCAAACATTTGGACTGGTAACATTAAGTAAAAACTTCTTAGGTACCCATTCTTTCTTAACCTTACCCTTAGTGGTTGCTTTTCTATTAATTAATGAGATATAAGCAACTTCTTTTTCTTTTGGCTTATATCCTAAACAGGCCTTGTTGTAAACGGCTCTTTGTCAGCTAAGGATCATGTCAAGATATTTTGAGCCATTCGTAAATTTCTCTAAGCATGCCTTTAGGTCACTAACCTCATCCTTAAGTTTGTCATTCTCTTCCTTAAGTATGCAAGAATCAACATGTGAAGGTTTTTCATTCCTAATGGCCTTTAGTTCTATCTTCATTCTTCTAACCTTAGATTTAGACTTATCTAGAGCCTCTTTAAGATAAACAATTGATTTATAAAGAAGCTTAACTTTAGGAGAATTCATTACCTCATTGTCACTAGATGACAATTCATCACTTTAAGAGTCTTCTTCTTGATTTGATGTACCGGAGTCATCTCCTTGGGCCATAAGTGCCACATGGCTTGTGATGTGGTAAAGCTCATCATCGGAGGAGGAATCTTCAACACTGGGTGTGTCCCATGTGGTTTGAGCCATCATGGTCTCCTTCTTCTTCTTTTCCTTCTTATCCTTCTTTTTCTTTTCTTTTTCCTCCTTCTTCTTTAGCTCCTGGCAATTTGGCTTTATGTGCCCCTTCTTATTGCAAGCATGGCAAATCAAATTATTATTAAAATTTGAATTACCACTAAACTTACCTCTTGAAGAATGGGACCCCTTCCTTGCTTCTCTATTCTTGAAGTCCTTTGATTTTCTATAGAGCTTCTTGACAAAGTTGGCCATCTCACTAGATGAGTCTCCATCACTACTTGAATCATGCTCCGACTCGGATGATGATGACACTTCTTTCCTTTCTTTCATCTTCTTTTCCTTCTTTTCAACAAATAGAGCTAATCCTTTTTCCTTAGAGGACATGTTAGTTTGCTCATGCAATTCAAACTCACAAAATAATTCATCAATTTTAATTTGAGAAAGACCCCTAGTTACCTTAATAGCATCAACTATAGAAGTCCATAGAGAAGTTCTAGGAAATGCTTGGAGAATATACCTTACCAAATCCCGGTTGTCAACTCGCTCACCTATGATGTGGAGTCCATTCACAATCTCCTTAAAGCTTCCATGCATTTGGCTTACGGTTTCATGCATCTTCATTTGGAAGGCTTGAAGTTGTCCAATTAGCAAGTCCTTCTTGGCCCTCTTTGACTCCTTGGATCCTTCATTTAACTCAATGAGCTTTTCCCATAATTCCTTAGTGGATTCGAAAGGCCCCACCTTGTTGAGTTGCTCCATTGTAATACTGCATTGGATGGTGAGTACCGCCTTTGCATTTGATTCGAACCTCCAATTCATTTCCCTTGTCCAATCCTTGCTTGGAATAGGGTTTCCATGTTCATCCACCGGTTCCTCAAAGCCATCTACAATGCTATGCCAAATCTCAATATTACTCATTAGATAATACTTCATCCTACTCCCATCGAAGAGTGGCTCAAGAGCGGTGGCTTGGCGGTTCTATATCCCTCTTGAAGAGCCATTGATGCCTTGGTTGATGGTGAAATCTTCCAAGCTATCCGGGCTCTGATACCACTTGTTGGATCTTTGTAACGACTAGAGGGGGGTGATTAGCCTTTCTTTGTTTCTACAAATACGTTAGCGGAAGCAATACAAATACAAATTGAATGAGAATAAGAAACAAGAAAAACAATGCTAACACCCGATGTACGTGGTTCGGAGATGACGCTCCTACTCTACGGTAATCCGTAAGGTGGATTAGCCCTAGCCAAGCTTCACTATATCCTCCTTTGGATGAACAAAGGTGGAGAAACCTTGTATTACAATGCACTCCTCTTCTTTACAATGATGGAAGATGAAGACTAGAGAAGAGGAGGTTTAGAATCACAAAAACACTTGGAGAAAGCTTGGTGAGCACGAGGGTGTAGTTAGGAATGAGAGCACTAGCTTCACCAAGCTCCCCAAGGCCCCTTCTTATAGAAGAAGGGTTATTTTTCCCGTTGGGCTTTGATCAGTCGACTGATGATCACCATCAGTCGACTGCCGTCGAAGCTAATGGCTTCGGACAAAGCGGATCCGCGGGGATCCGTAGCCGCCATTTCCAACGAGAGGCCTATCAGTCGACTGATCACCTCATCAGTCGACTGATGAGGCGATCAGTCGAGTGATAGCCGCAAGGAGTAAAGTGAGACTCCATTCTGTGCCCATTTTCGACTCGATCGGGCCGATCGCTCGATTGGCGATCCGATCGATTCCTCATCGATCGACTACTACAAGCGATCGATAGCCGTGATTTTATCTGACTCTCGAGCACCACTGACCGATCGATACATCGTATCAGTCGACTGATACTAGTCAAGTATGAATAATTCATACTTGAATTGACTCCCTAGACCTAGACTTGACCTTTTAACTCTTCCTTCAGCCTTGCACCCGCCTTCAAGAGTTTCCTTCGGCCTCGTCATGTCTTGTGTTGGAAAATGCTTGGACTTTATGCCGCCAAGTCTACAAGCTTGGACTTATGCTGCCAAGACTTTACTTTGGACTTCCTTTGCCAAGGTTCACTTGGACTTTATGCTGCTAAGATTCCAAGCTTGGTCTTACGCTGCCAAGTCCATCCCTTGGACTTTCTTTGCCAAGGTTCACTTAGACTTTACGCTGCCAAGACTACAAGCTTGGTCTTATGTTGCCACGTCCGTCCCTTGGACTTTCCTTGCCAAGATCATACTTGGACTTCTCTTTTACAAAGTCTTCATCCTTGGATTTCCCTTTCACTTAAACATGTGCACAATTAGATCACAAAGCATTGCCTAACTTAGATGATTTAACCAAACATCAAAACATATATAAATGCTTGAGGCATTGTTGCACCAACACTATGTGCTTACTTGCCTTATGGGCTCGTGGTTCCTTTGAGTTTGCAACTGCACCACTATTATCACAATAAATTGTGATAGTTCTGGACAAACCAGGAATTATATACAAGTCCATCAAGAAGTTCTTGAGCCACACAGCTTCTTTGGCTGCCTCAGAGGCTGCCACATACTCAGCTTCCATGGTAGAGTCCACCACGCTTTTCTGCTTAACACTCCTTCATACAATGGCTCTACCTCCCAAAGTAAACACAAAACCTGAGTTAGACTTACTGTTATCCCTGTCTGATTGGAAGTCGAAATCGGTGTAACCCACAGGGAGTAATTGGTCTGCCTGGTAAACTAGCATATAATCCCTAGTCCTTCTCAGGTACTTCAATATATGCTTTACCGCAATCCAATGTCCCTATCCTGGATTACTCTGATATCTGCTGACCATGCCCATGACAAAGCAGATATCTCGTCTCATACATAGCATCACATACTTGAGGCTTCCTACTATCGAAGCATAAGGAACCACCTTCATCTCCTCTATCTCCTCAGATGTTCTACGACACATCTCCTTAGATAAAGGAACTCCATGCCTGAAAGGTAGAAAACCCTTCTTTGAGTTCTGCATGCTAAAACGCTCCATAATCGTGTCTATGTATGAAGCTTGAGATAAGCACAACATCCTTTTCCTGTGATCCCTTATAACCTTAATCCTAAGGATGTGTCCAACTTCTCCCAAGTCCTTCATATCAAACTGTTTAGACAACCATACCCTTACGTCCGATAACACCTTGATATTGTTGCCAATCAATAAAATGTCATCTACGTATAGTACAAGAAATACCACTACGTTTTCATCACATCTCTTGTATACACAAGACTCATCCGTACTTTGAATAAATCCATAAGACTGAATTACCTCATCAAAGCGGATGTTCCAAGACCTCGAAGCTTGCTTCAATCCATAAATGGACTGATTAAGCTTACATATAAGATGCTCTTTGCCCTTCGCAATGAATCCCTCCGGTTGCTTCATATAGATGTTTTCCTCAAGACTTCTATTAATGAAAGTTGTCTTGACATCCATCTGTCACACCTCATAATCCATATGAGCTGCTATGCATAAGAGAATCTGGATAGACTTAAGCATGGCTACCAAAGAAAAGGTATCCTCATAATCGATACGCTCTTTCTGAGTATACCCCTTCGCAACAAGCCTCGCTTTGAAGGTCTCAACCTTCCCGTTTATTCCTCTCTTTCTTTTGTAGATCCACTTGCATCCAATGGTTTTTACACCATCGGTTGATTCTACTAGCTCCCAGACCTAATTTGAATCCATAGATTCAATCTCTGTATTCATCGCATTTTGATAAGACGCTGCATCTTTATCTTGGATTGCCTCGTCATATGTCCAGGGATCAGGTTCATGTTCACCAGGGACCAAATCAGAAGATTCTCCTAAGTGTTAGTAATATATGAGAGATGTCCTAAGGCAATCGCCTTATGTATGAACAATTTATATGATAAATGAAGATTCACTATTTGAGTATACATGTTTCATGTATTTGATTGGATCTTAAACTCATTTACTGGATGTCCACGATACGATTCACAGCATGAGAGAATTTGTGATTGGATCACAACTAGTGAGTATCTCTACGTGTGTAATTGTGATGTATCGGAATTATCCCTAGTCGATGAATTGATGGATTTGGACACCATCAATTCTATCGAGACTAGCACGAGGTATACTCCTTGGTGTATCCAAGTAGCTGATTCTCACTGGCTGGAGACATTGTGATGTCCGGAGTTAATCGTGGATGCTAGTAATGGTAACTAGTTCATTGGAGTGACCAGCCGTAAGACTTCATATGGTTCTCTGCATATATAGATATGTCAATGAAGTTCTTACTGTGGCTTAAGTGCGATGTTCCTTTGACTTGTGGTATTCAAGTCATCTTGATCATGGAGACTTATGCTTTGACATCTTAAGCAAACATCTCTAAGGAGATGTGGACCCGGGATGATTGGGTATAAGTCGAAGTGATCGAAGGTGTTTGAATAGCCTATAAAGGATTCACAACTCCTTGCGAGGAGATGTATACCCATGGCCTCTCGTCAGATTGTTACTAAAGTCTTTGGCCAAAGCATTACATGTTTAGAGTAAGGTACTCTTCGATACATGTGGAGTAACTAGAACTGTGAGGACGAGGAAATGATACTTGGGCTAGGTGTGACGAGTCACTTAGTGGGGATCGACACTATAGACCATGTCCTGAACCAAGTGGGTATAAGATGAGTGAAGGGAATGGGGCACGATTCATTTGAGCCATCAAGGGTTTCAAAATAGTTCTAGATCAACCGCTGATCTTTTCGGTTAATTGGGGATCATGATGTACTACTAGGTGCCACTCATGATCGCTCTATAATTAATGGTTAATTATAGACGGCCAACATAAACCGAGAACCTATTTGGTCACACGCACAACGAGTGTAATCCAAAGGATTTAAAACGAGCTTGAGAATGGGATTCTCAGCCCGAGAGAAACTATGTTTGGTTGGACCAAACATAAAGCGAGCATGAAATTGTTTCAGTCGCAATGGAAGCGTGGATGGGCCGTGTCTTATGAAGACATCATGGATGGACCAAAATGGTTTGGTTCTAATCCAATGGATGAGAATAAACCAAAGGGTTTGGTTTATATTAAACGAATGAACCAAAGGTTGGTTCGGTTCGTTTTAACTTAAAATAAACCATCATGGTTTGGTTTATTTTAACTTATCTTAATGTAGCGGGTTAACGGGCTTTATGGATATGATCCATTAACCATTAAGAGAATTAGTTCTATAAACGGCGCTAACCTTAGTGTGCCGCCCTAACCCCTTGTGCCGCCCTTCTAACTTGTTTCGCCGCCCAAGCTTCAGCCGCTATCCTCCACCCTCCGTGATCTCCTATAGGTTTGGCATCAAGGTGAGGCTTTTCTCTCCTTGTTTTGGCCGGCGCCTACTCCTCCACCAAGCTGTCCAGTTTTCTGGACAGCTTCTCCTCCTCTCGTCGGAGCGCTGCTTGGACGACGGTTAGTGCCCGCAGCGCTAACTTACCGGGATTTGATCTCCGTAATCCTCTGAGGTGGGGATGAAGGATTCGCCAAACGGTTGACGAATACCTCTCCGGAGAATCGAAGTTTTGAGGACTCGGTTTGGATCCGAATTTGGATTCGGATCGTGATCATCTCTCGATCACGCCGCCTTCAACACGAGGCTAGTAACCCGTGACAAGATGAAGCTCGTGGCTTAGCGGTCATCCCGAGGAGCTCGGCGTGGATACGGATAGAGACGATTCTACGAGGATCGCCCGCTGATGCCGTTCCCGCTACACGTCATACGAAAGGTATAACGTAGATAATTTTCTTTTATTGCAAATTTTAATTTACAGTTATGTCTACACTTGTTGTAATATGCATGTGTGTGCTGTGTGTGTTGTAATAAATATAGATTTATTATTTTTAATTGCTTCCGCTGTGCTCATGTTTACGAAACATGATTGAACACACACACGCCGCGGTGCCGGAAACCCAACAGTGGTATCAGAGCCCAGGTTGTGTTTCGACATAATCGTAAAAATGGTTTTGCGATAGTCATAATGTATTTCTGGAAATTTTCTAATTTTAGAAATTTAGAAGTATTTATGGAAATTTTTCAATTTTGGAAAGTCTAGAAGTATTTATGGAAATCTTCCACTTTTGGAAAGTTGGAAGTATTTATGGAAATTGATATTTTCCATAAATAAAATATTTGATTAGATTCTGAAATTTGTTTCTAATTTAATCATGATTTGATTTGGGAAATCAAATCTTAAAATATTTTATTTCCATAAGTAGTTTTAATGATTTAGGAAATTGGTTTCTAAATAGATTTTCCTTAATCAAATAATTCCATGAATAAAATATGTGATTAGATTTGGAAATTTGTTTCCTAATTTAATTATGATTTGATTTGGAGAATCAAATCTTAAACATATTTTATTTCCATAAATAGTTATGACATATAGGAAATTATATACATGACATAATTGTATGCCATGTAATTGCATTAGATGCATAACATTATGCCATGCGTGTCGTGACATGTAGATGTATGCCATGTATGTCATGCCATGTAGATAATAGTTATTTGCATGCAAAGAGGATGAGACATAAAACCCTTAATCAATATTAAAGCCTACACCTTCCATTAATATGGTTAGAACCGCAGTTCTGCTTCTTGTTTGGGTTGTTGGACTCTTCCAAGCCCTACTAACTCAACATGTTCAAACCATGGAATAGTTTAATACTAATATGGTAAGAGTCCGAGGTCAATCGTTAGCTTTGGTTGTTGACTCTCTCCAAGCTGGGCTAATTGGTTGAATGCGCCTAACCATATTAAAACTATGTCCGATTAATGGGTTGGCTTTAACCCGAGCATCGGCTTGTTGGACTCTCTCCAAGGTCGATGTAAAGGAGGTGAAGTTGGGTGCTATGCATATGATGCATACTTGTTAATGTGTTAACAACCCATGTATGTGTGAACATTCAATTAGTTGATAGCACATTGTGATAGTTGCATATACGTGATATGCAATCGGTATAGATGATACCTACCGTCAGAGTTATGAATGGCTTGTTGGACTCTCTCCAAGGTTGTTCATAACTATGATGGATATCACCTATTCGAGATGGACCTACGATCTCCAAGTGATTTTGGGGTTTTTGAAATTGAAAAATGAATGGGATTTATAAATGTATATTGATGCATTTTAAAATCATCTTTCATATATGCTCGCTTTGTATTTCTAGGTCAATATATCGATCATGATGTGTCTGAATTTATGCTCCATTTTGATTCAAATAAATTGATCGGGCCGAACTTGACTAGCTTAGAAACTTGAGAATTGTTCTCAAGGTGAAAAGCTTGTATGTCCTCAAGCGCTCTTCCCGCCATCCTAGTGACGATGCAACTCGACCAATTGTTGGCCTATCGTAAACATGAGTGATTCTGAACAAATGAGTTGCATCATGCTTAGCCACGATGGAACCTAAGCTACGAAAGCGATGAGCATATGGATGCTCATATCGTAGTCCTTCATCTTTGTGAGTTGGTTGATGAGCAAGTGAGATTCAAAGGTTCAAGTCTCAAAGCTCCTCTTCACCTCTGAAGATGCTAGGAGGTTCATCTGTGGTATCACGCCAATATGTCAAGACTGTGGAGTCTTCCGAGAAGCATGCAAGGGGACTGTTGTTAGTTGATTCCTCAAGAAAGGTTCTAAGAGGAAGTCAAAGGAACAAAGAAAGGGAAAGAAGAGAAGGCTAAGAAGGTAGAACTAGCAAAAGGAAACTTGCCATCATTATGGCAAGGAGAGCCACATGAAGAAAGTGCAAGATTTATCTTGAGTCCATGAAGAAGGATAAGGCATCTGATGCCCCATCTTCTTCGTATCTTCTTTATTGATTGTCATTCTATTTCCTAGACACTTGGGTATTGATATCGGGTGTAGCTCACATATATGTAATGACATACATGGGCTAAGGAATAGAAGAAGACTTGTCGCCAAGGGAGAGTCAAATTTACGTGTTGGGAATGGAGCAAAGGTTGCTGTGACTCGCCATCTAACGTATTTGTTGAACTCCCCTAGGACTTGTCTTAGAATCGACAATTGCTTTTATGTTCCTTCGTTGATAAAGAACATCATTTCTATTTCTTGTTTAAATAGAAATGGTTTCCATTCGACGCTTAGTAACAATTGTTGTTACATAACTTTGAACGGGTTCTTTATGACCGAACTTTAAGTAATGGTGTTTATACGCTTGGACGATCCAAAGGACATTTTCAATATCGGCGAGCAACAAGTGCTCGAAAGGATAATCAAATAGACTCCTATATGTGGCATTGTCGTTTGGCCATATAAGCAAGAAACGATGTCCTAATTACACCGATGTGGAATTCGAATCGCTTGAATTGGATTCATACGATACATGTAATCATGCTTAAAAGGCAAGATGACTAAGTTACCTTTTACCGAAAAGGTGAACGAGTGGGAGAGTTACTAGGTCTAGTACATACCGATGTATGTGGACCTATGTCAACTCAAGCATTAGGAGGCTATAGCTACTTCATTACCTTCACCGATGATCACTACGGCTTTGGGTATGTGTTCTTGATGAAACACAAGTCTGAAGCCTTTGAAAGTTTCAGAGAATTCAGAAATGAAGTAGAGAAACAACATGACAAGAGTATTAAAATACTTCGATCGGATCGAGGTGGTGAATACTTAAGTCAAGAGTTTCTGATTATCTAAGAGACAATGGTATATTGTCTCAATGGACTCCTATATACACCACAAAGATAATGGTGTATCCGAGAGGCGAATCGACCTTGTTGACATGGTCAGTCAATGATGAATCATGCACTCTTCCCAAGTCCTTTGGGGTTATGACTTTGCATACCAAGCATTTACTTGTTAAATGTAATGCCTACTAAGGTAGTCTCAACTACTCCATATGAGATATGGAATAGTAAGAAACCTCATGTATCTTACTTGAAGATATGGGGTTGTCCCGCTTATGTGAAGCTGATCAGACGCATAAATTGATGCTAAGTCCGATAAATGTCTATTTATTGATACCCTAAGGAAACAAGGGGTTACTAATTCTATCATCCTGTGGAACAAAAGGTGTTTGTTTCAAGGCATGCCGTGTTTCTAGAGAAAGAGTTTCTCTAAGAAAAACAAAGGGGGAGTGTCCGAGCTTGAGGAGGCCTCGAGAGACTCAAATAGACATTGATGAGATACCGGTGAGTACACAAATGACAACTCATAGTGATGAGCAATCGGTCGATTATTGTAACACCACATCTTCAGAGATCCGTAGAACACGCAATATTCCCGAGAGATATGGATTTCTGAAGTGAATCGAACGACGTGTTACTCATTGATGATGAGGAGCCTACCCTTATGAAGAAGTGGCCGATAAGTTCGTAGAAGGGATAAGTGGCTTGGTGCCATGAAGTCGAAATGGATTCCATGTACGAAACCAAGTTTGAACTTGGTTGACTCCACCAAGGCATAAAGCCTATAGGGTGCAAGTGGGTTTTCAAGAAGAAAACCACATGGATGGTAATGTGATTACCTATAAGGTTAGATTGGTGGCGAAAGGATATCGCCAAAAACAAGGTGTTGATTATGACGAAACCTATTCGCCGTAGCTATGCTTAAATCCATTCGATGCTCCGCCATAGCGGCTCATTATGATTATGAGATATGGCAGATGGATGTGAAAACAAATTTTCCTTAATGGAAACTCGCCGAGGACGGTATATGATACACCGAGGGTTTCACATCGCTGATAAAACCAAGGTATGCAAATTGACGATCCATTTATGGATCAAGCAAGCATCCAGAGTCGAATATCCGCTTTGATGAGACAATCAAAAAGTTTGATTTCACAAAATCCGCATTTAACCTTGTGTGTACAAGAAGGTTAGTGGGAGGCAAATGTGTTCCTAGTATTGTATGTCGATGACATATTACTTATAGGAAACGATGTGTCAATCTTACAATGCTTAAGGTTTGGTTATCCAAGACATTCTCCATGAAAGACTGGGAGAAGCAACCTACATCCTGGGATTAAGATCTATAGAGATAGATCAAACGGTTGCTTGGTCTTTCGCAGTCTACATATATAGACCGAAAAGCAAAGAGGTTTAGCATGTCGGAATCCAAGAAAGGTTATCTCGCCCATCGTGCATGGGGTACACCTTCAAGTCTATGTGTCCGCGCACGTTTAAGATTTGAGAGGATTTGCATGAGTAAGATTCCCTATGCATCCGCAATAGGATCTATCATGTATGCTATGTTATGTACGAGGCCCGATGTATCGATGCCCTGAGTGTCACGAGCAGATACTCACCGATCCAGAATGGATCATTGGGCGGTTAAGACGATCCTTAAGTACTTGAGAAGAACTAAGGATGTGTTCCTAATATATGGGGAAGGGGACATGGTGATACGCGTGTATACGGATGCCACCTGCATGCATAAGGATGATTCTGTGTCTCACCGATACGTGTTCACCTTGAATGGAGGCGCAAATAGTTGGAAAGGTTCCAAACAAGATGAGCGGATTCTACCACGAGGCAATATATTGCAGGCAAGCAAAGAAGCTTTTCAAGAGTTCGTCATGAAGCTGGTGATTCATTGTTGAAGCAATTCATCATCAACTTGATGTGAAAGAGCCAAGGTCTCATCAATGATCCAAACATGTGCTTCGCCGCTATCATCTTATCGAGAGATCATCAGTAGGAACGAAATACAAATCGAGAAAATTCCCACCGAAAGGAACTTAGCGGATCCTTTGACTAAAGCATTACCTCAAAGTAAGTTTGAGGGTCATGTTAGAGCTTATGGTATTGGATACCGTAGCGATTGACATTAGGCCAAGTGGGAGTCTGTTAGTAATATATGAGAGATGTCCTAAGGCAATCGCCTTATGTATGAACCATTTATATGATAAATGAAGATTCACTATTTGAGTATACATGTTTTATGTATTTGATTGATCTTAAACTCATTTATCAATGTCCACGATACGATTCACAAAGATGAGAGAATTTGTGATTGATCACAACTAGTGAGTATCTCTACATGTGTAATTGTGATGTATCTAATTATCCCTAGTCGATGAATTGATGGATTTGGACACCATCAATTCCTGCCGAGACTAGCACGAGGTATACCTCTTGGTGTATCCAAGCATTGATTCTCACCGGGCCGAGACATTGTGATGTCCGAGTTAATCGTGGATGCTAGTTATGGTAACTAGTTCATCGAGTGACCACGTAAGACTTCATATGGTTCTCTCGCATATATAGATATGTCAATGAAGTTCTTATCGTGGCTTAAGTGCGATGTTCCTTTCGACTTGGGTATTCAAGTCATCTTGATCATGGAGACTTATGCTTTGACATCTTAAGCAAACATCTCTAAGGAGATGTGGACCCGGATGATTGGGTATAAGTCAAGTGATCAAGGTGTTTGAATAGCCTATAAAGGATTCACCACTCCTTGCGAGGAGATGTATACCCATGGCCTCTCGTCGGATTGTTACTAAAGTCTGGCCAAAGCATTACATGTTTAGAGTAAGGTACTCTTCGATACATGTGGAGTAACTAGAACTGTGAGGACGAGGAAATGATACTTGGGCTAGGTGTGACGAGTCACTTAGTGGGGACACACATAGACCATGTCCCAACCAAGTGGGTATAAGATGAGTGAAGGGAATGGGGCACGATTCATTCGAAGCATCAAGGGTTTCGTAAATAGTTCGATCAACCGCTGATCTTTTCGTTAATTGGGGATCATGATGTACTACTAGGTGCCACTCATGATCGCTCTATAATTAATGGTTAATTATAGACGGCCAACATAAACCGAGAACCTATTTGGTCACACGACAACGAGTGTAATCCAAAGGATTTAAAACGAGCTTGAGAATGGGATTCTCGCATCGAGAGAAACTATGTTTGGTTGACCAAAACATAAAGCGAGCATGAAATTGTTTCAATGCAATGGAAGCATGGATGGGCCGTGTCTTATGAAGACATAATGGATGGACCAAAATGGTTTGGTTCTAATCCAATGGAGGAGAATAAACCAAAGGGTTTGGTTTATTTTAAACGAATGAACCAAAAGTTGGTTCGGTTCGCTTTAACTTAAAATAAACCATCATGGTTTGGTTTATTTTAACTTATCTAATGGAGCGTTAACGGGCTATGGTTATGATCCATTAACCATTAAGAGAATTAGTTCTCTATAAAAGAGGCTTAAGGGATAATTAAGCCCTAATCCAAACCCTAGCCCTAGTTGCCGCCACCCCTTGAAGGAGTTTTGCCAACCTAGTGTGCCACCGCCAACCCTTGTGCAGCCCAACTTGTCTTCGGCCCAAGCTTCAGCCGGATCTCGCTTCTGTGATCTCCTATAGGTTTGGCATCAAGGTGAGCCTTTTTTCCTTGGTTGGCCGCCTACTTCCACCAAGCTGTCCAGTTTTCTGACAGCTTCTCCTTCCGCCGAGCGCCGCTTGACGACGGTTAGTGCCCCACAAGGCTAACTTAATGGGGATTTGATCTCCGTAATCCTCTGAGGTGGAGGATTTGGATCCAATTGACGAATACCTTCCGGAGAAGCGAGTTTTGAGACTTTGGATCCGAATTTGATTCGATCGTGATCATCTCTCGATCACGCTGTTTCAACACGGCTAGTAACCCGACGAAGATGAAGGCTCGTGGCTTAGCTCATCGAGGAGCTTGGCGTGGATACGGATAGAGACGATTCTACGATGATCGCCCGCTGATGTCGTTTCGCTACACGCCATAAGGTATAACGTAGATAATTCTTATTGCAAATTTTAATTTACGCTATGTCTACACTTGTTGTAATATGCATGCGCATTGTGTGTGTTGTAATATAGATTTATTATTTTAATTGCTTAGTGCTCATGTTTACGAAACATGATCGAACACACACACGCTGTGCCAAACCCAACACTAAGAACATAATCTATACTCACAATCTATAGATCTCCTGTATCTAACACGCAAAGCAAGATATGGTATATCTCTTAGTGGTATCAAGAAGTGACTTCCTTTAATTCCTTATAATTTACTCATGGGCTTATGGTTCATCATATGTCTAGAAATCTATCGTGAACACATCAGTATTTATCTCTTGACTATAAAAACAAACCACCTTTCGTCTCTAATAGCCAACGAACATGCATCAATTCCAATTATAAAGATTTTTCAAAATATTGTTGACTATATCAATATGTCTTAGACTAATCAAAAAAACACCGATTTAGATGGGATCAAGTTCAATAAGTGTATCTAGAGCATATTGTAATTTGTAAAATCATCGATCTAACCATTAAGAGTCCTATTCCTTCTCGCTACACCATTCTACTGTCATGCAATTAGTTGAATTAAAGTAATTCCTAAACTCTCCCAAGAGGTACTCACCAAGATGAGAGTGTCTTGATACTTATTTTGATACACATGCCTTAATTCTCGAACTGTCAAAGCAGACTTCCATCAAGTAAATGTATCCATTAATAATCTATAAGATCGAAAATATTCAAAACCACCTCTAGCCTAGATAGTCATAAGACTCAAATCAATGAACCAATTATAACACATCTTTGCTCTATACCTGGCCTTAAAAGGCCTCTTGGTCATTTTACTCCAAGCAAGATTCATGGTTGGGAATTTTCCACCACAATGAACCCAGAGGTCCATAACTATCAACCTTTAATCGCTAGGTTAATATGACCAAGTCTTAGATGTCAAAGATATGTTTGTTCATCTTCAAGGTTCTTTTCTTATTGGAATTAGAAGATGAGTTATTAACTTCATGATCGGGAGCTTGGTTTTATGTATACAAATTTCCTATCAATGCACCTAAACATAATGTCCCTATTCATAAATAACTCGGATTAAAATAAATAGAATATCCATCCAAAACAATTTAGAAACCAAATTATGTCTTTCTAAATAAATACATAAAGGCAATTTAAGAACCAAAACTTTATTTTTCAAAAAATAAATAAACATCTATGCAATAAATGCACCATTAGGATTGCCTCTAAATGTAATCTCTACTGTTTAACAAAGTATTGAAGATGATCTAGGCTCATTACACACAAAAATGTAGATAACACCGCTAAATGCAACAACTAGACCAGATATATTGTTCATTTTGATACAAATTCTTCTTCCAATGTCCATCGCAAGTGAAGCACTCCTTCGCTTCTTCACTTGTCTGAGTTCCTCACACCTGCTCCAATTTCTTCTTCTTCGCCTTTGAGAAGAAACCTAACACAAAGATCTAAAATAATTTTTCTTTAAGAATGATATCACTGTTATCGATCTAGTGACTTAAATTTCATTCAAATGACATCGAGAATATGATCTCACTGTTCCTCGATATGGTGGTCATCATAAGTTCATGGCTTACAGGACATTCTTGTCCAAAAGCTCTTAGAGACATCATGTCATAAGCAATGGCTTGATGTCATAATCAACATTCATATAAGATGCCAAAATGTAACAATCTCATGTCTTTATCCACTATAATTCTCTTTTCTCCTTAATCATCTCTTTAGGAGGGCATCTTAAGTACATATTGTATTCCTCAAAAGCCAAGATAATGTCTAGATTCCTTCCAATCAATATAGTTGTCCAATAAAGTTTATTCTTCAAGATCATATGGGTAAAGTCATTTGAAAGAAACCTAAGAATCATAAATCAAAACATTAAATTTCAAAAATTATTGATTCTCAACAATAAAGTTTTAAATCAACCAACACCTCCAGAGAATATCATGCCTATACGAATTCTACATTTGTAAGAGGAGGTTTTACCCATTAATTTTACTATCTTGTCAACCTAACTTTTTGACAAGTAAAATTAATAGTTGGTTCCTCTTTGGCCCTACAAATAAAAGTAGTGACTCATAGGAGGATTTTATATTTGATCAAGTGTTCACATCATCCATCTAATTATCTGAGTTATGTCCTCATAGGAAGTCTCCTTCAATCTATACCATATTGATCTTTGATCAAACTCATCCGATGAGGCAATGAGTTTAACCAAGTGTTCAACATAAATTGTAGGAGGCAATTATAAAATTTCTCCCACTTAGTAATTTGAAATTGAGGAATTTTCTAGCCTCATAAGAAATAAATATGTAAAATAAATTATTTTCCAACTATTATGGCTTTTTGTTCAATATGTCGCCGATCGCCTTTCTTGTCCTCCTCCTACATGTACATTTCAGATCAGCCGAGTTAAATCTATTTTTAATTTACATCCATGATCCTATCAAAGGAGTGTACATGAAATCTAGATTAAAGTAAACCAAAATAAAAGAGGATAAACAATGTCGTATCTAATTTACAAAAAATAAATACTAGCCTAACCCCGAGGATTCAACAAAATATACACATACAATCACATACACATATGGTCATAATATGATCATGCTCCAACCAAAGAGTTAGAATCCTACTATTATCTACACATGAATATATGTGCATAAGAGTAAGACCCTAAACACAAATCAAAATCGGCTCGATACCAATTGAGGTTTTATGAGTCCTAAAACATCGCTTCCCATATCAATTGTCATGATATCATCGATGTGGATTAAAAAATTTAATCCAGACAAAAGGAACAACAACCTTGTCATAGTGATTCATTGTATCACTTGAACAAACTTGTTGTTCAAGTGACAAATCTATTCTACTAATAGCCATAATAGATGATGTCATCTATTTTTTGTATTTATGTTCATCCAAGTATTATTTAGCCATACATAAAGTAAACATCCACATAAATCAAGCGTAAATAAAAGCAATTTCATAATACAAAGGAGACTAATCAAAATAAGCAAGATTATACCTCTTGTCATACCTCTTGATCTTCTATTGTATGTCCTTCCTCCTTACGGGCGATGATCCAAAAGTCAACTCTAGATCACCAACCCTTGTTCTTCAACAAAAGGAAGAATATAAAACAAAATCTTCTTCCTATCTAGAACCACCACCAAGAATGTCATATGTTTCCTCCAAGGAAGAGAACATAGTATAATCCAAAGGAGAACTCAACAACTCCACCAATTCTACTAATCAATTAGGATCTTAAACAAACAAGCCTCATCCATCAATCAATAATCCATCTATAGAGTTAGGATAAGTCTTGTTTTAATCTCACCATTTCTGGGATTTAATCTCAATGGATCTAGAGATTTAATTCAAAGATCTAGATTTAATTCTACCATGATCTAGAGTTTGTTTTCATCCATGGATCTAAGAAGGAGGTGTTAATAGGCTCAATAGACATGAGAGGATTGATCTTACACACCAAGCCCACATAAAGTCCGATCCATTAATGATTATCATTCCACTAGAGGATTATCATTGCTTCTATAAAATAAGTTAATATGGTCTCATATATTATTTGTACATTTTGTGTTTAAGATCAAATGTTGTCAATTAATTAATTTACACCATTAATTAATCAACATCTAACTCCATGAGTAGTACACTAATTTTCATCATGACTCAAGTCCACTAGAGGTTTAATTACAACCTATGAGCTCGGACATCATCATCCTAATAGGAGAATTATGGTTTCTTATAATTAGACACACCATATAAATAATATCATCTCCCAACTTAGAGCCTATCGACGAATCTTATAAATGTCATTGGCCAGAGATGAATACTGTGTATACTCCTATTATATCGATTGAGGTGACATATACACGAGGCCTAGATTATGAGTCCTATAAAGAATCACCTCTAAGTCATGCTCAATACATTGCACTAGTGTGATTCATAATAAGATAAACCAATTCCAAATCACACTCAACATCCAAATTTGTCCAAATCATCTCATGTGGAGCCACTTAATTTCTATGGACCATAAAATGATCTCCATGTGACACACACCATATTATCTACAATGTAATGTATTAGACAATGATAGCCATAAAAATATGCAAACAATGATCATTGATTCTATTCAAAGAAGATGTTCACAAAAGAGCTTTTCGATACATCAACAATCTCTCATCATAATCTCGTGAAGGTTATATGTTTTGGTCCGCCTGGAGCCTTAGCATCTCATGTTTCAAAGATCTTGGGATCTTCGCTCCACAACCCGTGATACATCCAAATAGCCATCCTCAGAGATATCTCAGTTCGAAGGCTCGCTTAACTCCTTTCCACCACAAAACCTTCTCTAAAACATTTCACACCATCATAATATCCTGGAATCATCATCTTTCAGTCATCGCCTAAATTCTAAATATTCTTAGTCTTTCCCTAGAATGAATATTCGCTATCCTGATGCTCTCAGAGATTGATCTATGCTCAAACTTCACATCAGAATACATACATCATATAATCCTATTCATAAGCACAATCTCTCCTTCAGATTGAAGTCTCAAACTACACCATTGACATCGATAAGTCTAATTCTTAGAAACCTATTAGCTAATATGTACTATGAGGATCGATGATTCCTAGAGGGGAATAGCGTAACTAATTCGCTCTTAAAAACTATTAGCAAGGAATATGCATCAAAACAAAGATAAGCAAAAAAGGAAACAAACAATTACAAGAGTCACTCCTTTGCCATCCACTAGTTTCTCCTTGACCAAGCAGGTGGAGGTAACTCAATCCTCTTCTACAATAGAATGAAATTAACACAAGAAGAGGAAAAACACTTTCAGATGTTATGAGTCACATTCCCAAAGCTGAATCCCTTTTATAAAAAGCTATGACAAATCGATAGCATAAGCTAATTGATAAAAGCTATTGATTTCATTAACAAGAAATCATCAGATCGACTATTTGATAGATCGATGGACATCAATGAGAAGAACTCCATGGGACCTTTATAGTCGATGCTTCCTATGATTAAGTTCGAAAGATTCCATGGCAAATGTAGGCAAAATCCATCACCAAATCGCTGATGGGGATACGATTCCATGGCCAAGATCCGGAATCAATCCGACACTTAGCCAAAACCAAGCACAGAGCTTATTGATGCCTTTCATCGAGTCCTCGTCGTTATTCTTTCGACGTGGATGGAAGGAGGTCAAGACTTACTTTTCGCCTGTCTACTTTGCTCACTCAAGCTCCACTGATCATCCACACGCTTCCGACTCCTTCACCCTCCATCGATGTGATCGCCAAGGCTCAATTTACCTTAAGTCCTCGCCCAACGCACTTCAAATCTTAATAAATAAATAACTTATTGCAAATCAAAACTTCGTGATTTAGTCACTGCTAACAATCTCTTTTTTTATGGCCAACCCTACAAGTTAGAGAAAATAGATGGACTAATGCATTAGAAACAAACAAAAATAAAGAAGATTGTTATTAAGAGATTTTTTCTTACTTGAGAAACCTCTTGACTGAAGAATCTATTAGTTGCTAAGTAATTAACTGTTTAAAGTAACAAAATCAAACTTTATTCTCCTTAAAAACAATAATGTTAAAAAATAAAATAAAAAGAAGCAAATATTTTAAGTTTTACTCTCTTTACTTTTCTAAGTTTTCAAAACTTAAAGTTAACTTTGGTTTAATTAAAAAAAAAACTTTAAGCCTCTCTCCCTTTATCTAATTAAACAAAAATAAATTAAATAATCCAAAACTAATTATTTTGAAAATAATAAAAAATATAAGTTAAAAAAAGATTATCTTAATTACTCATTAGTAGTATGATGAAAAGTATTCATACTATCTCCATCTACATCTAACATATTAAGGTAACATATGGCTTAATCTGATGTCATAACAAACACATTAGTATGTTTATGTAAACTAAAATCTAATAAAATGAGATAGAAGTAAAATAAGAATATAATTTTTCAATCTATCTAATTCCCAATTAATGCCCATTTAATAAATTATCAATAAATAGGGTTTAGTAAATAGGTCTAAGTTAGACTTTGATTTGACGTATTCGAGTTGTATGGCTGGCCACACATGTTCTCGAATGAAATGGTGTTTGACCTCTATATGTTTGGTCCTAGAGTGACATATCGGATTCTTAGTAAGATTAATTGAACTAATGTTATCTACGTGAAGTTTCGATTCAGAAGTCTAACTTAAAGTCGCGGAGAGTGTGCTTCATCCAAAGAAGTTGAGTGACACACTCACCCATCCCGATGTATTCGGCTTCGGTGGTAGATAAGGCAACACAGTGTTGCTTCCTACTGCACCAACTCACTAGACTCGAGCCGAGTTGACAACCACTGCTTTCTATCGAGCTTACTCGCATAGTCCTAATCGTAGTGTTAGTTCAACTCGAGATCTAGGATAAATACCGACATTAAGTGTACCCTTTAGATATCTAAGGATACGCTTGACTAGAGTTAGGTGAGACTCGCAGTTTGAAACCTCACATACTCATGCAAATAAGATATCGTTGAATTAAGTAAAGGAGACTCTATTATGCTCCTATAGTATTTTAAATCAATTTGGTTTCCAATTACATCTTCTTCTATATTAACATTAGTTGACATTGGGGTATAATAATTTTAGCGTCTTGTATTCCAAAGTGTTTAATTAATTCCCTAGTATATTTGCGTTGATGTAGGTATATTCCATCTTTAGTTTGTTTAATTTGTAATCCTAAGAAGAAACTTAATTCGCCTACTAAATTCATTTCAAATTCGCTTTCCATAAGTGAAATAAACTCATTTAGTAGGATTGAGTTGGTGGTTCCGAAAATAATATCATCTACGTAGATTTGGGCTATGAATATGTCTTTATCTAATGTTTTTACGAAAAGGGTTGGGTCAACTACACCTTGGTTAAAGCCTTTGGACTTAAGATAAATCGAAAGTCTCTCATACCAAGCTCGCGGAGCTTGTTTAAGTCCATAAAGAGCTTTCTTTAATCTAAGGACATGATCTGGTTTGTCTAAACTTTCGAAACCGGGGGGTTGACTAAAATAAACTTCTTCTTTAATGTATCCATTTAAGAATGCAGATTTCACATCCATTTGAAAAAACTTAAATCCTCGATGTGTTGCATATACTACTGGGGCATAGGTCTCGTCGTAATCTAAACCTTCGACTTGACTAAACCCTTTAGCAACTAGTCTAGCTTTATTTCTAACTACTTCACCTTTATCATCAATTTTATTTCTAAACACCCACCTTGTTCCAATGATTGTTTTATCTTTAGGTGGTGGTACTAATTCCCATACTTTGTTCCTAGTGAATTGAGCCAACTCTTCTTGCATTGCAATAATCCAATCGGGATCAAGAAGAGCTTGGTCAATAGTTTTGGGCTCAATTTTAGAAATCAAAGATATTTGACTAAGGTTTCTGTATGAGGCTCTAGTTCGAACTCCTAGACTTGGATCTCCTATCACTTGGTCGATAGGATGATTCGTTTGAGTCCTAGTTGGATTTGGATTTGAGTCTACAACTTGATCCATAGGATGGCTTGTTTGAGTTCTAGTTTGGTTGAGTCATCTATCACTTGATCAATAGAGTGACTTGGTTGACTTAGGTTAGGATTAACTAGACCCGATCTCGGAGTTAGGTCTAGTATGAATCTGCTAATTGGGTGCTTGGGTTTTGTAGGTTCGTGTCCTTCATCGAATATTACATTGATAGTTTCCTTGACTCTAAGGGTGTCATGGTTATATACTCTATAAGCTCTACTTGTAGTCGAGTATCCTAAAAAGATTCCGGTCGTGGTTTTGGATGTAAATTTCCCTAGGTAATCTTTAGTGTTTAGGATATGTACCTTACACCCAAATACCCTAAAGTACTTGATGTTAGGTATTTTATCGTGATAAATCTCGTATGAGGTCTTAAGGTGCCTCTTTACCATAAGGATCCTTTCGACATAGCATGCAGACTCACGCCCGCCCAAGATCTATCGTAGGTTATACTCATTGTCCTAGCTTCTTGTAGGGTTCTATTTTGCTCTACTAGGCCATTTTGTTGTGGAGTTCTAGGGCAAGAGAACTCATGGTGGTATCCATTTAGGTTACAGAATTCTGTAAACCTATGGTTTTCGAATTCACCACCATGATCAGTCCTAAGTCTTTTGATTTTAATGCTTTGTTGATTTTATATTAACTTAAATAGATTGATTAATTGATATAGGGTATGACTTTTGTGTTTGATGAACCTAATCCAAGTAAATCTAGAGTAGTCATCAATAATGACTAAACAGAATTTACTTCCGTTAAGTGACTTAGCTCTGTGTGAATCAAATAGATCCATGTGTAGGAGCTCAAGCACACTTTTGGTTCGTTATTGACTAGTTAGTTGATGTTGTGTCCTAGATTGTTTACCTTGTTGACAAGCATTACATATTTTATTATCCAAATTGTTGAGGTTAGGCAAACCTATGACTAAATCACTCTGACTCATCTTGTGGATGAGTCTTGGGTGTGAGTGACCGAGTCGTCGGTGCCATAACCATGATTCCTCTTGCCGTGTCATAAGACACTTAGTTGAGGAGTTAATTAAGTTGATAGTGTAAATGTTGTTATTTCTAGTCCCTTTAAGAATTGTTTTAGAGGATTCATTTGTATTAATTACGCATTCATTTTCTAGAAATATGACCTTATAGTTATTATCACACAATTGGCTTACACTGAGAAGATTATATTGAAAATTTTCTACTAACAAAACGTTTTGAATGACAAAATTTGAGTTAAGCTCAATATCACCTGATCCGATGATTTTGAGCTTGCCGTTATTTCCGAAGGCTACCGATCCTTGTCGTTTGAATCGTAGCTTCAAAAACTTGAGTTGATCCTCGGTCATGTGTTGAGAGCAACCACTGTTCAACATCCATTGATCCTACACACAAGGTAGTTGGATCGGATATTGGATTTATTAAAAATTGGTTGAAAATTATTATCCTAAATCAGCTCACCCATGTCTACATGATCAAACATGTTAATCTTATATGTTCTTGTGAGATGACTTCCAATTTTAGTTGAATTAAATTTAATGACTTAAACACTTGTCAACCTTGCGTTAGATTCGGATTTGACCTTAGGCTCATCAAGTCACCTTTTCAAGATCATGGCTTCAAGGTCGTGGCGAGGCACAAAGGCCTTATTTGATCGGAACAACGACCACTTCCTTAGACAAAGCCATTTTCAAGAAAATAGAGACTTGACTCACCTAAGACCACTTCCTGGTCTAACTAGTCTAGGATACGGCGAGGTAGCTTCAGCTAGTTCCGCTCGGTCAAGTGCACCGAACTAGATACGCCTTATCTAGCCCGAATACACAAGACTCCGCTTTCCTAGCTTACTATCATCTCGCCGTGTCCTGGTACTATGTTATCAAGTATTGACGAGTTATAGTCCTATCTAACCATTCTAAAAAGAAAAATCATACTAACTAAAAACCTAAGCATGCAATTTCTAAGTTAAAACACAAACAAATTTCGTACTAGCTCCCCCTGGACCGTTGAATCGATTCGGTCTCTCCACATAGTGGATTTGGTCCTTGGAAACCCAGTATTGGTTTGATCCTAAGTTTGAAATCAAGGTGGTCTTAGGGACCCATGCTTGGACACATTTTTTATGTCGACTTACAATCGACATATATCACTTATTGGTCATGTTTGAGCTAAACCCAAGCCCGGTCTTGTTGTACACGGCCCTTTGCGATCCATGTAGGAGGTCAAGTCCTTTGGATCCCAAAGTAAACCTTTCCAACGTATTCCTAAGATCTTCGACTTGACTTTTCAAGAGTGAGTTCTCAACTTCAAGTTTTTCAACCCGAGTTGAGTCCTTCTCTTGAACTCGACTAGTCGAAGAGGTTAGGGAGACCTCATGTTTGAGGAGTTTAACTTCCTCAACCAGGGTCTCGACCTTGGACTCGGACTTAGCTAACTTTTTATTTAAAAACTTAATTGCACTATAAAGTGTAGTAATAAGAGACCGACTTACCTTGAGTGTATCTTTTTAACCGGATGCGTATCCGTGGCTCGTCTTGAATAGTGCTTCACAGTCCGACTCGTCTTCGATTTCCGATTTAGGTTCTGGTTCCGACTATGTCTCCGATTCCACCGGTTTAGCCATGAGGACTCGATCGTTATCTTCTTCCTCGGAAGCTTCTTCCCAAGTAGCGTTAAGTGCCTTTTTGTGTTTTGGTGCCTTGCTCTTGAGTTTTGGGCATTCGGACTTAATGTGTCCAAACCTGTTGCATTCATAACATCTTATGTTTGAACTTTAGGCTTACCTTCGGTCGAGTGACTGCTTTTCGGCCCTTGACTATCCTCCGAACTAGGTTGACTAGTTCGGCCTCCATTTCCGAGTCGACCTCCGAATCGGACTCATCCTCTTCTTCCTTCGAGGGTGGCTTACTGGCGGTTTTCTTCTTTGAACCTGCAAATAGTGCTATACCTTTCTTGGGTTCTGAGTTAGAATGCTCATGAAGTTCGAAATCAGAAAAAAGTTCATCTAATCTAAGTTTGGAGAGATCCTTGGAGACCTTGTAGGCATCGACCATGGATGCCCACAAGGTAGTCCTCGGAAAGGAGTTTAGGACATACCTTATAAGGTTGCGGTTTTCGACCTTTTGCCCGATTGTGTGTAGATTGTTGACGATGTCCTGGATGCGGGCATGGAGTTGCATCGCCGACTCGTGTTCCTGCATTTTTAGGTTATATAGTTTATTAAATAGAAGATCACGCTTACATACCTTGGCTTCATCGGTCCCTTCGTGTAGCTCCACTAGTTTTGTCCAAAGGTCCTTTGCGCTTATGAAGGGGCCGACGCGATTTAGCTCTTCCTTGGATAAGCCGCATTGAAGGATTTGAGTTGCCTTAGTGTCGGCTTCAACTTGTTGTTTTGTCGCAATGGTCCATTGATCATAATCCAAGGATTCACCCACTTCGTTAGTCGGAAGTGTTAATCCCGTTTGGATTATGATCCACATCTTGATTTGGGTTTTGAGAAAGCATTCCATCCGACCCTTCCAATAACGGAAGTCATCTCCGTTGTAAAACGGAGGTCGGACGGTGCTAAAACCCTCGAGATGGGCCATTAGAACAAAAGACACAAGGAGATGAAGACGAAAAACCTAGCAACGACAAAAACACACAAGAAAGTAACAAGACTCGCATCTTGGATTAGTAGTGTGGGAGAAAAATTAACAAAACGAAATAAATCTGAAATAAACAGAATTAAAAAGAAAAAAAATCTGTAAAATGGCTAGATTGTGTAGGTGATCGATTGGCCGGCTAGAGGGGGGTGAATAGCCCTCTTCCAATGGATGTCGTAATTCGTTCGTTCGTTTGCTCGTCTACACAATCGTCAGCGCAAGCGGAAGCATAAACAATAAAGACAAAGCAATAAATGAAAATACAAACGCTAGCAAAGAATGTAATGTGGTTCACGGCTACGCCGCTAATCCACGATCCTGATTCGTCCGAGGTGAATCACTCCTCCAAAGCCAATCACTATTGGTCTCTCCTTTGCACCAAGCTAGGTGGAGGTAACCTTTACAATCAAGATCACTCTTCTTACAAATAGAATGAAGTAAAAACAAGTAAGAAGAGTTTAGAGCTTGTGGGGCACTAGGAAGATCACTTAGAGCATGAGCATTGGCCTCAGGCTCACACCTCTCTTTATAGAGAGGGTTGATTTCTTCCGTTCGCCACCAGATCGCCGCCTTGGTAGGATCGCGTCACTACAACGGCCTCCGAACACGTGATCCCGACCGCTAGTCCAAACTCTTGGCGACCGATTCATCACGATCGCATCCGCCGATCGCCTACGAACGATTCTGTGGCTAAAACCCTATTGACAACACCGCTCGTAGTCGATCGAGTCTTGGCAATGATCGCCCACGATGGCGCCGATCACGCCACACCGATCCGATACCAGAACTACATTCGATCGATGATCGCCACATGGCACGACCGTGTCTGAAACCATAACACTGGCCAAATGGCCAAGTTTCACCTAAGAGCTACTCCCGGTTACAATCGCTCACTCTCTGAGTCCTCGCCTTAGAAGTTCTTCGTTCTCGCCACGCCCCTCGAGCATCAGCACGGCTCTGCAATGCTCCTTCGTGTCTCTTGCCTCGAAGTCTACTTCCTCCGGCTTCACTCCAAGCTTCTCGTCCGGCGGTCCCTCGGATGCTCCAAGCGCACGGCTTCCACAAAGCTATCCTTCACCGACTCAAGGCACGAGTCATGAGATGTGAAACTCACCACGGCTCCATGTGCAAATTACTAAGTCCTGCACGACTTCAACGCACATATCAAATCAACATAACACACTAACATAAACCCTTTGCCACACCATCAAAACCATATTACGGCAAGAGATTGCCCTAACAATCTCCCCCTTTTTGATGTGTGGCAATCCGTTTAAGTTAGGTAAAAACATTTGATATAAATTTTAAAGGAAAGAAAGCATGTAAACATAAACATGATATAGCAACATGCAACTCCCCCTTAATCCATGAAACTCCCCCTTAATTTCTCCCCCTATCATAATAAACTTAAACATAATTATTTCTCCCCCTTTGACACCATCAAAAATATTAATACTAAGTTATAAACTCATGGCATCAAGTATAAAGAGAAACATATATTAAAATCAGTCAAAACCTGATAAAATCAGGTTCTGATTTGTTCACCCATCGACACATGGCAATGATCACAAAAGGATCCGAATTCGATTTTCTGGATGAATTTCAGAAATGCATTATTAATTCCAGAAAATTCGAAAAATCATGAAATTTGGGGAACATATTTATTTTAAGTATATCTATCAATGAAAAATAGTTTTTCAAGAAAAATCATTATATTTTCCGAGATTTGCCAAAATTCTAAAGGCTTTAAAAACTACTAGGTTTTTGATCATAAGAGTATCCATTTTAACACCTAGTCTTGCATCCAATTGTTTCAAAACATGAATACATGTATTTTAAAGTAAGAAATGGTTTTGAAAACATATGAAATATCCAACCATGATCTTTGAGCAATATGTCTATGAATTAAACATAAGCCTTCCCCATGATTGGTCTATTATTGCTATTTTGATACTTTAAATGACCATCTAAATGACATAGGCATTAGTGGACATTTGTATCATCCTAACATCTCACTCATGCTAAGTTTTCAATCAAGGTAGCCTATGGTGAGTGTGAGATGCATCCAAGGGGGTATTTGTGTATACTTAACCAATATATTCATGCAATTCTTTCAAGGTTAAGTATCAACCTAATAATCCTCATGATCATAAAGGCATATATGAGTGAATTCTACATTATGATCATGAAACTCATGTATTCATTGAATTGTTCTCATGCATTAGGTATTATATCATGATAATAAGCAAAGTATCACCTAAAGCATGATTCAAACCCTATTTCTTATGATTATGTGCCAAATATCATAAATCATGATTGCAAACATACATAGCAATTACATTAATCATCATGATTTAAGCATTATTATCTATTTATGGGCACGTTATCATCACCCAACACTATTCTAAAAATGTTGTCCCGCCATCCTAAGTCAACCAAAATATGATATAGGTTAATTCCATATGGTTGACTACCCTAGGGTTTTCCTAACCCTTAAGGATGGATTTTGGAACCCAAAATAAGTTCTTTCCTATTGGGTTCACTAAGTATTCCTTGGGGATCCATTTCCTAGCTATAACTTTCTTCTTATCTTGTCCCCTAGCTATTAGGCATTTGTAGGCCTTTTCATTTTTCTTTTCCTTGTAGCCTAGGCCCTTTTTGTTGAAACTAGCTCTTTGGCTCCCTAAGATCATGTTCAATGTGAATTTTTCTAGGGCTTTTGTTAAATAATCTACCTTTTCCCTTAAGGCCCTATTTTCATTTATACATGCATCACTAACATCTAATGGCACATAAAGGTCATGTGAGCATGCATCATTTAAGCTAGAAGAAATATTATCATTTAAGCATGCATTTTCTAGCTTATTTTCCAATGCCTTAATTTGATTAAGCATGCTTTTATTTTTCTTTTTCATTCCAAATAAGTCCTTAGTTAAACTAGAAATTATGGAAACTATTTTCTTAGGAGAGGCTTTACCATAGTTTCCATGTCCTCTTCTTCGGATGATGAGGATGTAGAAGCTCCCCTTCACTTGAGCTCTCCTCTTGAGCTTGATTCTTCATTTTCGGATGAAGAGCAATCCAAGTCATCAAAGGCCATCAAGGCCAAATTGGTGACAAAGGCATTCTCCTCATCCGATGATGATGAGGAGGATGAGGATGGGTCATCCCAAGTCCTTGCCTTTAGAGCTTTGGTCTTCCCTTTCTCTTTGTCTTCTTCCTCTTCCTTCTTTTCTTGCTCCCTTTTCTTCTTTCTTTTCTTCTTTCTTTTCCTCTCTCTGCTCTTGTTTAGAGAGGACAATGTCCCTTATGTGCCCCTCTCCTTGGCAATTGTAGCATATGACCTTCCCCCTTGGTCTCCTATTCCTATCATTTGATTTATGAAAATGAAAACCTTTTAAAGCACGTCTTACCCTCCTTACCATATAGGCTTCTTCGGTGCTATCCATGGAGGAGGAGGAAGACGCTTCGTCATCGGAGGAGGAGATCTCTATCTTCTTCTTCCCCTTATTTGCCAACAATGCTACTCCCCTTGAAGGTTGTATTTTTGGCTCTTCTTGTATTCCTTCAAGCCTATATTCATGTAATTCCATAGTGGAGAAAAATTCATCTAGAGTACTTACCTCTAGATTCTTTGAAATGTAAAATGAGTCCACCATTGAACTCCACTTGGATGATCGGGGGAAAGCATCTATGGCCTTCATTATCATATCGCGATTGGAGAGCCTTTCTCCTACACTTGTTAGTCCATTTAAAATTTCTTTGAATCTAGAATGCAAAGAAGTTACCTTTTCTCCCTTTTCTAATTTAATGTTGGATAGTTGGGAGCAGAGGAGATCTCTCCTTGCTAGCTTCGCCTCGGATGTGCCTTCATGAAGCTCAATTAGCTTCTCCCACATCTCCTTGGCGCTTAGGCATTCTCCTATTCGGTTGATTTCTTGTTGGGGGAGCACATTGAAGAGATGATGCTTGGCTTTTGAATTTGCAAGGTGCTCTTCCCTTTGCCTTTTGGTCCACCTAGATTTCTCTATTGGCTTCCCCTCTTCATCCCTAGGCAAAACGAAACCGGATTCCATTGTAATCATAATGTCAAAATCCGTTTCGAAAAATACCTCCATTCGCTTCTTTCACCAAGCGAATTCTCCTTCAAACTTCGGAGGATGGATGTTGGAGCCGGCCATTTTGAAAGTTGCTTGTTGCGGCGGTTAGTCCTCGACAAGCTTTCCTCGGCTCTGATACCACTTGTAGGTGATCGATTGGCCGGCTAGAGGGGGGTGAATAGCCCTCTTCCAATGGATGTCGTAATTCGTTCGTTCGTTTGCTCGTCTACACAATCGTTAGCGCAAGCGGAAGCATAAACAATAAAGACAAAGCAATAAATGAAAATACAAACGCTAACAAAGAATGTAACGTGGTTCATGGCTACGCCGCTAATCCACGATCCCGATTCGTCCGAGGTGAATCACTCCTCCAAAGCCAATCACTATTGGTCTCTCCTTTGCACCAAGCTAGGTGGAGGTAACCTTTACAATCAAGATCACTCTTCTTACAAATAGAATGAAGTAAAAACAAGTAAGAAGAGTTTAGAGCTTGTGGGGCACTAGGAAGATCACTTAGAGCATGAGCATTGGCCTACCAAAGGCTCACACCCTCTCTTTTTATAGAGAGGGTTGATTTCTTCCCGTTAGCGCCACCCGATCAGCCGCCCTTGGCGATCGGCGTCAAACGGCGACCTCCGAACACGTCCGGATCCCAAGCGTTGTAGTCCAGCGGAACTCTTGGCGGTCGGTGATGGACCTCATCGATCACGCTACCTCGCCGATCGGCCCGATCGGCTCTGAACGATCTGGCCAAAACCCTATTGACGATCACGCATCGTAGTCGACTAATGGTCTTGAAGTCGACTACCCACGTATGGCGATCATGCGCCACACTCGATCATCGGATACGGTCAAACTACATTCGACTCGAGCGATCATGCCATGACATAGCGGTCGGTGGTGTCGGGAAAACCCATCCGACACTTGACAAAATGGCCAAGTTTCACCTAAGAGCTACCCCTCCCCGGGTTACAATCGCTCACTCTCATCTCTCGGAGTCCCTCGCCTTCAAAGTTATCTTCGTTCTCGGCCACGTCCCTCGGTAACATCAGGCGCACGGCTCTGCAATGCTCCTTCGCGTCTCTTGCCTCGAAGTCTACTTCCTCCGGCTTCACTCCAAGCTTCTCGTCCGGCGGTTCCTCGGATGCTCCAAGCGCACGGCTTCCACAAAGCTATCCTTCACCGACTCAAGGCACAAGTCATGAGATGTGAAACTCGCCACGGCTCCATGTGCGAATTACTAAGTCCTGCACGACTTCAACGTACATATCAAATCAACATAACACACTAACTTAAACCCTTTGCCACACCATCAAAACCATATTACGGCAAGAGATTGCCCTAACAGATTGGTGGTTTCACCAAATCTTAGCAACCCCCGGCTCTGATACCAATTGTTGGATCGATTTGAAACGCTAGAGGAGGGGGTGAATAGCGTTAAAACTTTCTTTTCATTCGTTCGTTTAAAAACCGAGTTGATAATTGATTTACAGCGGAAAAGATAAGCAATAAAAAAGAGAAGACAAATATTTTACTTGGTTCGTAGCCTTCGGCTACTACTCCAAGGCCCTAGTGGTCCTTGACCACGCACGGAGGGCAAAACACTAAATGAACTCCTCCTCGTTGAAGGTAGGAGTTAATCGATACAAGAAGGAACAAAAACTTGAGGTAGAGGGACACTCCCCCTCTCCTCGTATACGATAAAATCTCCGAAACAAGTAAATAAATAACTGATATAAAGCTAATGTCGACGTACAAAAAATAAAGAAAATTAATCCTAGACGTCGGAAAAGAAAGACTTCGTTGTCAGAGAGTTGTAGCTTTGCGGAGGCTTTTGGAAGCTTGGAATTGATGATGAAACCCTAGGATTGGCCCTCCTTTTATAGCCTTTGAGCCCCTTTTTTAGAGGAACCCTAGCCAATCACAATTGAGCACCAATCTCCTTGAAATGGGGTGATAAGCCTTGACTCCTCAAAGTTGATCATTGACCATCGATGATCGATGGCCATCATCGATCGTGATGGCGGCATCGATCGAGTCCGACCTCGGCGATCGGCGATTGATGGCAGTCGAGTCCTCCAAGCTAGCAGTCGACTGATGCTTGCTTCAAGTCAAAGTTAGCTCAAAGAAAACATTATTTCGACGACCTTCGACCGTCCGATCTCGACCTAGACCATCGATGTGATGTCTTTGGTCGGATCTACGCTTAAGACCATCCCCGTAAGGAGGATATGATCTCACTTACGCTCGCACACACGAGCTTACCTCGATACTTACCATGTCGCTTTTGCTTCCGGCCTTCCACTCGATTCCTTCGGCTCCCTCCGAAGTCACTCGAGTGTCGCCCGACCACCACGGCTTCCTCCGGGTGTCGCTAGCCTTCAGCTCTAGCTATAGTAATATTCTGCACACCCGATTCAGCTCGTGAGATAACGACATGAGCTTAACTTTGTATCGTTTGCTATAATCAAAACTCAGGTTCGACTTAGGTGCCTACTGCACCAACAAAATGGACCTTTGCAGCTTGCATACTTTTTCAGTATGCTGTGGATCTTCAAAACCCTCAGGTTGTGTCATGTACACATCCTCGAGTAAGTTTCCATTCAGAAATGCAGTTTTGACATCCATCTGCCAGATCTCATAATCGTGGTATGGTGCAATAGCAAGCATGATCTGAATGGACTTAAACATCGCCACTGGAGAAAAGGTTTCATCATAGTCAATACCATGAATTTGCTTGAAACCTTTAGCCACCAATCGGCCCTTATAGGTATGCGTAAGTCTATCCATGTCAGTCTTTCTCCTATAGACCCACTTACACCCAATGGGTTTGACCCCTTCAGGTGGATCAACCAAAGTCCATACTTGGTTGGTGTACATGGATTCCATCTTGGATCTCATGGCCTCTAGCCATTTATCAAAATCTAGGCTCATCATAGCTTCCTGATAGGAGGTAGGCTCATTCTCAATGAGCATAACATCATCATGGTCAGACAAGAGAAATGTGTATCTCTCAGGCTAACGACGTACCCTATCAGACCTGCGAAGAGGTAGGTCTACCTGAACAGGTGGTTGTTTCACAAACCTTTGTGCAACAACCTCATCACCCACAACACTTTGTGGTTCCAGTTCAACCTCCATCAAGGCCTCAGTACTATGGTCCTTATCTTGAATTTCTTCAAGATCGAACGTACTCCCACTAGTTTTTCTAGAAATAAAATTCCTTTCTAGAAAAACCCCAGTCTTTGCCACAAACACTTTGTGCTGACTGGGAATGTAGAAGTAATGTCCCTTTGTATCCTTGTGATATTCAACAAAATAGTACCTATCGGATTTGGGTCCCAGTTTGTCTGAGACTTGACGTCAAACGTAAGCCTCACAACCCCAAATCCTCATAAAAGACATCTTGGGATTTCTCCCTGTCCATATCGTATATGATGTCTTTATCACAGCCTTGAATGGTACATAGTTAAGGGTAAAGGCTACTGTGTCTAGAGCATATCCCCAAAAGGATATAGGAAGATCCAGGTGACTCGTCATAGATCGTACCATATATAATAGGGTACGATTCCTCCTTTCAGATACACCATTCCACTGTGGTGTTCCAGGAGGAGTGAGTTGGGATAAAATCCCACACTCAACTAGATAGTCATGAAACTCATGGATAAGGTATTCACCATCTCGATCTGATCGAAGTATCTTAATACTCTTGTCAAGCTGGTTTTGTACTTCATTCTTTAATTCTTTGAACTTTTCAAAGGATTCTAATTTATGTGTCATGAGATACACATAACCATATCTACTGAAGTCATTAGTAAATGTAATGAAGTACCTGTAACTGCCTCTAGCAACATAATTGAAAGGGCCACATACATCACTATGTATAAGTCCTAACAAGTCCATTGCTCTTTCGCTGTGTCCACTAAAGGGAGTCTTGGTCATCTTGCCTAAAAGGCAAGACTCGCATGTCTCATATGATTCAAAATCAAATGAGTCTAGCAGCCCATCCTTATGAAGCTGAGATAAGCGACTCTCATTTATGTGACCTAAGCGACAATGCCAGAGATAGGTTTGGTTCAACTCATTTGACTTGAACCTTTTGGTACTTATGTTATAGATAGGGCTCTGTAAGTCTAGAAAGTAGAGTCCGTTCATTAGAGGTGCACTAAAATAAAACATATCATTTAAATAAACTGAACAATATTTGTTCTTTATTATAAATGTAAATCCTTTCTTGTCCAAACAAGAAACCAAAATTATGTTCTTAGTTAAAGCAGGCACATAACAACATTCATCTAATTCAAATACAAGCCCAGAGGGCAGAGATAGATCATAAGTTCCTATAGCAATAGCAGAAACTCTTGTTCCATTTCCTACTCGTAGGTCCACCTCGCCCTTTATCAATGCCCTGCTATTTCTCAGCGCCTACACATTGGTACAAATGTGAGATGCACATCCGGTATCTAATACCCATGATGAAGAAATAGATAGATTGACTTCTATATCATGTATACCTGAAGTAGAAGTCTCACTTCTCTTCTTCTTAAGATCTTCTATGTATGCCTTGTAGTTACGCTTCCAGTGTCCAGCTTCCTTGCAGTGGAAGCAAGCCCCTTCCTTGGCCACCCCTCCTTTGGGTTTCAATTCCTTGCCTTTTCCCTTGGCTTGGGACTTTTCCTTACCTTTAGGCTTTCCCTTGCCTTTCTTCTTTTGCGCCATCAAAATGGAGTCAGATTTTCCCTTCTTAAGGTTGAGCTCAGCAGTTCTCAACATGCTGAGCATCTCAGGCAGTGGCTTATCAATTTCATTCATGTTGTAATTCTGGACAAATTGATTGTAGCTTTGTGGCAAAGATTGTAAGATCAAGTCAGTGGCCAGCTCTTGGCCAAGGGGGAATCCCAATCTCTGTAGGTTTTCTACGTACCCAATCATCTTGAGTACATATGGACCTACGGGAGTCCCATCTTGCATTTTGGAACCAAACAATGCCTTAGAGACTTTATATCTCTCGTGCCTTGCTTGTCCTTGATATAGTTGACGAAGATGTTCAACCATATCATAAGCATTCATGAACTCGTGTTGCTTCTGAAGCTCAGAGTTCATGGTCGCGAGAATTACACATGACACATCTAATGCATCATCTTGATGCTTCTTGAAAGCATCTTTGTCAGCTCGCGAGGCAGTGGCAGAATGTGCCTCCGGAATGGACTGCTCCAGGATGTACAGTTTCCTTTCTTGGGTGAGAACAATTCTCAGGTTCCTGTACCAGTCCAGGAAATTTGCTCCATTGAGCTTGTCCTTCTCAAGGATAGAATGGAGAGAGAGAGTGTTCGTGTTTGTCGACAAAGTAATCTACAACATACAATGCAGAGAATTAATATCATATTCCTTGTATCATTTAATTAGGCCTTTAATCAAATGATGCTCCCACTGAATTATAGGAATTTTGTAGAATCGAGTTATGGATGTGGTCAAACCACATTACTAGATTCATACAAACTAGCTATAATTCTTGCGGGATAAGATCCACATCATACTAACCCTTGAGTTAGCGTTGGCTAAATCGCCCAAGACTTAGTACAATAGGTGGGTAGCACATTACCGATTACATCTCTATGGAACTCTTGTTGATAGGATCAAGACCCACATTTACAAAAGACCTTGAGTTAGCTTTGGCTAAATCACCCAAGATTTAGTGTAAATGCGATCTTATCCTATCTTTCCAATGGTTGGAATATGCCTATAGTTCTACTCGATCCAATTGAGTCAACTAGTTTTACTCAATCTAATTGAGCTTACTCTAACCCAAGCCGTGATAGGCGGGACCAAGATTGTCCCTCCGCACCCTACCAAGATAATATGTGTTGCTCTTCTTTGGCAGATTCAACAACTACAAATGATCGAGGTAGTGATGGGTATCAAGGACTTGGTAGGCATTTACATGTTGATTCGATTAAGATCTAATCTAATCGTAATGTGTATCATATATGCATTAAGGCCTTTATTATCCTATATTAGCATGCATCACATACATACAAGCATTATTCTAGCATGCATCATATACATACAAGAAAAATATCCTAGCATGCATCATATACATACAAGCATTATTCTACTAGCATGCATCACATACATACAAACATAACAAATATATATATATATATATATATATATATATATATATATATATATATATATATATATATATATATATATATATATATATATATATCAACATATATATATAATTAACTGTGATGTGGTCATGACCCTACTACGATCTTCTCAAGCCAATGAGGAGATCAGACGGTCAACCTAGGGCTAGCGGCTTCTCCAAGCGCTTCCTTTGACCGTCATGTGTCGTCGACACCCTTCTCGTAACTTCGTCTACAAGTGGACTTTCCACCGCTTTTGTACATTACAAATATGAAACTCGAGTTACATTCGAGTCTAAAACTATTTACAACAAGAATTTCAAAAGAAGAGGCACGACGCACAGGTCGCATACACTATACAACACACACAACCACAAAAACGGCACACATGTCGTATTATGAATTACAACACATCATCATCCAATCATATTGGGGTTCTTGGGCCATGACAATCACAGAATTATACATAATTATAAATTATGTATTTTTACAGAAAATTTCTATAATTTTTCCTTTTTTTTTCAATTTTATGAGTCACCTCTCCGTAATGGTCATGCTAAGCGGTTTCCGAGCGCGATCGCGGGACAAGGCCCCTTTCATGAATAGGGGCAGCGCCCCTACTCACAAAATAAACTTTCCAAGTGTCCCTACTACGATCTTACAACAACTTAAGTCGCTTTTCCAAAAACCTAAAGCGAGAACTGGCCGTATCGGAGAGTTTTTCTCGATGGTTGAAGCCAAGAAGTGTTCCAACACTCGTTGCTTCGACTCTTCGAGAAAAATACACAAAAATTTGATAAAAATAGGAAATTTACATAAACATAAAAATCTGTAATTTTTATATCTAATACAAAAACTACAAAATTGAAACACATACATGCTTCACACGTGGCTCTGATACCACTATTGGGATTTTCCGAGCCGCAAAAACCGCTTTTTGCGTTGCGGAAACCTCGGAAGCCCAGCCACGGTTCCGTGAAAAGATATAAAAATAAAACATGTATGTGTTTAAAGATCCTAGATCTACCTTAGATCTACAAGATGAGAGCATTACCCTCGTAGCGACGCCCTTCGCTTATCCCGCTCGTCCAAAAGCTTTGCCAGAACTCAAAAGTGTCAAGTGAACACTCCTCTATTGGTATCCACACGGACAAATGGTGGAGAAACACAACCTTGAGTGTGCTAGCACTCATGGAAGTTTCGGCGAAGGAGGTTGGGAGAGCTTGAGAGGAAGAAGATCTAAGGAAAAAGAAGATGGAGTTACCACCAAAATGAATTCCCATCAAATGTAGAAGTGGTCGGACACTTAACTCTTGGGGGGTTACATGCATGCATGTAACTCCAATAGCCAATGGCTCTTGGTCTCCCTCATGAGGTTGCACCATATGATAAGTCCATGATGATGTGGAACACCATCATTGGCCGACCCCCATTCCATGTCACCATGACATGGCAATTGGTCAAGTCAAAATTGATCATTCATCCTCCCTCTCAAGTCAAGCCAAACTTGACCTCTTATCTACCATGGTTGATCAAATCTAACCACCTGATTCAAGTCAATTTGATTTAATGAATCTATATTCATTAATTTAAATTGACTCAATGAATCAAATCTAAATTAGACTCATTCAACACTTGAATCAAATTGAGTCTAACTCAATTAGTCTAATTTAGATTACTCTTAATCCAATTTAGTTCATCCCATGAACCTAATCCTCATGGTTTATCATATGAACATAATCTCCATCTAATTTCCCTTTGTGTGTGACCATATAGGTTATTGTAACATTGGCAATGCTCCTAAACTAATTTAGGAACATAAGCAATGAGCGGTATCTAGCAACACATCATTGCTATCCAAGTTACAAGAATGTTGAGCTCCAACATCACCTTTGTGACTACTAATTGTGACTCTCACAATATGTGACAATGTCCCTCTATCCATGACATCTAGATTGACCAATTGAGGCATAGACCATGTCATCCTCGGTACAATCTATATCTTGAACTCCAAGTAGACTCACTCTAATCAAATGGGCTCAATATCTCATATTGACTCATTTGGGCATGGCCAAGCACTTCGTGGTCTCACTCTATCAAGAATAACGATGTCACTCCCGTCATATAGGAGGGATAGATCCCATCTACATCACTCACATCCCTCTGCATAATTTGTTACATACCCAGTAATCGCCTTTATAGTCCACCCATTTACGGGTGACGTTTGATGAAGCCAAAGTATACAACTCCTTATGTAGGGAACCATGGTGACTTCAGGTCTAAGGACTAATAGTCATACTAATAGCCACATGAGAAAGTATATGACACTCATATAATGATCCATGATACTTTCTCATGGCGGGTCATTCAGTATACATTCTCCAATACATACTCATGTGTCAACTTGATATCTCATATCCATGACTTGTGAGATCAAGTCATCGTGTTGACCTACATGCTAGTCTTTACGCATTAACATTGTCCCTAAATGTTAATACTTGACTAGGAATAATTAATAGTAGTTTTCTCTATATCATCTCATTATCGATTCAACCAATCGATTGATATAGAAAATAACCTACTACTCAAGGACGTTATTATACTTAGTTATTTGGCACCAATACAAGTAAATATAATAACCATGCATTTATTAATTGGAATATGATACAATAAAGTCCATATAACAATCATCACATGATTGGCTCTAGGGCTTTCACTAACAAAACTAACATGGTCTAGGCCGAGAAAGGTATTGCCTTAATTGCAGGTTTGAAGAAGAAGGCCACGAACAAACCACCCCCAAGGAAGAGGACGAGTACGAGTACGAGTACGAGTCGAAGGTAGATCCCGAAATGGAAACCGAACTATTAAATCTAGTTCATAAGATAATCAAGAACCAAAAATGACTCATCAATCAAGGTAAAACTAAATCTAAGTCTAATTCGAATTTAAGATGTTTTGAATGTAATAGGTTCGGGCACATCATGTCAGAGTGTCTGAAACTAAAGAACAAAACACCCAATAAAGTGCTTAACACTACTTGGGAAGAATCATCGGAGGAGGAAGATGACGATCTCATCTTCATGGCCAAGCTGACCGAGCCCGAACAACACTTTGAACCCGAGGAAGAGTCCGAGTTTGAATCCGACGACAAGTCGCTATTCAAGACAAGCCACAGATATGCATCCGGTTCAAAAGAGTCACTTAAGGTAAGTCAATCTTTGCTTAGCACTTTATACAATGCAATTAAATTCTTAACTAGAATGTTAGCTAAGTTCGAGTCCAAGGTCGAGACCTTAGTTGAGGAGGTTAAACTCCTTAAACACAAGGTCTCCCTAACCTCTTCGACTAGTCACGTTCAAGGGGAGGACTCAACTCGAGTTGAAAAGCTTGAAGTTGAGAAATCACTTTTGAAAAGTCAAGTCGAAGACCATAGGCATATGTTGGAAAGGTTCACATTGGGATCCAAGGGACTTGACCATTTACTTGGATCGCAAAGGGCCGTGTACAACAAGGTCGGGCTTAGATTTAGCTCAAATACGACTAACAAGTCGTATATGTCAATTGTAAGTAGAAATTAAAAACTTGTCCAAGCATGGGTTCCTAAGACCATTTTGATTTCTCAATTAGGATCTAATGAGTACTGGGTTCCCAAGGACAAAATCCACTACGTGGAAAGACCAAACCGATTCAATGGTCCAGGGAAAGTTGGTACAAAATTTATTTGTGCTATTACTTAAAATTTGCATGCTTAGGTCTTTTTCTATTTCTTTTTAGAATAGTTAGATAGAAACTATAACTTGTCAATTCTTGATAACATTGTACTAGGACGCAGCAAGATGATAGTACTCTAGGAAAGCAAAGTCTTGTGTGTCCAAGTTAGATAAGGCATATCTAGCTCGGTGCACTCGACTAAGTGGAACTAGCTGAAGCTACCTCGTCGTATCCTTCACTAGTTAGACCAAGAAGTGATCTTAGATGAATCAAGTTACTATTTTCTCGAATTTGGTTTTGTCTAAGGAAGTTGTCGTTGTTCCGATCAAAGAAGGCCTCTGTGCCTCGCCACGACCTGGAAGCTAATTTTTTGAAAAGGTGACTTGATGAGCTTAGGGTTAAATCCGAATCTAACCCAAAGTTGACTAGTTTCAATTCATTAAAATTAATCAACTAAAATTGAAGTCATCTCATAGGAACACATAAGGATAACGTGTTTGATCATGTAGAAATGGGTGAGATGATCTAGGACTAATAATTTTCAACCAACCCTTAAATTCCAACATCCGATTCAACTACCTTGTGTGTAGGATCAATGGATGTTGGATAGTGGGTGCTCCTGACATATGACTAGAGACCAACTTAAATTTTCAAAGCTTAGATTCAAACGACAAGGATCGGTAGCTTTCGGAAACAACGACAAGCTCAAAATCATCGAATCAGGTGATATTGAGCTAAATTCTAATTTCACAATTCATAATGTTTTATTAGTCGAAGATTTTCAATATAATTTACTTATTGTAAGCCAATTGTGTGATAACAACTATAAGGTTATTTTCTTTGAAATGAATGCTTAATTAAAACAAATGAAACCTCTAAAACAATACTTGAGAGAACTAGGAATAGCAACATCTAGACAATTAATTTAACCAACTCCTCAACCATGTGTCTTATGATACAGCAAGAGGAATCCTAGTTGTGGCACCAACGACTTGGTCACTCGCATCCAAGACTCATTTACAAGATGAGTCAGAGTGGCTCAGTCAGAGGTTTGCCCAACCTTAACAACTTAGACAATAAAATTTGTAATGCTTATCAGCAAGGTAAACAACCTAGGACACAACATCAACTAACTAACCAAGAACGAGCCAAAAGTGTGCTTGATCTCATTCATTTGGTTCTATTCGATTCTCATGGAGCCAAGTCACTTAATGGGAGTCAATTTTGTCGAACCAATTCATACCAGAATCGACTTTGACCTTGAAATCAAGTCTACTATTAATCCTAATCCGAGCCAGTCTAGGATTCAATCAAGTCATCCTATCAATCAAGTGATAGGTGACCCTAACCCAAGTCATTCTAGGATTCAATATAATCATCCTATCTACCAAAAGATAGGTGATCCTAGCCTAGGGGTTCGAACTAGATCGTCATATAGAAATCTTAGTCAAATCTCCTTGATTTCGAAAATCGAACCCAAGACCATTGAACAAGCTATTCTTGATCATGATTGGATTATTGCAATGCAAGAAGAGCTATCTCAATTTACTAGGAACGAAGTTTGGTAATTAGTACCATCACCGCAAGATAAATCAATTATTGGAACAAGGTGGGTCTTCCGAAACAAACTTGATGACAAAGGTGAAGTAGTAAGAAACAAAGCGAGATTGGTCGTGAAAGGGTTTAGTCAAGTAGAAGGGTTAGATTACGATGAAACTATTAGTGAAAGCCCTAGAGTCAATCATGTGATGATTGTTGTATCATATTCCTATTTATAAAGGCATTTCTTTATTGTTATTATACTTACTTGTATTGGTGCCAAATAACTAAGTATAATAACGTCCTTGAATAGAAGGTTCTTATCTATATCAATCGATTGGTTGAATCAATAATGAGATGATATAGAAAACACTACTCTTTATCATTCCTAGTCATGTATTAACATTCAGGGACAATGTTAATGCGAAGAGACTAGCATGTAGGTCAACTCGATGATTTGATCTCACAAGTCATGGATATGAGATATCAAGTTGACACATGGGTATGCATTGGAGAATGTATACTGAATGACCCGTCATGAGAAAGTATCATGGATAATTATATGAGTGTCATATACTTTATCATGTGACTATTAGTATGACTATTAGTCCTTGGACCTGAAGTCACCATGGTTCCCTACATAAGGAGTTACATATTTTAGCTTCGTCAAACATCACTCGTAAATGGGTGGACTATAAAGGCGATTATTGGGTATGTAACAAATTATGCGGAGGGATATGAGTGATGTAGATGGGATCTATCCCTCCTATATGATGGGAGTGACATCATTATTCTTGAAAGAGTGAGACCACTAAGTGCATGGTCATGCCCAAATGAGTCAATATAAGATATTGAGCTCATTTATTTAGAGTGAGTCTACTTGGAGTTCAAGATATAGATTGTACCGAGGATGACACAGTCTATGCCTCAATTGGTCAATCTAGATGTCAACGATAGAGGGACATTGTCACATATTGTGAGAGTCATAATTAGTAGTCACAAAGGTGATGTTGGATCTCAACATTTTTGTAACTTGGGTAGCAATGATGTGTTGCTAGATACTGCTCATTGCTTATGTTCCTAAATTGGTTTAGGAGCATTGCCAATGTTACAAGAACCTATAGGGTCACACACAAAGGGAAATTAGATGGAGATTAGGTTCATATAATGGACCATGAGGATTAGGTTCATGTAATGAACCAAATTCGATTAAGAGTAATCCAAATTAGACTAATTGAGTTAGACTCAATTTGATTCAAGTGTTGAATGAGTCTAATTTAGATTTGATTCATTGAGTCAATTTAAACTAATTAATAGAGATTCATTAAATCAAATTGACTTGAATCAAATGGTTGGATTTGATCAACCATGGGAGATAAGAGCTCAAGTTTGACTTAACTTGAGAGGGAAGATAAAATGTCAAGTTTGACTTGACCAAATACCATGTCATGGTGACTGGGCATGGGGTCAGCCAATGATGATGTTCCACATCATCATGGACACATCATGGGGTGCCACCTCATGAGGGAGACCAAGATCCATGGCTCTTGGAATTACATGCATGCATGTAACTCCCTTATAGTGGTCAGCCACTATTGAATGGGTAAGATATTATGAAGTTAAGTGTAGTAACTTCATCTTCTTCCTCCTCTCCCTTCTCAAGCTCTCTCCCCCTCATCCTTGCCGTGAGCTTCTAAGGGTGCTAGCACACTCTAGGTTTCTTTTCTCCACCTTTTTCTTGTGTGGATACCGATAGAGAAGTGTACACTGAACACTCTCGAGTTCCGACAAGCTGTTTGGACGAGCGGGATAAGCGAAGGGCATCGCATCAAGGGTAATGCTCCTTTCATGTAGATCTAAGGTAGATCTAGGTTTTCTAAACACGAACATGTAATTTTTTGTTTATCTTCACATGGATCCGTGGCTGACTTCTGAGGTTTCCGCAATGCAAAATGAAGTTTTTGCAGCTTGGATAGTCCAACAGTGGTATCAGAGCCACGTGCGAAGCATGTATGTGTTTAGTTTTGTAGTTTTTGTATTAGATAAAAAAAATTATAGATATATAAGTTTCTGTAAATTTCCTATTTTTATAGATTTTTTGGGTATTTTTCTCGAAGAGCCGAAGCAACAAGTGTTGGGACACTTGTAGGCTTCAACCACCGAGAAAAAATCTCCGGAAGGCGAATTCTCGCTTTAGGTTTTTGGGACAGCAACTTAAGTCACTGTAAGATCAAGATGGGACACTCGCAAGGTTTATTTTGCAAGAAGGGGCACTGCCCCTAACCCGATAAGGGGCATTGTTCCACGATCACGCCCGGAAATCGCTTAGCAGGACCATTACGGAGATGTGACTCATAAAAATTGAAAAAAAAGAGGAAAAATTATATAAATTTTTGTAAAATACATAATTTAGAATTATATATAATACTATGATGGTCATGGCCCAAGAACCCAAATGTGATTGGATAAATGTGTTGTAATTCATAATACGGCTTGCGCGTCATTTTTGTGTTGTGCATGTTGTATAATGTATGCGACCTACGCGTCGTGCCTCTCTTTTTAATATTCCAGGTGTAAATAGTTTTAGACTCGAATGTAACTCGAGTTTCATGTTTGTAATGTACAAAATGAGGCGGTGGAAGGTTCACTAGTAGACGGAGTTACGAGGAGGGTGCCGATGACACATGGCGGTCAAAGGAGGCGCTTGGAGAAGCCGCTAATCCTAGGTTAACCGTCCGATCTTCTCATTGGCTTGAGAAGATCGTAGTAGGGCTATGACCTCATCACAATTTATTTATATATATATTGATATATATATATATATATATATATATATATATATATATATATATATATATATATATATATATATTTGTTTTTTCTTGTATGTATGTGATGCATGCTAGTAAATTTTGCTTGTATGTTTATGATGCATGCTAGAATATTTTGCTTGTATGTATATGATGCATGCTAGGATATTTTTGCTTGTATGTATATGATGCATGTTAGTATTATTATTATTTTTATGTATGTGATGCATGCTAGTGTAGGGTATTTAAGGTCTTAATGCGTATATGATACACATTCACAATTAGATTAGATCTTAATCGAATCAACTCGAAAATGCCTACCAAGTTTTGATACCCATCACTACCTCGAACAGTTGTTGTTGTTGAATCTGCCAAAGCAGAGCAATACATATTATCTTGGTAGGGTGCGGAGTGACAATCTTAGTCCCACCTATCACAGCTTGGGTGAGAATAAAATCAATTAGACTGAGTAAAACTAGTTAACTCAATTGGATCGAGTAAAACTATAGGCATATTCCAACCGTTGGAAAGGTAAGATAAGATTACATTTACACTAAATCTTGGGCGATTTATCCAAAGCTAACTCAAGGTATTTTGTAAATGTGGATCTTGTGTAGGGATCTATACAGAAAAGTATATCTTTTGTATGAACATCTTTATTTTGAAATAAGAATCACATGATCATTGTTTGCATTTTTATGGTTATGCAATATAGTCTAATACATTACATTGTAGATAACATGGTGTGTGGTGTCACACAGGAGATCATGTGATCGGTTCCTTGTAAATTATAAGTAAAGGCTCACAACCGAGATGACTTTGGACAAACCATCGGAATGGTTGTAGTGTGATTTGGTATTGGTTTGTCTAGACCATAGAATCACACTTGTGCACTTTGTGTGTATTGAGCAGGACCGACTTAGAGGTGATTCAATTTATTGCTGACTACATAATCGAATCGGACCTCAGATATTATTTAGTACATGCTCTTAATCCCGATATAATAACGGGCACATATACTTAGTATTCATCTCTTTGATTTACCAATGGGCGAGATTTATAGATTAAATCGATAGACTCGGTAAGTTGGGAGATGATATTATTTATATGGTGTGCCGTTGATTATAGGAGGAAACTGTGTCCTATATATTAGGATGATGATGTCCCCTTGAGGAGCTCATAAGGTTCATCATGTAAACCCTGCAGGTGGACTTGGTCCGGCATGATGAAAAGGTTGAGTGGTACTACTCATGGAGCTAGATGTTGATTAATTAATGGTCAGTAAATTAATTAATCGACAGACATTCGAGATCTTAAACACGGGGAGAAAATGTACAAATAATATATGGAGCTCATATTATCTTATGGGGGTTGGTGAGGTAGATCAATGATAATCCTTTAGTGGATTGGATTATCATTTTTGGATCGGACTTTTTGTCGGCTTGATCCATGGGTGGCCAAGATCCAACTCCTCCTCATGGTCCCTAATGTAGCCTATTAACACCTCATGAAGCTTAGATCCAATGGATAGAAACAAAACTCTATATCCAATGGTAGAGATTAAATCTCTAGATCCGACGGTTGAGATTAAATCTCTAGATCCGACGGTTGAAATTAAATCTCTAGATCCGACGGTTGAGATTAAATCCTCATAACCAATGGAGGTGATTAAATCATGGCTTATCCCTAACTCTATAAAAGGAGGGCAAGGGGTGGGCGGCAACTCAAGGAGTCCTAATTGAGATAGGATTAGGGTTTGGAGGCTTAGTGTTTTGGAGGCTTGGGCGGCACCAAATAAGGAAGTTTTTCCTTTCTTCTTCCTCCTCCATTAGCCGGCGTCCAGCACTCTTTCCATCCCTTGGATGGCGGCCAAAAGACTCTCTTATCTTCTCCTTGAGTGGTTTAAACAAGACTTAGGGGTTTTCCTTGGTGTCTTGGGCGGTTTCCATCATTATCCCCTTCTCCTTGTTGGCCGGCTGCAAGGTTTCCCTTGGTTCCTTGTTGGTTGGTTTTAGGAAGGAGAAGAACCTTGTTTCTATTCATCCTCTTGCTTTGGAAGAGCAAGGAAGGAAGATTTGCGATCTTGGAGCTTTGACTTTTGGTAGATCGTCACCCACACGACGTCCGAAAGGAGGAAGGACATACATTAGAAGATCGAGAGGTATATCGATTCTCTAATTTTTATATGTTACATGTTTGTATTTGTTTTTCAATTATGAGAATGATATAAATCTGTTTGTGGCTAAATAATACTTGGATCACGATCATAAATATAAAAACCGGCGATCCGTACATCGTTTATTCCACGGCTACTCGTAGAATAAAGGATCGTCGCTTGAACAACGAGTTTGTTCAAGTGACCTCTCTAAACGAATATCACGATGATGACTTGGTTGTTTGGGCAATCCCTTGTGTCTAGGATTAAATTTTTTAATCCAGGGACATCGATGGGATCGCCATGAACAAACGATCGAGGTGAAGTGGGAAGCAAAGTTTCCCCTCACAAACTCGATAAGCAAAACCCTTCAATTGATATCAGAGCCAAGGTTTCCGGTTTTGTGTGTTTAGGATTCGGTTAATTTTTATGCACTTTTCATATATTATATGTGCCAGATAATAGTAGGATATGCGTAGTTTAACTTTTTGGTTGCAGGCATAAGATCCGACTATTATGACCATATGTGTGTATGTGATTGTATGTGTATATTTTGTTGAATCCTCGGGGTTGACGAGGCTAGTATTTGATTTTTTGTAAATTAGATACGACATTGTTTAGCCACTCTTTATTTTATTTTACTTTCGATCTAGATTTCATGTACACTCCCTCATGGAGTATAGGATCGATGGATGTAAATTAAAATAGGTTTTAGTCTCGGCTCGGATCTCCGGATGGCTTGTGCATGGCGTAGGAGGAGCGGATGAGAAGACGTTGCGACGGAAGACATATTGAAGACAAAAGCCATAATAGTTGGAAAATAATTTATTTTTCATATTTATTTCTTTTTGTTTGATATTAATGTCGTAGGCTAGGAAAATTCCTCAATTTCAAATTACTAAGTGGGAGAGGGAAATTTCTATAAATTCCCACGGCCTCCATTATGATTTGACAAGTGATACAAACAAACTTGTGCGTCAGCTCTGAGTGCCATTCTCCCCATTGGATGAGTTTGTTTGCGGATCACAAGGTCAAATATGGTTATAGGGAATTATCAAGGAGTGTGTGCACTTTCCCATCGGAAGGCACATAACCCGAGATAATTACCTTGGTACCGAGTAATGGTGAACACTTAGATACAAATATAAGTATCCTCCCCATGGAGTCACTGCTTTTATTTGTAGGGGCAAAGAGGAACCAACTATTAATTTTACTTGTCAAAAAGTTAGGTTGACAAGATAGTAAAATTAATGGGTAAAACCTCCTCTTACAAATGTAGAATTCGTATACGTCCACACTATCGTGGCATACGATATTCTTGGTGTTTTGAGGTGTTGGTTGATTTTAAAATTTTATTGTTTGAAGAATCAATAATTATTTGAAATCTAATGTTTTGATTTATGTGATTCTTAGGTTTTCTTTCAAAATGACTTTCAACCCACTTGCTGTGATACTGAAAGAGAAAAAACTTACTGGACCCTACTATGTTGATTGGAAGAGGAATCTAGATATTATCTTCACTGCTGAGGAATATAAATATGTACTCCTCGAAGAGTGCCCTCCCAAGCCTGCAGATGATTCTGGGGAAAAGGAGAGAGAGAGTTATAAGAAGTGGGTCAAGGCCGATGAGATGGAGCGGTGTTACATTTTGGCATCTATGTCAAATATACTGCAACATCAACATGAAGCCATGCCCACTGCTTATGATATGATGCTCAATCTCAAGGAACTTTTCGGACACCAGAATCGGGCTGCGAGGCAAGAAGCCATGAGAAACTAGATGACGACCTCCATGATCGAGGGAACACCTGTAAGGGATCATGTTCTCAAGATCATGGCTCATTTGAATGAGCTTGAGGTCCTTGGAGCTGAGATCGATGGGGAAACCCAAGTCGATATCATACTCCAGTCTCTACCTAGGAGTTTTGAGCAGTTTCGCCTGAACTACAACATGAACAAGAGGTTGTATTCGTTGGCAAAACATCTGACAGAACTCCAAGCGGTAGAGGGGCTATTTTGTCAGAGTGCTCAGGCGCATGCCGTGGTGACCCAAAAGGTTTCTCCTTCTAAGCCGAAAGGCAAGAAGAAGAAGAAACAAACTGGGGTAAAGGCGGTGGGAGGTACTCGGGGAGGAGTGAAGAAGCCAAAAGGCAAGTGCTTCACTTATAAGCAGACTACACACTGGAAGAAGGACTGCCACAACCGCAAGAACAAAGGTATATCTTTTGGTCTAGTCGTTGAAACATGTTTAGCGGTGTTATCTACCGGCACCTGGTGTGTAGATACGGGAGCCACTGATCATGTCTGCAATACTTTATAGGGGTTCCAGGAAACCAGACGACTGGATGAAGGGGAGATTACCATGTACTTGGGCGATGCCACGAAGGTGGCGGCTGTTGTAGTGGGAGATGTTCATTTATCTTTTGAGAAAAATAAACTTTTGGTTCTTAAGAATTGCCTTTATGTACCCTTATTTAGAAAGAATTTAATTTCGGTTTCTAAATTGTTTATGGATGGATATTCTATTTCTTTTAATGATAGAGTTGTTATAGGAAGGAATAGGGACATTATCTGTTCGGGTGCATTGATAGGAAATTTGTACACACTTGAACAAAAACCTCCCACGATGCAAATTGTGTAGGGATGTATACTGAAAAGTCTATCTTTTGTTTGAACATCTTTATTTTGAAATTGAGGATCACATGATCATTGTTTGCATATTTTTATGGTTATGCAATATTGTCTAATACTTTACATTGTAGATAACATGGTGTGTGGTGTCACACAAGAGATCATGTTATTGACCCCTTAAAAAGTATAAGTAAAGGCTCACAACAGAGATGGCTTTGGACAAACCATCGGAATGGTTGTAGTGTGATTTGGTATTGGTTTGTCTTGACGATAGAATCAAACTAGTGTACTTTGTGTGTATTGAGCAGGACCGACTTAGAGGTGATTCGATTTATTGTTGACTACATAATCGAATCGGACCTCAGATATTATTTAGTACAAGCTCTTAATCCCGATATAATAACGGGCACATATACTTAGTACTCATATCTTTGATTTACCAATGGGCGATATTTATAGATTAAATCGATAGGCTCCGTAAGTTGAGAGATGATATTATTTATATGGTGTGTCATTGATTATAGGAGGAAACCGTGTCCTATATATTAGGATGATGATGTCCCCTTGAAGAGCTCATAAGGTTCATCATGTAAACCTTGCAGGTGGACTTAGTCCGGCATGATAAAAAGGTTGAGTGGTACTACTCAAGGAGTTAGATGTTGATTAATTAATTTTCAGTAAATTAATTAATCGACGGACATTCGAGATCTTAAACACGGGGAGAAAATGTACAAATAATATATGGAGCCCATATTATCATATGGGGGTTGGTGAGGTAGATCAATGATGATCCTTTAGTGGATTTGATCATCATTAGTGGATCGGACTTTATGTGGGCTTGATCCATGGGTGGCCAAGATCCAACTCCTCATCATCGTCCTTAATGTAGCCTATTAACACCTCATGAAGCTGTTGGAATGTATACTGAAATCCTAGCTCTTTTCTGTTTGAACATTTTATTTTGAAATAAGAATCACATGATCATTGTTTGCATTTTATATATTCATTATATATGTGTGCATATTGTCTAATATTCTACATTGTAGATAACATGGTGCTTGGTGTGGCACAGAAGATCATGTTATCAGTCCCTTGTAAAATATAAGTAGAGGCTCACAACCAAGATGGTTTTGGACAAACCATTGGCATGGTTGTAGTGTAGCTTGGTATTGTTTTATCTTGAACATAGAGTTACACTAGTACAGTTAGGTGTATTGAGTAGGACCGACATAGAGGTGATTCAATTTAGTACTGACTACATAATTGAATCGGACCTCGGATATTATGTTGTACATGCTCTTAATCCCGATATAATAACGGGCACATGTACTTAGTATTTATTTCTTTGATTTACCAGTGGGTGAGATTTAGATGGATTAAATCAATATGCTCGGTAAGTTGGGAAATAATATTATTTACATGGTGTGCCGTTGATTATAGGAGGAAACCGTGTCCTATATATTAGGTTGATGATGTCCCCTTGAGGAGCTCATAAGGTTCATCATGTAAACCCAGCTGGTTTACTTAGTCAACATGATGATAAGGTTGAGTGGTACTACTCGAGGAATTAGATGTTAATTAATTGATGGTCAGTAAATCAGTTAATTGACAGACATTCGATATCTTAAACACGGGGAGATTAATGTACAAATAATATATGGAGCCCATATTGATTTATGGGGGTTGGTGAGGTAGTTCAATGATGATCCTCTAGTGGAATGGAACATCATTGATGGATCAAGTTTGTGTGGTTCCGATCCATCGGGTGGCCAAGACCCAACTCCTCCTTATGGTCCCTATCGTAGCCTAATACAATCCTTGTGAAGTCTAGATCCAAGAATGTAAAACAAAACCTAGAACCAACGGTTGGGATTAAATCCCTAGATCCGATGGTTGGATGAAACTCCAGAACCAACGGTTGGGATTAAATCCCTAGATCCGATGGTTAGGATGAAATCCTAGAATCGACGGTTGGGATTAAATCCCTAGATCCGACGGTTGGGATTAAATCCCTAGATCCGACGGTTGGGATAAAACCCTAGATCCGACGGTTGGGATGAAACCTTAGATCCGACGATTGGGATGAAATCCTAGATCCGACGGTTGGGATTAAACTCTAGATTCGACGGTTGGGATAAAACCCTAGATCCGACGGTGGAGATTAAAGGAGGCTTAAGCCCTATTCTATAAATAGATGCTTAGGGTTGGGCGGCAAGAATGATCAAGATAATTCAAATTGGGATTAGGGTTTGGAAAGAGTTGGGCGGCTAGGGTTTGGAGCAAGGTTGGGCGACAACCATCTTCATCCAAAATTGTCGTCGGTGCCCACCTCCTTCAAGCATTCCTTGGCCGGCGCCCTTCACATTAGCCACTCTCTTCTTCCTTTGCCGGCGGTTCTCCTCCCATTGGTGGCCGGCAAGATCATCTTCCTCCAATTTCCAAGGTGGCCGGCGGTTCCCTTTGTATTGGTGGTCGGCGCCTCATCTATTCATTCCCTTGGCGTGGTTGCATCAAACTTCCTAGCTTGGTGGCGGTTCTAGATAGGAAAGGTATTTGTGGTTCTTCTCTTTGTTCGCAGCGGACAAGGAAGAGGAGAACTCGATCTAGAAAAGGCTTCTACTCGGAGGATCTTCGTCCACATAAATCCACGAGAAGGAAAGGACATACGATAGAAGATCGTAAGGTATAAAGTTATTTTAACTTTATGTACAGATCTGAGCATGTTCTTATTTGTTTTGATTATGCATGTGTGTGTGTGAATATATATTGTATAATCATGGACCCGAAGACAAACACAAAACCGGCGATCCATCAGTCGTCTTTTCCGGCTAACCAACTAGAAGAGTTGTGTTGCTTGAACAACTAGTTTGTTCAAGCGACCACTCAAGTTGTTAGCACGACGACGAATAGGTTGTGCCAAGGAAGCTCATCCCATCCAGATTAAGTCTTTCATTAGTGAAAATTTTAATCCGGGGACATGGGAGCCAATGAGCCTCCGAAGCATCCACCTAACAATTGGTATCAGAGCCACGGTTTCCGGTTTTGTGTGTTTTGGATTCGGTTAATTTTTTATGCATTTTTCATATATTATATGTGCCGGATAATAGTAGGATATGCGTAGTTTAACTTTTTGGTTGCAGGCATAAGATCCGACTATTATGGCCATGTGTGTGTATGTGAATGGATGTGTGTAAAAATTTATTATTTGAATCCTCGGGGTTGACGAGGCTAGATTAGTATTTAATTTTTTTAATTAAATACGGCATTGTTTAGACGCTCATTTTAGTTTACTTTCGATCTAGATTATTTTTACACTCCTTCATGGAGTATAGGATCGATGGATGTAAATAAAATGATTTATCTCGGCTCGGATATCTTTGGTGACTTGTGCACGGGAAAAGGTGGAGCAGACGAGGTGGCGACACGACGGGATGCATATTGGAGGACAATGCCATAATAGTTGGAAAAAAAATTCTGTTTTTCCATATTTATTGCTTATTTGTTTTATATGCATGTTGTGTATGTTTAAAATTCCTCGATTACAATTTACTAAGTGGGAGAGAGATATTTTAATTAATTCCCGCGGCCTCCATTACAATTTGACGTGTGATGGAACAAACTTGCGCGTTGGCTTTGAGTGCCTTCCTCCCCATCAGATGGGTTTGTTTGCGGATCACTAGGTCAAATAATGGTTATAGGAAATTATTTAGGAGCATGTGTACTTCCCCATCGGTAAGGCACATAATCCGAAATAATTCCCTTAGTATCGTGTAATGGTGCACACTTAGATACAAATAAAGGTATCCTCCCCATCGGAGTCACTGCTTTTATTTGTAGGGCTAAAGAGGAACCAACTATTAATTTTATTTGTCAAAAAGTAAGGTTGACAAGATAATAAAATTAATGGGTAAAACCTCCTCTTACAAATGTGGAATTCGTATACGTCCACACTATCGTGGCATGCGATATTCTCGGTGTTTTGAGGTGTTGGTTGATTTCGGGATTTTATTGTTTTGAGGAATCAATAATATTTGAAATCTAATATTTTGATCATTGTGATTTTAGGATTTTCAAATGGCTTTCAACCCACTTGCTGTGATTTTAAAAGAAAACAAACTTACTGGTCCAAACTACATTGATTGGAAAAGAAACCTGGATATTGTCTTAACTGCGGAAGAGTACAAATTTGTACTCTTCGAGGTCTGTCCTCCTAATCCCTCAGATGACTCTGATGAAAAGGAGATGGAACGTTATAAGAAATGGGTTAAGGCATATGAGATGGTGCGGTGTTACATTTTGGCATCTATGTCAAATGTGCTGCAACATCAGCATCAGGCCATAGCCACAGCTTATGACATGATGTTCAATCTCAAGGAACTTTTCGGACATCAGAGTAGAGGCGGTACAAGCGAGATGAGAAACTTGATGACGACCTCCATGATCGAGGGAACACCCGTTAGGGATCATGTTCTCAAGATGATGGCTCATCTTAATGAGATGGAAGTCCTAGGAGCTGAGATCGATGGGGAAACCCAGGTCGATATCATTCTCCAGTCTTTGCCTAGGAATTTTGAGAAGTTCCGCCTCAACTACAACATGAACAAAAGGTTGTATTCGTTGGCGGACCTTCTGACAGAACTCCAGGCGGCAGAGGGGCTTTTTCGTCAGAGTTCTCAAGCCATGGTCGCTCAGAAGGTTTCTTCTTCTAAACCGAAAGGTAAGAAGAAGAAGAAGCAAGGTGGAGCGAAGAAGGTGGCAGCAGGACCTCAGGCAGGAGTGAAGAAGCCGAAAGGCAAGTGCTTCACTTGCAAGCAGACTGGACATTGGAAGGCGGACTGTCCTCGCCGTAAGAACAAAGGTATATCTTCTTGTTTAGTTGTTGAAACATGTTTAGCGGTGTTATCTACCAGTGCCTGGTGTGTAGATACAGGAGCCACTGATCATGTCTGCAATACTTTGCAGGCGTTCCAGGAAACCCGACGACTAGCTGAGGGAGAGATTACCGTCTTCATGGGCAATGCTTCAAAGGTGGCGGCTATTGCAGTGGGAGACGTTTATTTATCTTTTGATAGGAATAAATTTTTGGTTTTAAGAAATTGTCTTTATGTACCTACTTTTAGAAAGAATTTAATTTCAGTTTCTAAATTGTTTTTGGATGGATATTCTGTTTCTTTTAATGACAAGGTGGTTATAAAAAGGAATAGGGAGATTATCTGTTCTGGTACATTGGTTGGCAATTTATATTCTATTGAACCAAAAACTCCCACGATGCAAATAGAAGTAAATAACTCATCTTCTAAGTCTAATAAGAGAAAAGAACCTTCGCAAATGAACCAAACATATCTTTGGCATCTAAGGCTTGGTCATATTAACCTAAGCAGTATTCAAAGGTTGATAGCTGATGGACCTTTGGGTTCATTAGTGGTGGAGGATCTCCCAACCTGCTAATCTTGCTTGGAAGGTAAAATGACCAAGAGGCCTTTTAAGGCCAAGGGGTATAGAGCCAAAGATGTGTTAGAATTGGTTCATTCTGATTTGTGCGGTCCTATGTCTATCCAGGCAAGAGGTGGCTTTGAATACTTCGTCTCATTTATAGACGATTATTCAAGGTATGGATACATTTACTTGATGCGCCGCAAGTCTGAATGCTTTGACAAGTTCAAAGAATTCAAGGCTGATGTGGAGAACCGTCAAGGTAAAAGTATCAAGACATTACGATCTGATCATGGTGGCGAGTACCTCTTTGGAGAGTTTAGGAGTTACTTATCAGAGGCTGGGATTCAATCCCAATTGTCTGCACCTGGCACACCCCAGCAGAATGGTGTAGCGGAGCGAAGGAATAGGACTCTTATGGAGATGGTCAGATCGATGATGAGTTACTGATTCGATTACGAGGGTTTGCTCTGAAAGCAATGACACATTACGAACTTGGTTCCATCTAAGTCGGTACCCTCTACTCCTGAGTTGTGGGTGGCGAAAGCCTAGTCTAAGACATATTCGGATTTGGGGTAGTCCAGCACATGTGCTGAAGGGAGATGCTGGTAAGTTGGAATCTCGTACAGAAGTGCGCTTGTTTGTTGGCTACCCTAAGGGAACGAAGGGTGGTTTATTCTATAGTCCTAGAGATCAGAAGGTGATCGTGAGTACGAATGCCAGATTTCTAGAGGACTATGTGATGAACCACAAGCCCACGAGTAGGATTGTTCTTGAGGAGTTGACAGGGGAAGTCCCGACTTCAGTACCACCGGTACAAGAGGAGACACCACAAGTCACTGCACCGCGTGTCACAGAGCATACACAGGAGGCACCTCGTCGTAGTGGGAGGGTTGTTAGACAACCCGACAGATTCATGTTTTTGGGAGAGTCTTCGGACTTAGTCCCTGGTGAACATGAACCTGATCCCTGGACATATGATGAGGCAATCCAGGATAGAGATGCAGTATCTTGGCAAAGTGCGATGAATTCAGAGATAGAATCTATGGATTCTAATCAAGTCTGGGAGCTAGTAGAACCACCCGATGGTGTAAAAACCATTGGATGCAAGTGGATCTACAAGAGAAAGAGAGGAGTAGACGGGAAGGTCGAGACCTTCAAAGCTAGGCTTGTTGCGAAAGGGTATACTCAGAAAGAGGGTATCGATTATGAGGAGACCTTTTCGCCGGTAGCTATGCTTAAGTCTATCCGGATTCTCTTATCTATAGCTGCTCATATGGATTATGAGATTTGGCAGATGGATGTCAAGACAGCTTTCCTTAACGGAAGTCTTGAGGAGAACATCTATATGCGCCAACCAGAGGGATTCATTGCTAAAGGCAAAGAGCATCTTGTATGTAAGCTTAATCGGTCCATTTATGGATTGAAGCAAGCTTCTAGATCTTGGAACATCCGTTTTGATGAGGTAATCCAGTCATATGGATTTATTTAGAGTACGGATGAGCATTGTGTATATAAGAGATGTGACGGAAACGTAGTGGTGTTTCTTGTACTATACGTAGATGACATTTTGTTAGTTGGCAACAATATCAAAGTGTTATCAGATGTAAGGGTATGGTTGTCCAAACAGTTTGATATGAAGGACTTGGGAGAAGTGGGACACATCCTTGGGATCAAAGTTATAAGGGATCGCAAGAAAAGGATGTTGTGCTTGTCTTAAGCTTCATACATTGACACTATCCTTGCTCGTTTTAGCATGCAGAACTGCAAGAAAGCTTTTCTACCTTTTAGACATGGAGTTCCTTTATCTAAAGAGATGTGTCCCAAAACATCAAAGGAGATAGAGGACATGAAGGTGGTTCCTTATGCTTCGGCAGTAGGAAGCCTTATGTATGCTATTTAGACCAGGATATATCCGCTGCAGTGGGCATGGTTAGCAGATATCGAGTAATCTGACAGGACATTGGGTGCGGTAAAGCATATATTGAAGTACCCGAGAAGGACTAGGGATTATATCTTTGGTTTCTGGGCGGATCAATTAATCCATGGGTTACACGGATTCGATTTCCAATCGATAGGGACAAGAGTAAGTCTACCTCGGGTTTGTGTTTACTTTTGGAGGTGGAGCCATAGCATGGAGGAGTGTCATAAATGGCGGACTCTACCATGGAAGTGAGTATGTGGCACCTGAGGCGACCAAGGAAGTTGTATGGCTCAGGAACTTCTTGATGGACTTGGATGTGATTCCTAGTTTACCCAGAACTATCACAATTTATTGTGATAATAGTGGTGCAGTTACAAACTCGAAGGAACCACGAGCCCATAAGGCGAGTAAACACATAGAGCGCAAGTACCACCTCATACGAGAGATCGTAAAGCGAGGAGAAGTTGCTGTCGCCAAGATTGCATCAGAGGATAACCTGGCGGATCCATTCACTAAGGCCCTTCCAGCGAAAGCGTTTGATAGGCATGTGGAGGACATGGGGATCATATGTATGGCAGAGTGATGATGGCATAGTCTTTTAGTATAAGTGGGAGATTGTTGGAATGTATACTGAAAGCCTAGCTCTTTTCTGTATGAACATTTTATTTTGAAATAAGAATCACATGATCATTGTTTGCATTTTATATATTCATTATATATGTGTGCATATTGTCTAATATTCTACATTGTAGATAAGATGGTGCTTGGTGTGGCACAGAAGATCATGTTATCAGTCCCTTGTAAAATATAAGTAGAGGCTCACAACCAAGATGGTTTTGGACAAACCATTGGCATGGTTGTAGTGTAGCTTGGTATTGTTTTATCTTGAACATAGAGTTACACTAGTACATTTAGGTGTATTGAGTAGGACCGACATAGAGGTGATTCAATTTAGTACTGACTACATAATTGAATCGGACCTCGGATATTATGTTGTACATGCTCTTAATCCCGATATAATAATGGGCACATGTACTTAGTATTTATTTCTTTGATTTACCAGTGGGTGAGATTTAGATGGATTAAATCAATATGCCCGGTAAGTTGGGAAATAATATTATTTACATGGTGTGTCGTTGATTATAGGAGGAAACCGTGTCCTATATATTAGGTTGATGATGTCCCCTTGAGGAGCTCATAAGGTTCATCATGTAAAATTGGTTGACTTAGTCAACATGATGATAAGGTTGAGTGGTACTACTCGAGGAATTAGATGTTAATTAATTGATGGTCAAGAAATCTTAATTGTGGACATTCGATATCTTAAACACGGGGAGATTAATGTACAAATAATATATGGAGTCCATATTGATTTATGGGGGTTGGTGAGGTAGTTCAATGATGATCCTCTAGTGGAATGGAACATCATTGATGGATCAAGTTTGTGTGGTTCCGATCCATCGGGTGGCCAAGACCCAACTCCTCCTTATGGTCCCTATCGTAGCCTAAATCTCTAGATCCGACGGTTGAGATTAAATCCCTAGAACAAATGGAGGAGATTAATTCATGACTTATCCCTAACTCTATAAAAGGAGGTCAAAGGGGTTGGCGTGAACTACATCAAAGAGAGCTAGGGTTTTGGGCGGCAAGGGAGAGGAATCCTAGTTGAGATAGGATTAGGGTTAGGGTTTGGAAGCTTGGGCGGTACCAAATAAGGAAGGTTTCTTTCTTCTTCCTCCTCTTGTGGCCGGCGTCCAGCATCTTTTCCAGCCCCTTCCTGCCCTTGGCCGGCACCCAAAAGGCTCTAATATCTTCTCCTTAGGTGGTGGAAACAAGATATAGGGGTTCCCTTGGTGTCTTGATTGTTTTCCATCATCTTCTCGACCTTCTAGTTGGCCGGCGGCAAGGAGATTGTGTGCTCCTTGTTGTTTGGTTTTAGGGAGGAGAAAAACCTTGTTTCTACTCTTCCTCTTGCTTTGGAAGAGCAAGGAAGGAAGATTTACGATCTAGGAGCTTCGACTTTTGGTAGATCATCGCCCACAAGACATCCAAAAGGAGGAAGGTCATACATTAGAAGATCGAGAGGTATATCTATTCTTCTTTCTCCTTTTGTGACTTGCTTGTATTTGTTTTTCAATTATAAGCATGATATAAATCTGTAAATGGCTAAATAATACTTGGATCCCGAGCAAAAACACGAAAACCGGCGATCCGGACATCGTCTATTCCGCGGCTACTCGTAGAATAGAGGATGGTCGCTTGAACAACTAGTTTGTTCAAGTGACCTCTCTAAACGAATAGCACGACGATGATTTGGTGGTTTGGGCAATCCCTTTTGTCTAGGATTAAATTTTTTTAATCCGGGGACATCGAAGGGATCGCCATGGACAAGCTACCGAGGTGAAGTGGGAAGCGAAGTTTCCTCTCACGGACTCAATAAGCAAAACCCTTCAATTGGTATCAGAGCAAAGGTTTCCGGTTTTGTGTGTTTTGGATTCGGTTAATTTTTATGCACTTTTTCATATATTATATGTGTCGGATAATAGTAGGAATGCGTAGTTTAACTCTTTGGTTGCAGGCATAAGATCCGACTATTATGGCCATATGTGTGTATATGATTGTATGTGTGTAAATATTTATTTTGTTGAATCCTCGGGGTTGACGAGGCTAGTATTTAGTGTTTTGTAAATTAAATACGGCATTGTTTAGCCACTCTTTATTTTATTTTACTTTTGATCTAGATTTCATGTACACTCCCTCGTGGAGTATAGGATCGATGGATGTAAATTAAAATAGGTTTTAGTCTCGACTCGGATCTCCGGATGGCTCGTACATGGCATAGGAGGAGCGGACGAGTTGGCGAGGTGACGGGAGACATATTGAAGACAAAAGCCATAATAGTTGGAAAATAATTTTATTTTTCATATTTATTGCTTTTTGTTTGATATGCATGTCGTAGGCTAGGAAAATTCCTCAATTTCAAATTACTAAGTGGGAGAGGGAATTTTTTAAAATTCCCACGGCCTCCATTACGATTTGACAAGTGATGCAAACAAACTTGCACTTCGGCACTGAGTGCCTTCCTCCCCATTGGATGGGTTTGTTTGCGCATCACAAGGTCGAATATGGTTATAGGAAATTATTAAGGAGCGTGTGTACTTGCCCATCGTAAGGCACATAACCCGAGATAATTACCTTGGTACCGAGTAATGGTGAACACTTAGATACAAATATATGTATCCTCCCCATCGGAGTCACTGCTTTTATTTGTAGGGCCAAAGAGGAACCAACTATTAATTTTACTTGTCAAAAAGTTAGGTTGACAAGATAGTAAAATTAATGGGTAAAACCTCCTCTTACAAATGTAGAATTTTGATACACCCACACTATCGTGGCATACTGTATATTCTCCTTCGTGTTTGCCGCCAGGTGTTGGTTGATTTTAAAATTTTATTGTTTGAGGAATCAATAATTTTTTGAAATCTAATGTTTTGATTTATGTGATTCTTAGGTTTTCTTTCAAAATGACTTTAAACCCAATTGTTGTGATACTTAAAGAGAACAAACTTACTGGACCCAACTATGTAGATTGGAAGAGGAATCTAGACATTGTCTTGACTGCTGAGGAATACAAATATGTACTTCTCAAAGAGTGTCCTCCCAAGCCTGCAGATGATTCTGGGGAAAAGGAGAGAGAGAGCTATAAGAAGTGGATCAATGTCGATGAGATGGCGCGGTGTTACATTTTGGCATCTATGTCAAATGTACTGCAACATTAGCATCAAGTCATGTCCACTTCTTATGATATGATGCTCAATCTCAAGGAGCTTTTCGGACACCAGAATCGGGTTGTGAGGCAAGAGGCCATGAGAAACTTGATGACGACCACCATGATCGAGGGAACACCCGTGAGGGATCATGTTCTCAAGATGATGGCTCATTTGAATGAGCTGGAGGTCCTAGGAGCTTAGATCGATGGGGAAACCCAGGTCGATATCATACTCCAGTCTCTACCTAGGAGTTTTGAGCAGTTTTTCCTGAACTACAACATGAACAAGAGGTTGTATTCGTTGGCGGAACTTCTGACAGAACTCCAGGCGACAGAGGGACTATTTCATCAGAGTGCTCAGGCGCATGCCGTGGTGACCCATAAGGTTTCTACTTCTAAGCCGAAAAGCAAGAAGAGGATGAAATAAACTAGGGCGAAGGTGGTGGGAGGTACTCAGGGAGGAGTGAAGAAGCCGAAAGGCAAATGCTTCACTTGTAAGCAGACTGGACACTGGAAGAAGGACTGCCACAACCGGAAGAACAAAGGTATATCTTTTGGTCTAGGCGTTGAAACATGTTTAGCGGTGTTATCTACCGGCACCTGGTGTGTAGAAAGGGGAGCCACTGATCATGTCTGCAATACTTTACAGGGGTTCCAGGAAACCAGACGACTGGCTGAGGGAGAGATTATCGTGTACTTGGGCGATGCCACGAAGGTGGTGGCTGTTGCAGTGGGAGATGTTCATTTATCTTTTGAGAAAAATAAACTTTTGGTTCTTAAGAATTGCCTTTATGTACCCTTATTTAGAAAGAATTTAATTTCGGTTTCTAAATTGTTTATGGATGGATATTCTATTTCTTTTAATGATAGAGTTGTTATAGAAAGGAATAGGGACATTATCTGTTCAGGTGCATTTATAGGAAATTTGTACACACTTGAACCAAAACCTCCCACAATGCAAATTGAAGTTAATAACTCATCTTCTAATTCCAATAAGAGAAAAGAACCTTCGAAGATGAACCAAACATATCTTTGGCATCTTAGGCTTGGTCACATTAACCTAAGCAGAATTCAAAGGTTGATAGCCGATGGACCTTTGTGTTCATTAGTGGTGGAGGATCTCCCAACCTGTGAATCTTGCTTGGAGGGTAAGATGACCAAGATGCCTTTTAAGGCCAAGGGGTATAGAGCCAAAGATGTGTTAGAATTTGTTCTTTCTGATTTGTGTGGTCCTATGTCTATCCAGGCTAGAGTTGGTTTTGAGTATTTCATCTCTTTTATAGACGATTACTCAAGATATGGATACATTTACCTGATGCATCGCAAGTCTGAATGCTTTGACAAGTTCAAAGAATTCAAGGCTGATGTGGAGAAACGTCAAGGTAAAAGTATCAAGACACTACGATCTTATCATGGTGGTGAGTACCTCTTGGGAGAGCTTAGGAACTACTTATCAGAGGCTGGGATTCAATCACAATTGACTGCACCTGGCACACCCCAGCAGAACGGTGTAACAGAGCGAAGGAATTGGACTCTTATGAAGATGGTTAGATGGATGATGAGTTATTCTGACTTGCCAGATTCGTTCTGGGGATATGCTCTAGATACGGCGGTGTACATTCTGAACTTGGTACCATCTAAATCAGTGCCTTCTACTCCCATAGAGTTGTGGACTGGGCGAAAGCCTAGTCTAAGACATATTCGGATATGGGGGAGTCCAGCACATGTGTTGAAGGCAAATGCTGGTAAGTTGGAACCTCGTACAGAAGTAGCCTTGTTCGTTGGCTATCCCAGGGGAACGAAGGGTGGATTATTTTATAGTGCTAGAGATCATAGAGTGATCGTTAGCACGAATGCCAGATTTCTAGAGGAAGACTATGTGATGAGTCACATGCCCAAGAGTAAAATTGTTCTGGAGGAGTTAAAAGGGGAAGTCACTTCTTTAGTACCACCAGTACAAGAAGATATACCACATGTCCTTGCGTGTCATGAGAGGATACAGGTGATACCTCGTCGTAGTGGGAGGTTGTGAGACTGACTGATAGATTCATGTTCTTGGGAGAATCTTACGATTTGGTCACTGGCGAACATGAACACTGATCCTGGACATATGGAGGCAATCCAAGATAAAGATCTGATATCTTGGCAAAAGTGCAATGAATCTTTGAGATTGAATCTATGGATTGAATTAGTCAGGAGCTAGTAGAACCACCCGATGGTGTAAAAACCATTGGATGCAAGTGGATCTACAAGAGAAAGAGAGGAATAGATGGGTAGGTTGAAACCTTCAAAGCAAGGCTTGTTGCGAAGGGGTATACTCAGAAAGAGGGTATCGATTATGAGGAGACCTTTTCGCCAGTAGCCATGCTTAAGTCTAACCGGATTCTCTTATGCATAGTAGCTCATATGAAATATGAGGTGTGGCAGATGGATGTCAAGACAACTTTCCTTATTGGAAGTCTTGAGGAAAACATCTACATGAAGCAACCAGAGGGATTCATTGCTAAGGGGAAAGAGCATCTTGTATGTAAGCTTAATCGGTCCATTTATGGATTGAAACAAGCTTCGAGGTCTTGGAACATCCGCTTTGATGAGGTGATCCAGTCTTATGGATTTATTCAAAGTCCTGATGAGTCTTGTGTATACAAGAGATGTAACGGAAACGTAGTGGTATTTCTTGTACTATACGTAGATGAAATTTTGTTGATTGGCAACAATATCAAGGTGTTATCGGACGTAAGGGTATGGTTGTCCAAACAGTTTGATATGAAGGACTTGGGAGAGGTGGGACACATCCTTGGGATCAAGGTTATAAGGGATCGCAGGAAAAGGATGTTGTGCTTATCCCAAGCTTCATACATAGACACGATTATGGAGCATTTTAGCATGCAGAACTCCAAGAAGGGTTTTCTACCTTTCAGGCATGGAGTTCCTTTATCTAAGGAGATGTGTCCTAGATCATCTGAGGAGATAGAGAAGATGAAGGCGGTTCCTTATGCTTCGGCAGTAGGAAGCCTCATGTATATGATGCTCTGTACGAGACCAGATATCTGCTTTGCCGTGGGTATGGTGAGCAGATATCAGAGTAATCCAGGACAAGGACATTGGACTGCGGTAAAACATATATTGAAGTACCTGAGAAGGACTAGGGATTATATGCTGGTTTACCGGGCAGACCAATTACTCCCTGTGGGTTACACGGATTCCGACTTCCAATTTGATAGAGATAATAGTAAGTCTACCTTAGGTTTTGTGTTTACTTTGGGAGGTGGATTTATTGTATGGAGGAGTGTCAAGCAGAAGTGCGTGGCGGACTCCACCATGGAAGCTGAGTATGTGGCGGCTTCTGAGGCGGCCAAAGAAGTTGTATGGCTCAGAAACTTCCTGATAGACTTGGATGTGATTCCTGGTTTGCCAAGAACTATCGCAATTTATTGTGATAATAGTGGTGCAGTTGCAAACTTGAAGGAACCACGAGACCATAAGGCTAGTAAACACATAGAGCACAAGTACCACCTGATACGAGAAATCGTAAAGAGAGGAGAAGTTGTTGTGGCCAAGATTACATCAGAGGATAACCTGACAGATCCTTTCACTAAGGCCCTTCCGGCGAGAGCTTTTGATAGGCATGTGGAGAGAATGGGGATCAGATGTATGACAGTTTGAAGACAACATTGTCTTTTAGTATAAGTGGGAGATTGTAGGGATGTTTATTGAAAAGTCTATCTTTTGTATGAACATCTTTATTTTGAAATTGAGGATCATATGATCATTGTTTGCATATTTTTATGGTTATGTAATATTGTCTAATACTTTACATTGTAGATAACATGGTGTGTGGTGTCACACAGGAGATCATGTTATCGGCCCCTTGAAAAGTATAAGTAAAGTCTCACAACCGAGATGACTTTGGACAAACCATCGGAATGGTTGTAGTGTGATTTGGTATTGGTTTGTCTTGACCATAGAATCACACTAATGCACTTTGTGTGTATTGAGCAGGATGGACTTAGAGGTGATTCTATTTATTGCTGACTACATAATCGAATCAGACCTCAGATATTATTTAGTACATGCTCTTAATCCCGATATAATAACGGGCACATATACTTAGTATTCATCTCTTTGATTTACCAATGGGCGAGCTTTATAGATTAAATCGACAAGCTCGATAAGTTTGGAGATGATATTATTTATATGGTGTGCCGTTGATTATAGGAGGAAATCGTATCCTATATATTAGAATGATGATGTCCCCTTGAGGATCTCATAAGGTTCATCATGTAAACCCTGCAGGAGGACTTGGTCCGGCATAATGAAAAGGTTGAGTGGTACTACTCAAGGAGTTAGATGTTGATTAGTTAATTGACAGTAAATTAATTAATCGATGGACATTCGAGATCTTAAACACGGGGAGAAAATGTACAAATAATATATGGAGCCCATATTATCATATGGGAGTTGGTGAGGTAGATCAATGATGATCCTTTAGTGGATTTGATCATCATTAGTGGATCGGACTTTATGTGGGCATGATCCATGGGTGGCCAAGATCCAACTCCTCCTCATGGTCCCTAATGTAGCCTATTAACACCTCATGAAGCTTAGATCCAATGGATAGAAACAAAACTCTAAGATCCATAGGTAGAGATTAAATCTCTAAGATCCGACGGTTGAGATTTAATCTCTAGATCCGACTGTTGAGATTAAATCCCTAGAACCAATGGAGGAGATTAATTCATGACTTATCCCTAACTCTATAAAAGGAGGTCAAAGGGGTTGGCGTGAACTACATCAAAGAGAGCTAATGTTTTGGGCGGCAAGGGAGTGGAATCCTAGTTGAGATAGGATTAGGGTTAGGGTTTGGAAGCTTGGGCGGCACCAAATAAGAAAGGTTTCATTCTTCTTCCTCCTCTTGTGGCCGGAGTCCAGCATCTTTTCCAGCTCCTTCCAGCCCCTTCCAACCCTTGGTCGGCGCCAAAAAGTCCCTACTCTCTTCTCCTTAGGTGGTGGAAACAAGATATAGGGGTTCCCTTGGTGTCTTGATTGTTTTCCATCATCTTCTCCACCTTCTAGTTGGCCGGCGGCAAGGAGATTGTTTGCTCCTTGTTGTTTGGTTTTAGGGAGGAGAAAAACCTTGTTTCTACTCTTCCTCTTGCTTTGGAAGAGAAAGGAAGGAAGATTTGTGATCTAGGAGCTTCGACTTTTGGTAGATCATCGCCCACACGACGTCCAAAAGGAGGAAGGTCATACATTAGAAGATCGAGAGGTATACCTATTCTTCATTCTCCTTTTGTTACTTGCTTGAATTTGTTTTTCAATTATGAGCATGATATAAATCTATAAATGGCTAAATAATACTTGGATCCCGAGCATAAACACGAAAACCGGCGATCCGGACATCGTCTATTCCCCAGCTACTCGTAGAATAGAAGATGGTCGCTTGAACAACTAGTTTGTTCAAGTGACCTCTCTAAACGAGTAGCACGACGATGACTTGGTGGTTTGGGCAATCCCTTTTGTCTAGGATTAAATTTTTTTAATCCGGGGACATTGAAGGGATCGCCATGGACAAGCTACCGAGGTGAAGTGGGAAGCGAAGTTTCCCCTCACGGACTCGATAAACAAAACCCTTCAAATTGAAGTTAATAACTCATCTTCTAATAAGAGAAAAGAACCTTCGAAGATGAACCAAACATATCTTTGGCATATTAGGCTTGGTCGCAATAACCTAAGCAGAATTCAAAGGTTGATAGATGATGGACCTTTGGTTTTATTAGTGGTGGAGGATCTCCCAACCTGTGAATCTTGCTTGGAGGGTAAGATGACCAAGATGCCTTTTATGGCCAAGGGGTATAGAGCCAAAGATGTGTTAGAATTGGTTCATTCTGATTTGTGTGGTCCTATGTCTATCCAGGCTAGAGGTGGTTTTGAGTATTTCGTCTCTTTTATAGATGATTACTCAAGATATGGATACATTTACCTGATGCGTCGCAAGTCTGAATGCTTTGACAAGTTCAAAGAATTCAAGGCTGATGTGGAGAAACGTCAAGATAAAAGTATCAAGACACTACGATCTGATCGTGGTGGCGATTACCTCTTGGGAGAGTTTAGGGATTACCTATCAAAGGCTGGGATTCAATCCCAATTGACTGCACCTGGCACACCCAAGCAGAATGGTGTAGCAGAGCAAAGGAATAGGACTCTTATGGAGATGGTTAGATCGATGATGAGTTATTCTGACTTGCTAGATTCATTCTGGGGATATGCTCTAGATACGACGGTGCACATTCTGAATTTGGTTCCATCTAAATTAGGGCCTTCTACTCCCATAGAGTTGTGGACTGGGCGAAAGCCTAGTCTAAGACATATTCGGATATGGGGGAGTCCAACACATGTGCTGAAGGCAGATGCTGGTAAGTTGGAACCTTGTACATAAGTATGCATGTTCGTTGTCTATCCTAGAGGAACGAAGGGTGGTTTGTTTTACAGTCCTAGAGATTAGAGGGTGATCATTAGCACGAATGCCAGATTTCTAGAGGAAGACTATGTGATGAGCCACAAGCCCAAGAGTAAAATTGTTCTGGAGGAATTAAAAGAGGAAGTCACTTCTTTAGTACCACCGGTACAAGAAGATATACCACATGTCACTGCACCGCGTGTCAAAGAGGATACACAGGTGACACCTCGTCGTAGTGGCAGGGTTGTGAGATAGCCTGATAGATTCATGTTCTTGGGAGAATCTTCTGATTTGGTCCCTGGTGAACATGAACCTGATCCCGGTACATATGACGAGGCAATCCAAGATAAATATGTAGTATCTTGGCAAAGTGCAATGAATGCTGAGATTGAATCTATGGATTCAAATCAGGTCTGGGAGCTAGTAGAACCACCCGATGGTGTAAAAACTATTAGATGCAAGTGGATCTACAAGAGAACGAGAGGAATAGATGGGAAGGTTGAGACCTTCAAAGTGAGGCTTGTTGTGAAGGGGTATACTCAGAAAGAGGGTATCGATTATGAGGAGACCTTTTCGCCGGTAGCCATGCTTAAGTTTATCCGGATTCTCTTATGCATAGCAGCTCATATGGATTATGAGGTGTGACAGAGGATGTAAATACAGCTTTTCTTATTGGAAGTCTTGAGGAAAACATCTATATGAAGCAACCAGAGGGATTCATTGCTAAGGGCAAAGAGCATCTTGTATGTAAGCTTAATCGGTCCATTTATGGATTGAAGTAAGCTTCGAGGTCTTGGAACATCCACTTTGATGAGGTAATCCAGTCTTATGGATTTATTCAAAGTCCGGATGAGTCTTTTGTATACAAGAGATGTGACGGAAATGTAGTGGTATTTCTTGTACTATACATAGATGACATTTTGTTTATTGACAACAATATCAAGGTGTTATCGGACGTAAGGGTATGGTTGTCCAAACAGTTTGATATGAAGGACTTGGGAGAGGTGGGACACATCCTTGAGATCAAGGTTATAAGGGATCGCAGGAAAAGGATGTTGTGCTTATCCCAAGCTTCATACATAGACACGATTATGGAGCGTTTTAGCATGCAGAACTCCAAGAAGGATTTTCTACCTTTCAGGCATGGAGTTCCTTTATCTAAGGAGATGTGTCCTAGATCATCTGAGGAGATAGAGGAGATGAAGGTGGTTCCTTATGTTTCGACAGTAGGAAGCCTTCTGTATGTGATGCTCTGCACGAGACCAGATATCTGCTTTGCCATGGGCATGGTCAGCAGATATCAGAGTAATCTAGGACAGGGACATTGGACTGCGGTAAAGCATATATTGAAGTACCTGAGAAGGACTAGGGATTATATGCTGGTTTACCGGGCAGACCAATTACTCCCTGTCGGTTACTCAGATTCTGACTTCCAATATGATAGGGATAACAGTAAGTCTACCTCAGGTTTTGTGTTTAATTTGGGAGGTGGAGCCATTGTATGGAGGAGTGTCAAGCAGAAATGCGTGGCGGACTCCACCATGGAAGCTGAGTATGTGGCAACCTCTGAGGCGGCCAAAGAAGCTGTGTGGCTCAGGAACTTCCTGATGGACTTAGATGTGATTCCTGGTTTGCTCAGAACTATCATAATTTATTGTGATAATAGTGGTGCAGTTGCAAACTCGAAGGAACCACGAGCCCATAAGGCTAGTTAACACATAGAGCGCAAGTACCACCTAATACGAGAAATCGTAAAGAGAGGAGAAGTTGTTGTAGCCAAGATTGCATCAGAGGATAACCTGGCAGATCCTTTCACTAAGGCCCTTCTGGCGAGAGTTTTCGATTGGCATGTGGAGGGAATGGGGATCAGATGTATGGATGTTTGAGGATAGCATAGACTTTTAGTATAAGTGGGAGATTGTAGTGATGTATACTGAAAAGTCTATCTTTTGTATGAACATCTTTATTTTGAAATAAGAATCACATGATCATTTTTTGCATTTTTATGGTTATGCAATATTGTCTAATACATTACATTGTAGATAACATGGTGTGTGGTGTCACACGGGAGATCATGTTATCAGTTCCTTGTAAAGTATGAGTAAAGGCTCTCAACCGAGATGGCTTTGGACAAACCATCAGAATGGTTGTAGTGTGATTTGGTATTTGTTTGTCTTGACCATAGAATAACACTAGTTCACTTTGTGTGTATTGAGCATGACCGACTTAGAGGTGATTCAATTTATTGCAGACTACATAATCAAATCGGACCTCAGATATTATTTAGTACATGCTCTTAATCCCGATATAATAACGGGCACATATACTTAGTATTCATCTCTTTGATTTACCAATGGGCGAGATTTATAGATTAAATCGATAGGCTCGATAAGTTGGGAGATGATATTATTTATATGGTGTGTCGTTGATTATAAGATGAAACCGTGTCCTATATATTAGGATGATGATGTCCCCTTGAGGAGCTCATAAGGTTTATCATGTAAACCCTGCAGGTGGACTTGGTCCGGCATGATGAAAAGGTTGAGTGGTACTACTCATGGAGTTAGATGTTGATTAATTAATGGTCAGTAAATTAATTAATCGACGAACATTCGAGATCTTAAATACAGGGAGAAAATGTACAAATAATATATGAAGCCCATATTATCATATGGGGGTTTGTGATGTAGATCAATGATAATCCTTTAGTGGATTGGATTATCATTTATGGATCGGACTTTATGTGGGCTTAATCCATGGGTGGCAAAGATCCAACTCCCTAATGTAGCCTATTAACACCTCATGAAGCTTAGATCCAATGGATAGAAACAAAACTCTAGATCCAATGGTAGAGATTAAATCTCTAGATCCGACGGTTGAGATTAAATCTCTAGATCCGACGGTTGAGATTATATCCCTAGAACCAATGGAGGAGATTAAATCATGGCTTATCCCTAACTCTATAAAAGGAGGGCAAGGGGTGGGCGGCAACTCAAGGATTCCTAATTGAGATAGGATTAGGGTTTGGAGGCTTAGGGTTTTGGAGGCTTGGGCGGCACCAAATAAGGAAGTTTTTCCTTTCTTCTTCCTCCTCCATTGGCCGACGTCCAACACTCTTTCCGGCCCTTTTCCAGCCCTTGGCCAGTGGCCAAAAGACTCTCTTCTGTTCTCCTTGAGTGGTGGAAATAAGACTTAGGGGTTTTCCTTGGTGTCTTGGTCGGTTTCCATCATTATCCCCTTCTCCTCGTTGGCCGGCGGCAAGGTTTCCCTTGGTTCCTTGTTGGTTGGTTTTAGGAAGGAGAAGAACCTTGTTTCTATTCATCCTCTTGCTTTGGAAGAGCAAGGAAGGAAGATTTGCGATCTTGGAGCTTTGACTTTTGGTAGATCGTCGCCCACACGACGTCCGAAAGGCGGAAGGACATACATTAGAAGATCAAGAGGTATATCGAATATCTAATTTGTATATGTTACATGTTTGTATTTGTTTTTCAATTATGAGCATGATATAAATCTGTTTGTGGCTAAATAATACTTGGATCCCGATCATAAATACAAAAACCGGCGATCCGTACATCGTCTATTCTGCGGCTACTCGTAGAATAGAGGATGGTCGCTTGAACAACGAGTTTGTTCAAGTGACCTCTCTAAATGAATAGCACAATGATGACTTGGTTGTTTGGGCAATCCCTTGTGTCTAGGATTAAATTTTTTAATCCGGGGACATCGATGGGATCTCCATGAACAAACGACCGAGGTGAAGTGGGAAGCGAAGTTTCCCGTCACGGACTCGATAAGCAAAACCCTTCATCTTGATCCTATAAACAAGAGTTGCATAGAGATGTAATCGGTAATTTATTACCTACCGATCATACTAAGTCTTGAGCGATTTATCCAAAGCTAACTCAAGGCGTAGTATGATGTGGATCTTATCCCGCGAGAATTATAGCTAATTTGTATGAATCTAGTAATATGGTTTAACCACATCCATGACTCGATTCTACAAAAGTCCTATAATTCAACGGGAGCATCATTTGATTAAAGGCCTAATTAAATAATAAATGGAATATGATATTAATTTTTTGCATTGTATATGTTGTAGATTACCATGTCGACAAACACGAACTCTCTCTCCCTTCATTCTGGCCTTGAGAAGGACAAGCTCAATGGAACTAATTTCCTGGACTAGTATAGGAATCTGAGAATCATTCTCACCCAAGAAAGAAAATTATATGTCCTGGAGCAGCCCATTCCGGAGGCACCTCCTGCCACTGCCTCACCAGCTGACCGAGATGCTTACAAGAAGCATCAAGATGATGCATTAGATGTGTCATGCCTCATGCTTGTGACCATGAACTTTGAGCTTCAGAAGCAACACGAGTTCATGAATGCTTTTGATATGGTTGAACATCTTCGTCAACAGTATCAAGGACAAGTAAGGCACGAGAGATACGAGATCTCTAAGGCACTATTTCGGTGAAAGATGCAAGATGGGACTCCCATAGGTCCATATGTACTCAAGATGATTGGGTACATAGAGAACCTACAGAGGTTGGGATTCCCACTTGGCCAAGAGCTAGCCACTGACTTGATCTTGCAATCTTTGCGACAAAGCTACAATAAATTTGTCATGAATTACAACATGAATGAAATTGATAAGCCATTGCCTGAGATGCTTAGCATGTTGAGAACTACTGAGCTTAACCTTAAGAAGGGAAAACCTGACTCCATTTTGATGGTGCAAAAGAAGAAAGGCAAGGGCAAGACTAAATGTAAGGGAAAGTACCAAGCCAAGGGCAAAGGCAAGGCACTGAAACCGAAAGGAGGGGTGGGCAAGGAAGGGACTTGCTTCCAATGTAAGGAAGCTGGACATTGGAAGCGTAACTGCAAAGCATACTTGGAAGATCTTAATAAGAAGAGAAGTGAGACTTCTACTTTAGGCATAAATATTATAGAAGTCAATCTATCTATTTCTTCATCATGGGTATTAGATACCGGATGTGCATCTCACATTTGTACCATTGTGCAGGCGCTGAGAAATAGCAGGGCATTGACGAAGGGCGAGGTGGACCTACGAGTAGGCAATGGAGCAAGGGTTGTTGTTGTTATTGTAGGAACTTATTTTCTATCTCTGCTCTATGGGCTAGTACTAGAACTAGATGAATGTTGTTATGTGTCTGCTTTGACTAAGAATATAATTTCAGTTTCTTGTTTGGACAAGAAAGGTTTTTCATTTATAATAAAGAATAAATGTTGTTCAGTTTATTTAAATGATATGTTCTATTGTAGTGCACCTCTAATGAACGGACTCTACATTCTAGACTTAGAGAGCCCCAACTATAACATAAGTACCAAAAGGTTCAAGTCAAATGAGTTGAACCAAACCTATCTCTGACATTGTCGCTTAGGTCACATAAATGAGAGTCTCTTATCCCAGCTCCATAAGGATGGGTTGCTGGACTCATTTGATTTCGAATCATATGAGACATGCGAGTCTTTCCTTCTAGGTAAGATGACCAAGACTCCCTTTAGTGGACACAGCAAGAGAGCAACAAACTTGTTAGGACTTATACATAGTGATGTATGTGGCCCTTTCAATGTTGCTGCTAGAGGTGGTTACAAGTACTTCATTATATTTACTAATGACTTCAGTAGATATGATTATGTGTATCTGATGACACATAAGTCGAAATCCTTTAAAAAGTTCAAAGAATTCAAAATTGAAGTACAAAACCAGCTTGGCAAGAGTATTAAGATACTTCAATCAGATTAAGGTGGTGAATACCTTAGCCATGAGTTTTGTGACTATCTAGCTGAGTGTAGGATTCTATCCCAACTCACTCCTCCTAGAACACCACAATGGAATGGTGTATCTGAAAGGAGGAATCGTACCCTATTAGATATGATACGATCTATGATGAGTCACACAGATCTTCCTATATCCTTTTGGGGATATGCTCTAGACACAACAGCCTTCACAGTTAACCGTGTACCATTCAAGGTTGTGATAAAGACACCATATACGATATGGACAGGGAAAAATCCCAAGATGTCTTTCATGAAGATTTGGGGTTGTGAGGCTTACGTTTGATGTCAAGTCTCAGACAAACTGGGACCCAAATCTGATAAGTGCTATTTTGTTGGATATCCCAAGTAAACGAAGGGATATTACTTCTATATTCCTAGTCGGCACAAAGTGCTTGTGGCAAAGATTGGGGTATTTCTAGAAAGGGATTTTGTTTCTAGAAAAACTAGTGGAAGTACGTTCGATCTTGAAGAAATTCAAGATAAGGACCATAGCACTGAGGTCGAGATGGAGGTTGAACAGGAAACACAAAGTGTTGTGGGTGATGAGATTGTTGCACAAAGAGTTGTGGAACAACAACCTATTCAGGTAGACCTACCTCTTCGCAGGTCTGATACGGTAAGTCATCAGCATGAGAGATACTCATTTCTCTTGTCTGACCATGATGATGTTATGCTCATTGATAATGAGCCTACCTCCTATCAAGAAGCTGTGATGAGCCCAGATTCTGAGAAATGGCTAGAGGCCATGAGATCCGAGATGAAATCCATGTACACCAACCAAGTATAGACTTTGGTTGATCCACCTGAAGGCGTCAAACCCATTGGGTGTAAGTGGGTCTTTAAGAGAAAGACTGACATGGATGGACTTACACATACCTATAAGAGTCGATTGGTGGCTAAAGGTTTCAAGCAAATTCATGGTATTGACTATGATGAAACCTTTTCTCCAGTGGCGATGTTTAAGTCCATTCGGATCATGCTAGCTATTGCAGCATACCACGATTATGAGATCTGGCAGATAGATGTCAAAATCGCATTTCTGAATGGAAACTTAGTCGAGGATATGTACATGATAAAACCTGAGGGTTTTGTAGATCCATAGCATACTGGCAAAGTATGCAAGCTACAAAGGTCCATTTATGGGCTAAAGCAAGCATCTCGGAGCTGGAATCTTCGATTCGATGATGCAATCAAATAGTTTGGTTTCATCGAGAATGAAGATGAACCCTGTGTCTACAAGAGGGTTTATGGGAACACAATTGTCTTCCTAGTATTGCATGTGGATGACATACTACTCATTGGGAATGACATCCCTTCGCTACAGTATGAGAAGACTTGTCTGGGGATGTACTTCTCAATAAAGGACTTAGGTGAAGCAGCCTGTATTCTAGGCATCAAGATCTATAGAGATAGATCTAAGAGATTACTTGGCCTAAGTCAGAGTACATATATTGACATGATATTACTATGGTTTGCCATGCAGAATTCCAAGAAGGGTCTTCTGTTGATATCATATGGTGTGAGTCTTTTGAAGACTAAAAGTCCCTCTTCTAGAGAGGAGAGAGACCATGGATAAGATCCCTTTTGCATGGGCCATAGGATCTATGATGTACGCCATGCTATGTACTCGTTCTGATGTCTCGTATGCTTTGAGCATGACGAGTAGATACCAGTCAGATCTAGGTGAGCATCACTGGATAGCAGTCAAGAATATTCTTAAGTACTTGAGAAGGACTAAAGAATATTTCTTGATATTTAGAGGCGATGAGGAGCTAGTTGTAAAGGGTTACAGCGATGTCAGCTTCCAAACTGACCAGGATGATTATAGATCACAGTCAGGGTTCGTGTTTTGCTTGAATGGTGCGCTGTGAGCTGGAAGAGTTCGAAGTAGGACACAGTTACTAATTTTACAATAGAGGCCGAGTATATTGTTGCATCAGAGACAACAAAGAAGGCAGTTTGGATCCGCAAGTTCAATACTGAGCTTAGGGTGGTTCCTAGCATATCAAATCCTATAGAGCTCTATTGTGACAACAATGGAGCGATTGCACAGGCTAAGGAACCTCGCTCACACCAGTGGACCAAACACATACTACGGTGCTTCCATCTCATTCGAGAGATTATCGATAGAGAAGATGTGAAGATTTGCAGAGTACCCACAGAGGCTAACGTCGCAGATCCCTTGACTAAGGCTTTGGCATAGAAAAAGCATGATGGTCAGACTCGGTCATTGGGTATTATATACAATAATGATTAGCACTAGTGCTAGTGGGAGATTGTTAGTTAAAGCCCTAGATCCAATCATGTGATGATTGTTGTATGGACTTTGTTGTATCATATTCCTATTTATAAAGGCATTTCTTTTTGGTTATTATACTTACTTGTATCGGTGCCAAATAACTAAGTATAATAACATCCTTGAGTAGAAGGTTCTTATCTATATCAATCGATTAGTTGAATCGATAATGAGATGATATAGAGAACATTACTCTTAATCATTCCTAGTCAAGTATTAACATTCAGGGACAATGTTAATGCGAAGAGAGTAGCATGTAGGTCAACTCGATGACTTGATATCACAAGTCATGGATATGAGATATCAAGTTGACAAATGGGTATGCATTGGAGAATGTATACTGAATGACCCGCCATGAGAAAGTATCATGGATCATTATATGAGTGTCATATACTTTCTCATGTGACTATTAGTATGATTATTAGTTCATGGACCTAAAGTCACCATGGTTCCCTATATAATGAGTTGCATACTTTGGCTTCGTCAAACGTCACCCGCAAATGGGTGGACTATAAAGGCAATTACTGGGTATGTAACAAATTCTGCAGAGGGATGTAAGTGATGTAGATCGGATCTATCCCTCCTATATGACGGGAGTGACATCGTTATTCTTGATAGAGTGAGACCACTAAGTGCATTGTCATGCCCAAATGAGTCAATATGAGATATTGAGCTCATTTGATTAGAGTGAGTCTACTTTGAGTTCAAGATATAGATTGTACCGAGGATGACACGGTCTATTCCTCAATTGGTCAATCTAGATGTCAACGATAGAGGGACATTGTCACATATTGTAAGAGTCACAATTAGTAGTCACAAAGGTGATGTTGGATCTCAATATTCTTGTAACTTGGGTAGCAATGATGTGTTGCTACTCATTACTTATGTTCCTAAATCGGTTTAGGAACATTGCCAAGATTACAATAACCTATAGGGTCACACACAAAGGGCAATTAGATGGAGATTAGGTTCATATGATGGACCATGAGGATTAGATTCATGTGATGAACCAAATTGGATTAAGAGTAATCCAAATTAGACTAATTGAGTTAGACTCAATTTGATTCAAGTGTTGAATGAGTCTAATTTATATTTGATTCATTGAGTCAATTTAAACTAATGAATAGAGATTCATTAAATCAAATTGACTTGAATCAAATGGTTAGATTTGATCAACCATGGGAGATAAGAAGTCAAGTTTGACTTGACTTGAGAGAGAAGATGAAAGGTCAAGTTTAACTTGACCAAATGCCATGTCGTGGTGACTTGGCATGGGGTCGGCCAATGATGATGTTCGACATCATCTTGGACACATCATGGGGTGCCACCTCATGAGGGAGACCAAGAGCCATTGCTCTTGGAATTACATGCATGCATGTAACTACCTTATAGTGGCCGGCCACAATTGAGTGGGTAAGATAGTGTGAAGTTTAGTGTAGTAACTTCATCTTCTTCCTCTTCTCCCTTCTCAAGTTCTCTCCCCCTCATCCTTGCCGTGAGCTTCTAAAAGTGCTAGCACAGTCTAGGTCGCTTTTCTCCACCTTTTTCTTGTGTGGATACCGTTAGAGGATTGTACACTTGACACTCTCGAGTTCCAGCAAGCCGTTTGGACGAGCGAGATAAGCGAAGGGCGTCGCGTCAAGGGTAACGCTCCTTTCATATAGATCTAAGGTAGATCTAGGTTTTCTAAACATGTACATGTAATTTTTTGTTTATCTTCGCACGGATCTATGGCCGACTTCCGAGGTTTCCGCAACGCAAAAAGTTGTTTTTACATCTCGGATAGTCTTATAGAAACCTATGCCCCCGTAGCTAGATTAGAATCCATCCGAATGTTGTTAGCATACGCTGCACATCGAGGATTTAAATTGTTTCAAATGGATGTCAAGTCAGCATTTTTGAATGGACTTATTAAAGAAGAAGTGTACGTTAGTCAACCCCCAGGATTCGGAAGATTAGATAAACCCGACCATGTGTTTAAACTCGAGAAAGCCTTGTATGGACTGAAACAAGCTCCTAGAGCTTGGTATGAGAGGCTTTCTGTATATCTTAAGTCCAAAGGGTTTAGCCAAGGCTTAGTCGACCCAACCCTTTACGTGAAAACCGTAGGTAAAGAAATTTTTATAACCCAAATCTACAAGATGACATCATTTTTGGAACCACTAATTCATTTCACTCATGAAAAGTGAGTTTGAAATGAACTTAGTAGGAGAATTAAATTTCTTCCTAGGATTACAAATTAAACAAACTAAGGAAGGAATTTATTTACATCAACAAAAATATGCTAAGGAATTAATTAACCGATTCGGAATGCAAAATGCTAAAATCTTTAATACACCCATGGCAACAAATGTTAATATAGGAGAAGATGTAGACAAAAAGCCTATTGACCTAAAATACTATAGGAACGCCATAGGGAGTCTTCTTTACTTAACTACGAGTCGACCCAATATATTATTCGCAGAAAGTATGTGCGCACTGTTCCAAACTTATGCCAAGGAGTCTCACCTAACTTTAGTTAAGCATATCCTTAGGTATCTAAAGGGCATGCTAAGCGTAGGTATTTGGTACCCTAGATCTACCGAGTTCAAACTAATCGGCTACTCTGACTCGGACTATGCCGGTAGTAAACTCGATGGAAAGAGCACGAGTGGTTGTTGTCAACTTCTCGGCTCAAGTCTAGTGAGTTGGTGCAGTAGGAAGCAACACTGTGTTGCCTTATCTACCACTAAGCCGAATACGTCGCAATGGGTGAGTGTGTGGCTCAGCTTCTTTGGATGAAGCACACTCTCCAAGACTTTAACTTGAATTTCAACAATATTAAAACTCACATAGATAATATTAGCTCAATCAACTTAACCAAAAATCCTATATGCCACTCTAGGACTAAAAATATAGAGATCAAACTCCACTTTATTCGAGAACATGTAGCTAACTGAACCATACAACTCGAATATGTGGAATCCCAGTCAAACCTAGCCGATCTTTTTACCAAGCCGCTACCGGAAGCCGAATTTAGTCTACTAAGATGAAAATTTGGCATGTGCGTAGATGAGTAGGATTTACATTCATTTTATATATACTCTATTTATTTACTTTTCTTTTCATGTTAATGAAACAAGCTTAGGGCTTACCCTAGATATCATGTACCTATAGATTTAAGGAGTCAATGCATCTCACAACACATAGGACTAATGTGTTTGTGTACTTAGCCACATAGATGGGTGTGAGATGTTAGGACCTTACTCCTGGTTCCAGATGTAGACTTAGTGCATCGCCATGAACCACAGAGTATAATTACATAAATTAACCAACTCTAATTAGGACTTGTTGATCATTTCATATCAACCGAGTCAAATGGAGTTGAATATTCAAATAGATGAGCTTATGTTTAAAATACTATTTTCAAAATTTATTTGGAACATGCTTGGACTTAATACTTATTTTCCGACTAATGTTTTTCTAAAACCCCCCGTTCTTTTTCAATTTATGGAAAAAGGGGAGAAAAGCCAAAGTTAAGGGATCAATTTTTCGTAAATATTGACTTAACTTAAACTTAACTTTATTAATTGAGAAAGGCCTGGGTTAAGGAATCAAGTTGATCTCTTAACTTAAACTTATTTTAAACATTAAGGCCAATATTAGTAGAACACATCAAGGGGGAGGATTAAAATCCTTTCTCAATTACTCACCCTCGGTCAAGGGGGAGGATTCCTCAAGGGGGAGCACTTGAAAAAGGTTTTTCATACTCCTACTTAACTTACTAAACTAAGTATACTCATTCCTTCATAATCATGTTTTATCTTTAATGTACTTAATTTATTTACTTAACTTTGTGTTGGTTTCCCATAGATCAAAAAGGGGGAGATTGTTGGTGCAGTAGGCACCTGAATCGAACATGAGTTTTGATTATAGCAAATACACAAAGTTAAGTTCACTTTGTTATCTCACAAGATGATTCAAGTGTGCAGAATTGCTAAGCTAAGCCGAAGGTCAGCGACACCTAGAGGGAACCGTGGTGGTCGGGCGACACCGGGAGGACTTCAAAGAGAGTCGGGGAACTCGGGTGAAGACCGGAAGCGAAGCATCAAAGGTAAAGGTTGAGGTAAGCTCATGTGAGTGAGTGTAAGTAAGGTCGTGTCCTCCATACGGGGATGTCCTTAGGTGTCGATCTGACCAAGACTTCCCATGAAAGGTCTAAGTCGAGATCGGATGGTAAATTACCATCGAGCTTATTTCTACTAACTGTATTTTTGAGCTAACTCTTCATTTGCGGTAGAAACCCTACCATCGATCGGTGATGGCTTGTATCAGTCGCCTTTGATGCCTCTCGATCATTCTTGGTCGAGATCGACCTCAGGGATTGTCAAAGCTTATCTTCATTTCTCAAGGGCTAGGTGGCATCACCTTATGAAATCTCATCTCAATGATTAGGGTTTCACAAGGCTATAAAAGTAGGGGTTCTCCACCCCTTTTTCATCATTTTAAGAGCCTCCAAGTGCTTCCAATATGTTGCGACCCTCCGACATTCTTACGACGACGAAGCGCTATCGAAACGATGACTAGAGCTCAACCTTCTCATCTACAAGTCATCGGTGAGGGGGAGTGTCCCTCTACCTCAATCCTTTTTCGTGATTTTGTAATCGCTTACTCCTACCTCTAACGAGGAGGAGTGTTTTTAGTAGATTCCCCTCCGTACATGGTCTTGGACCATTAGAGCCTTGGATTAGCAGCTGAAGGTTGAGAACCAAGTAAAAATAAAGAGTATCTAATTTATTTTCCGCTGTGTACTTTTTCATTAAACGAATTCTCTCGAAAAGTTTTCTCGTGCGCTATTCAACCCCCCCCTCTAGCGCTCAAATCGATCCAATAATTTACTCTAATGAATGTTCTAGTCTTACACTGGTTAGCTTTTATTTTTACACCTACACATGACGAATATTCTAAAAGGGAGAATCTAGTACGTACCTAGTTATGATTCATCTCAGTAGTCTAGTACTTTAGAATCCATAGGTGACCCTAAGTTTAGCATTTTAGTTACTCGAGATGCTCGGATTGTGGAAGCCCATTCGAAAAAATCAAAATCACATGAAAAAAATAGTTGTCGTGGGTGGAAATGGTCAAGTGACCCTTTGAGACCGAGTTAGGTTACTAGGGAAACACCTACCAATTTCTCTCAATACCGAGCACGCCGTTAAAATTTTGTGCTAGATCTAGGGAACGTCCCTCGCTTTGGCCAAGTAAGTGCCTAAGAGCTGGAGACCTTAGGAAAGCTATAGGATGATGACTTAACATACCATAGAAAAAGTATCCCCTAAGAATATTCGCTTAGCACGAGCACGAGGAGCTAACTTAGTGAATTTCTAGAACATCTCTATTTTGCTTTGATTGCAAATACCACTTGATAAATCTAGTTAACATTCTAAGTATGGAACAATACCTTTTTAAAATTTCATGGCACTGAGGTTTGCTTGAGGATAAGAAAAGAATTAAGTCTAGGGGAATTGATGTTAGCAAAACATATAGGGTTTTAGGAGTAGTTTTCACTCACATCTCATTACATTTTATATTTGTTTCGTGTATATTTTACTTTATTTTGAATGTATTTCTTATTTTCTAGTTCAGAGATATGCTCTTTGTACTTTTGTGAGCAGGAAAGCATTTCATGGGAAAAATAGCGCACTTTTAGAGCAAAAGAACATTTTGTATCTAGACGAAGAAGGAGACACGGCCAGGGCATGTGGCTACACACAGTCGTGTCCAAGGGTCGAGATTGGCCACCACAGCGCCATACATAGCCTGGCCATGTGGAAACACACGGCCATGTGGCGTTGTACAATTCTGACATGATTTGATTATTTTCCAGATTTTAAGGAGATCCAGGCTGATGTCTATATAAAGGAGGCACAACGGTCGGGATGGAACTCCGACTCCCTAAAAAGCTTTGGAAACTCACAACGGGGAGGAAGAAAGTCATCGGAGATCCAAGTTATGCATTTCAACGCCGGAGAGAAAAACCATATTGCATTATAATTTATGTTCTTTGCATAATATCTATTCTTTATATGAAAATGATCATGCTTTGCATTTCTCCTCTCTCATTTCATGAGTAGACTCTCTGATTCTAGGACTAGGGAGTAGTTTGTGTTGAGTTAGAACATGTTGGTTCAAATATCTTTTAGTTCTTGAATTTATATTTGCAATTGGCATTTGGTTTAGATCTATAGCTATTATTTTAGTTTTCTTTCTATTCTGCTAGCCGATATGAGAGGTGACAGCCCTCGTATCTATGATTTAGGATAATTAAGGAGCAACCTAGGGGTTGCCCTCATCTCCCGTAACCGTGGGTAGAAGGATGCGATAGAGCAGGAAACGTGCCCCATTTTTGACTTGTCGCAGGGATCGATTCAGTATCGTCATACCAACTATCCCGTCTTAAGGCCAGGGGGGTCGACCTGTTATGGCAGAGATAGCTTCTGATAGATACGAAGGCTCATCGAAGGAGTGTGTGATGTCCTTTCCACAAAACTGCATCTAGAAACCTAGATAAAAACCCAATTGACAATGTGTTTTGTGACCCACAAACGAAATCGAAATCCTAGAATCCCTTATAAAGACTCACAACTAGTTTCTTTCTTCTTTCGAGTGACGCCATATTGAGTTAGGACCGCAGTCAACCCTCGCAATCACAACCCTTAGAACTGAATTCCAAACAATAACGTCTACTTAACAAATCGGTACTCGAATCTCAGTCCCTGTGAGATCGATAATCTTTTTATTAGTTGATGACATCCATGCATTTGCAGGCATTGAGCGCGAGCATGTGCTTCGAGTCCTCGATGGTCTCCGTCGTGAGATTTTAGGTCGCTTTTGCGTGCATCAAGTTTTTGGCACTGTTTCTGAGGATTGATTGATTCGATATCGAATCAATAAGTGGATAATTGGATCGGACTGAGGATTAGATTTATTTCTTGTTTTACTTTTATTACTTTCTTTTATTTTATTTTTTTTTATTATTTACTTCAATTTTAGATTTTTAATATCTAGAGTATGTTTAGATTTATTTTAGTAATTACATTGCATTAACCTTTAGTTAAATTTTTTGCATTTGATTTAGTATTAGTTTAGGCTATTTTCTATTTTAATTAAGTATTAGGTAATACTCCTGATTTTGTGGCTTGGTTCCTCATATGCATATAGACGCTTAGGATCGGAAGGCCTGATTCTGATCGATCTAGAAATCGAACGAACCTATCATCACTGGAGAGCTGAACAGAAGAGGATGGAGGACCAAGCTGCATCCGAGGTAAATATTGTAGGGAATTCTTTATGCCAAATGGCATATGCGCAACGGAAAATAGGATCCCTTCCAAGTGATCCATGCGAAAGCAAACTCGTATAAAATAAATTTCTCTAAACCAAACCTATCTTATAGGAGAGGATTACCTTTGTTGCGTGCCCTTGTTAATCCCGCTTTTCCTTTCGGTTTGTTGGATCTTTAGCACGTTCAAGTGTCCGTGCCTCTATACGTATCCACACGAGCACGCTCTTGTCTCACAAAAGGAAAACTAGAAGAGCTCTCCTTTACTTCTTGCTAGAGAAGTCCCTAAAGGAGAGGAAGAGAGGGAAAAGGAGAAAGGAAGAAGAAGACTCCTCTTCTTGCTAGCCTACACTCACAAACCCACACAACCAAAGCTTCCACCAAGCTTTCTCACCACTAACACAACCAAAGCTTCCACCAACAATAAAAGCCAATCCCCCATTTGGCCGGCCACTTAGGGTGTCTTTATAGGGTTGGAAAAACCTTTCACCTCCACACATTCAATGCAATCCATTGCATTGAGACATATCCTTGTTTGGCCGGCCACTTAAGGAGACAAAACCATTTTGTTTCCTTCCACCTTAACTAGCTTAGGTGGATGCTTAGGTGGCATGCTTATGTGGCATGCTTATGTGGCATGCTTATGTGGCATTCTTATGTGGCATTCATGCATGTTGAATTAATCTTATTAATTCAATTAAGCTTATGTTATCATATTGAATTAATCTTATTAATTCAATTAAGCTTATGTTATCATATTGAATTAATCTTATTAAATCAATAAGGTAACATATTGAATTAATCTCATTAAATCAATTAGCTAAAATTCTCATTAAGCTTAAAGTCCAAAAACCATTTTGTACTTAAGCTTATTCCCATATTATTCTAGTTAAACTAGAATACTCTAATTCCTCTAATTATCATGCTCTTTGTGTGTGACCCTATAGGCTCTCATAACGTTGGCAGTGGATCTAAACTCTTTTAGATACACAAGCAATGAGCGGCATCTAGCAATACATCATTGCTACCCAAGTTACGAGATAAGTCAAGATCCGACTAACCTTTCCGTGACTACTATAATATATGACCGTGTCCTTCTATCCTTGATATCAGATTGATCAATGAGGCATAGACCGTGTCATCCTCGATCAATCTATGTGTTTCTTGATCCCTGAGTAAACTAACTCAAACAAATGAGCTCAATATCTCATATTGACTCATTCGAGCATGGCCATGCGTTTTAGTAGTTCTACTCAATCAAGGGGCCCACCGATATCACTCTCGTCATATGAGGGGGATAGATCCCATCTACATCACTCACATCCCTCCGCATAATTTGTTATATACCCAGTAATCGCCTTTATGGTCCACCCTGTTACGGGTGACGTTTGACGATACCAAAGTACATAACTCCTTATGTAGGGAACCATAGTGACTTCAGGTCTAAGGACTATTCATACCAATAGTCACATGAGAAAGTTTATGACACTCATATAACGATCCATGAAACTTTCTCATGGCGGGTCAGTTCAGCATATATTCTCCAATATATACCCATGTGTCAACTTGATATCATATATCCATGACTTGTGAGATCAAGTCATCAATTGACCTACATGCTAGTCTTTATGTATTAATATTGCCCTTGCATATTAATACTCGACTAGAACATTTAGGAAAGTGTTCTCTACACCTCTCATAATCAATTCGCCAATTGATGTGTCAGAGATAAGAACCTACTTTTCTAGGGCATTATTATATTTAAATTAGTGCACAAGCAAGATGTAAATATAATAACCAATCCTTTGCCTTTATAGAATATGATACAAAATGTTCCCTATTCAACCATCACATGATTGGTTCTAGGGCTTTAACTAACAATCTCCCACTAGCACTAGTACCAATCACTATGATATCTAATACCTAGTGACCTAGTGTGACCATCATGCTTCCTCTGCAAAGCCTTGGTCAATGGATCTGCGATGTTAGCTTCGCTTGCAGATTTGCATATCCTCACATCTCCTCTATCGATGATCTCTCGAATGAGATGGAAGCGCCGCAGATGTGTTTGGTCCACGATGTGATCGAGGTTCCTTAGCTCGTAATAGCCCCATTGTTGTCACAATAGAGGTCTATTGGATCCGCAATGCTAGGAACTACCCCAAGTTCATCGATGAACTTGAGCCAACAGCCTCCTTTCCAGATCGATGCAGCAATATACTCCTTCTTGTAGAATCAAGAATCGTGTCCTCGCCAACTCTTCCAGCTCACAGCTCCACCATTCAGGCAAAACATGTACCCCGATTGCGATCTATAGTCATCCTTGTCTGTTTGGAAGCTTGCATCACTGTAACCCTTCGCTTAGCTCTCATTGCCTCCAAATATCGAAATATTCTTTCGTTCTTCGTAACTACTTTAAGAATATTTTTAACTGCTATCCAGTGACTTTCACCTGGATCCGACTGGTATCTACTCGTCATGCTCAAAGCATACGAGACGCCAGGACGAGTACAAAGCATGGCGTACATGATAGACCCTATAGCAAATGCATAAGGGATCTTATCCATGCGATCTCTCTCCTCCTTAGAAGAGGGACATTGAGTCTTCGAAAGACTCACACCATGTGATAAAGGCGTAAACCCTTTCTTAGAATTTTGCATAGCAAAACGATCTAGCACTTTATCAATGTATGTACTCGACTTAGGCCAAGTAATCTTCTAGATCAATCTCTATAGATCATGATGCCTAAAATAAAGGCAGCTTCACCTAAGTCATACATCGATAAACAATTCCATAACCACATCTACATAGATTCGAGTGAGGGAATATCATTTCCTATGAGAAGTATGACATCTACATACAAGATAAGAAATACAATCAGTGTTCTACTATTTCTCTTGTAGACACAAGGCTCATCTTCATTCTTGATGAAACCAAACTCTTTGATTGCATCATCGAATCAAGATTCCAAATGAGAGGCTTGCTTTAGTCCATAAATGGACCTTTGCGGTTTGCATACCTTTCCAGATGCTTTGGATCTTTAAAACCCTCAGGCTGTGTCATGTACACATCCTTGAGTAGCTTTCCATTCAGAAAAGCGGTTTTGACATCCATCTGCCAGATCTCATAATCGTGGTATGCTGCAATAGCAAGTATGATCCGAATGGATTTAAGCATCGCAACTGGTGAAAAGGTTTCTTCATAGTCAATACCATGAATTTGTTTGAATCCTTTAGCCACCAATCTACCTTTATAGGTATGCTTATTACCATCCATGTCAGTCTTTACTTTAAAGACCCACTTACACCCAATGGGTTTTACCCTTCGTGGATCAACCAAAGTCCATACTTGGTTAGTGTACATGGATTCCATTTCGGATCTCATGGCCTCTAGCCATTTCTCGAATCTGGGCTCATCATAGCTTCTTGATAGGATGTAGGCTCGCCAAGATCGATAAGCAATACTTCACCGTTGTCACCAAGAGAAAAGAATATCTCTCGGGTTGACGACGGATCCTATTAGATCTACGAAGAGGTTGGTCTACTTGAATGTGTTTTCTCCACAACTCTTTGGGCAACAAATTCTCATCCACAACACTTTGTGGTGCCTGCTCATTTTCCATCGAAGCCTTAGTGTTATCATCATCTTGAACTTCTTCAAGATGAATTTTACTCCCACTAGTATTTCTAGAAATAAATTTTCTTTCTAGAAAGACAAAGATTTCGCAACAAACACCTTGCCAAGTGTGGATTGTAAAAGTAATATCCCTTAGTTTCCTTGGGATATCCTACAAAATAACACTTATCCGATTTGGGTCCTAGTTTATCCGAGACTTGACGCCTAACGTAAGCTTCACAACCCCAAATCTTTATAAAAGACATTTTGGGACTCTTCGGTCCATATATCAGATATGGTGTCTTTTCTACGGCTTTTGATGGAACGCGATTAAGTGTGAAAGCTACCGTCTCTAGAGCTAAACCCCAAAAGGAAGTAGGTAGATTAGTCGGCTCATCATTGATCGTACCATATCTAATAGAGTACGATTTCTCCTCTCGATACACCATTCCATTGTGTTCCAGGGAGTGAGTTGGGATATTATCCCACACTCACCAGTGATCACGAAACTCTTGACTAAGGTATTCACCACCTCGATCCGATCGAAGTAGCTTAACACGCTACCAAGTTGGTTTTGTACTTCATTCTTGAATTCTTTGAACTTTTCAAAGGATTCGACTTATGTCTCATCAAATATAAGTAGCCAAATCTACTCATATCATCGCTGAAAGTAATAAAGTACTTATAGCCTCCTCCGCTTCGACATTGAAAGGGCCACATACATCAAGATGTATGAGTCCTAACAAACTGGCCGCTTCTCTCGCCATGTCCACTAAATGGAGTTTTAGTCATCTTTCCTAAAAGACAAGACTTCATACCTCATATGATTCAAAATCAAATGAGTCCAATAATCCATCTTTATGGAGTTGGGATATGCGTTTTCATTTATGTGACCTAGGCGATGCGTTGAGATATGTACAGTTCAAATCATTCGATTTGAACCATTTGGTATTTACGTTATAAATTGGGTTTTCTAAATCTAGAACATAGAGACCATTCATAAGTGGTGCATTACAATAGAACATTTCATTTAAATAAATGGAACAACATTTGTCCTTTATTATAAAAGAAAAGTTTTTCTTGTCTAAACAAGATACGTAAATTATGTTCTTTGTTAATGCGGTACATAAAAGCACTCCTCTAGTTCTAAGATAAGCCCAGTGGCAAAGACAAAGAATATGTTCCTACTACAAGAAAGAACTTTTGCGCCATTGCCTACTGTAGGTCCACTTCGCCCTTTGCCATTATTCTACTATTTCTCAATCCTCGCACATTAGTACAAATGTGAGATGCACATCCGTATCTAATACCCATGTAGAAGAAATAGATAGATTAACTTCTATAACGTGTATACCGAGGCGTAAGTCCCACTTCTCTTGTTCTTTACTTCCTCAAGGTAGACTTTGCAGCCCGCTTCCAGTGTCGGCCTCACCGCAATGGAAGCAGCCCCTTCCTTAGGTACTTTACCTTTACCCTTTGAAGTGGATGAATTGGCCTTGCTTTTGGCTTGGTCTTACCCTTGCCTCAAGCTACCTTTGTCCTTCTTGACCATTAGTACATTACTAACTTTCTTCTTGAGATTTGGTTCAGATTCTTAACATGCCGAGAATCTGGCAAAGGTTTATCAATTTCATTCATGTTATAATTCATGACTTAATTGATTGTATGCTTCCTAAGAACGATTGCAGATAACATCGGCCACAATTCTTGGCCTGGAAAACCTAGTCTTTCAAGGTTCTCAACGCACCCAATCATTTTGAGTACGTGAGTTCCTACAGTGTGTTCCTTCTGCATCTTGCATGCAAAAAGAGCCTTAGACACTTCAAAACGCTGTGCCTAGCTTGTCCTTGATATAGTTGTTTCAAGTGCTCAACCATATCATAGGCATCCATGTTCTCATGTTGCTTCAAGCTCGTGAGTTCATGGTGGCAAGCATAAGACATGACACATCTAATGCGCCATCTTGATGCTTCTTATAAGCATCCTTTTCAAAGACGAGTGGTCAGGGGGCGTGTATTTCAGGTAGCCTGCTCTAGGACATATAGTTTATGTCTTGCTTGAGGATAATCCTCAAGTTCCTATACCACCAAGAAAGTTTGCTCCATTGAGCTTGTCCTTCTCAAGGAGATCGCAAGTTGAGGGGTGTGTCGTGTTAGATGACATGGTGATCTACAACATTAAAATGCAAAGTTAAGTATCATACCTAAATCATTTAATTAGGCCTTTAATTAAATGAGGCTCACTAAATTCTCATAGCTACTATTTAGCTATAAATTTATATGGGATAAAGATCCACATCATAATTGCCTTGAGTTAGCTTTGGCTAATCGCCCAAGACGTAGTATAATTAGGTAGGCAATCTTTTGCCAATTACATCTGATGTAACTCTTTAATAGCTTTGGTTAAGTTTTAGATTAGTTTAGTGTTTATTCCTAAACCACTTCCAGCCGTGTGGCGAGGCACAGAGGGCCTTCTTGGATATCGAGCAACGACCACTTCTAAGACAAAGCCGATGTTCTAAATCACACAAAACTAATGTTAACACTTATGTTCAAAGCTAATATATGCCTCTACTTTCTTAACCAATTAAGAAAACACTTAATTAAGTCTTAACTAAGACTGATAGGGACATCACGATTGTCCACTCGCACTCTCCAAGATAAAATGCATTGCTTTGCTTTGGCAAACCCAATAACAAATGATCGAGGAAGTAGTGAGTACCAACTTTGGTAGGCATATCGCTTAGACTTATTAAGAAATAAACATGTATCATATACATATTAGCATACATCACATATAAGCTAAACTAATCATGCATCACATACAAGCTAAACTAACATGCATCACATACATATTAAACTAACGTGTCATGGTTATGGCCCTTATTCTACAATCTTCTCAAGCCAATGAAAAGATTGATTGGTCAACCTAGGATAGCATCTTCTCCTAAGTGCTTCCTTTGGTTGTCTTGTGTGTTGACTTCCTCCTTGTAACCTCATCTTCCAATGGACCCTCCATCCTTGTTTTGTACATTACAAAAGGAGAAATACTCGAGTTACATTCGAGTCTAAAACTAATTTTACAACAAGAATATTAGGAGAAAGGCACGACACGCAGGCCGTATTAAGAATTACAACACACAATCACAAACTTTTTGGGACTAGGCCATAACCATGCACCATGTCATTTTAACTTATAAAAGACATTGGATATTTTATTATGTTTGAAAATTTGCTAATGCAATTATCAACTCATAATAAAATTTATCCTACTTCTATATCACATATAAAATAGAGAAAACCTATTTTTATACGATCTTTCGCAAGTGGCTCTGATACCACTGTAGGGAATTCTTTATGCCAAATGGCATATGCGCAACGGAAAATAGGATCCCTTCCAAGTGATCCATGCGAAAGCAAACTCGTATAAAATAAATTTCTCTAAACCAAACCTATCTTATAGGAGAGGATTACCTTTGTTGCGTGCCCTTGTTAATCCCGCTTTTACTTTCGGTTTGTTGGATCTTTAGCACGTTCAAGTGTCCGTGCCTCTATACGTATCCACACGAGCACGCTCTTGTCTCACAAAAGGAAAACTAGAAGAGCTCTCCTTTACTTCTTGCTAGAGAAGTCCCTAAAGGAGAGGAAGAGAGGGAAAAGGAGAAAGGAAGAAGAAGACTCCTCTTCTTGCTAGCCTACACTCACAAACCCACACAACCAAAGCTTCCACCAAGCTTTCTCACCACTAACACAACCAAAGCTTCCACCAACAACAAAAGCCAATCCCCATTTGGCCCGGCCACTTAGGGTGTCTTTATAGGGTTGGAAAAACCCTTTCACCTCCACACATTCAATGCAATCCATTGCATTGAGACATATCCTTGTTTGGCGGCCACTTAAGGAGACAAAACCATTTTGTTTCCTTCCACCTTAACTAGCTTAGGTGGATGCTTAGGTGGCATGCTTATGTGGCATGCTTATGTGGCATTCTTATGTGGCATTCATGCATGTTGAATTAATCTTATTAATTCAATTAAGCTTATGTTATCATATTGAATTAATCTTATTAATTCAATTAAGCTTATGTTATCATATTGAATTAATCTTATTAAATCAATAAGGTAACATATTGAATTAATCTCATTAAATCAATTAGCTAAAATTCTCATTAAGCTTAAAGTCCAAAAACCATTTTGTACTTAAGCTTATTCCCATATTATTCTAGTCAAACTAGAATACTCTAATTCCTCTAATTATCATGCTCTTTGTGTGTGACCCTATAGGCTCTCATAACGTTGGCAGTGGATCTAAACTCTTTTAGATACACAAGCAATGAGCGGCATCTAGCAATACATCATTGCTACCCAAGTTACGAGATAAGTCAAGATCCGACTAACCTTTCCGTGACTACTATAATATATGACCGTGTCCTTCTATCCTTGATATCAGATTGATCAATGAGGCATAGACCGTGTCATCCTCGATCAATCTATGTGTTTCTTGATCCCTGAGTAAACTAACTCAAACAAATGAGCTCAATATCTCCTATTGACTCATTCGAGCATGGCCATGCGTTTTAGTAGTTCTACTCAATCAAGGGGCCCACCGATATCACTCTCGTCATATGAGAGGGATAGATCCCATCTACATCACTCACATCCCTCCGCATAATTTGTTACATACCCAAGAATCGCTTTATGGTCCACCTCACATGTGACGCTGACGATACCAAAGTACATAACTCCTTATGTAGGGAACCATAGTGACTTCAGGTCTAAGGACTATTCATACCAATAGTCACATGAGAAAGTTTATGACACTCATATAACGATCCATGAAACTTTCTCATGGCGGGTCAGTTCAGTATATATTCTCCAATATATACCCATGTGTCAACTTGATATCATATATCCATGACTTGTGAGATCAAGTCATCAATTGACCTACATGCTAGTCTTTATGTATTAATATTTCCCTTGCATATTAATACTCGACTAGGAACATTTAGGAAAGTGTTCTCTACAGCCTCTCATAATCAATTCTGCCAATTGATGTGCTGTAGATAAGAACCTACTTTTCTAGGGCATTATTATATTTAAATTAGCTGGCACAAGCAAGATGTAAATATAATAACCAATCCTTTGCCTTTATAGAATATGATACAAAATGTTCCCTATTCAACCATCACATGATTGGTTCTAGGGCTTTAACTAACAAATATAGATAGTCGACCTTTGCGGGATTAGACAACCCCTAGTGCTAGAGGATTTAGGCCGAGTATAGCTGGATCATCCATTTTAGCAAACAACTTTGAGCTGAAATTGACACATACACATGGTCCAATAGAGTCAATTCGGGGGAGCTACGACTGAAGACCCAAACTGGCACCTAGAGACATTTTTGGAAATTTGCTCAACAATGAAGATTAATGGAGTCCCTGTAGACGCGATCTGCCTTGAGCCTATTCCCGTTCTCATTGCGGGGTAAGGTTAAAGCATGGCTTTGATGTGAGCAAAACATATAGGGTTTTAGGAGTAGTTTTCGCTCATATCTCATAGCAGTTTATGTTCATTTCGTGCATATTTTATATTATGTTGCATGCATTTCTTATTTTTTGGTTCGGAGATCTGCTTTGTTTACTTTTGTGTGCATGATAGCATTTTATAGGGAAAACGGTGCAATTTTGGAGCAAAAGAAGACATTTGGAAGTAGGACGTACAAGGGAACAAGGCCAGGGCATGTGCCCACACACGGCTGTGTTCCGAGGGCGAAAACGACCGCCACAGCCTGACACATGGCTAGGCTATGTGTTTTCATATGGTCGTGTGGTGGCCCGGCAAGTTGACGCGACTAGGATTTTTTTCAAAATTTCATAGCGATCCGGTGTGATGTCTATATAAGGAAAGCTCTGCCTAAGCCCAAGGGGGGAGGCACGAGGGTTGGGACGGCACTCCGAAGCTCTGAAAAGCTTCAGGAACTCACATCGGGGAGGAAGAACACCACCGGAGGTCAAGATTTTGCACTTCAACGCCGAGGAGAAGACCTACATTGCATTGTAAATCCTATTCTTTGCGTAAATTCTATTGTTTATACGGATATGATCATGCATTGTATTTCTTCTCTCATATCTATGGAGTAGACTCTCTGATTCTAGGATTAGGGAGTAGTTTGTGTTGAGTCAGAACATGTTAATTCAAATATCTTTTCGTTCTTGAATTTATATTTTCAATTGGTGTTTTGATTTAGATCTATAGTTATTGTTTTGGTTTTCTAGTCACTATGCTCAGTCAATACGAGGAGTGACAACCCTTATATCAATGATTTAGCGGAATTAAAGAGGGACCTAAGGGTTGGCCTCATCGTCGGTAATTGTGGGTAGAAGGATGCGATAGAGTTGGAAACACGCCTCATTTTCGACTCGTCGTAAGGATCGATTCGGCATCCTCGTACCAACTATCCCGTCCTAAAGAAGGGGTTGACCTGGTTGTTAGTAATATATGAGAGATGTCCTAAGGCAATCGCCTTATGTATGAACCATTTATATGATAAATGAAGATTCACTATTTGAGTATACATGTTTTATGTATTTGATTGGATCTTAAACTCATTTCTTGAATGTCCACGATACGATTCACAGCATGAGAGAATTTGTGATTGGATCACAACTAGTGAGTATCTCTACATGTGTAATTGTGATGTATCGGAATTATCCCTAGTCGATGAATTGATGGATTTGGACACCATAAATTCTGTCGAGACTAGCACGAGGTATACTCCTTGGTGTATCCAAGCAGCTGATTCTCACTGGCTGGAGACATTGTGATGTCCGGAGTTAATCGTGGATGCTAGTTATGGTAACTAGTTCATTGGAGTGACCAGCCGTAAGACTTCATATGGTTCTCTGCATATATAGATATGTCAATGAAGTTCTTACTGTGGCTTAAGTGCGAGGTTCCTTTGACTTGCGGTATTCAAGTCATCTTGATCATGGAGACTTATGCTTTGACATCTTAAGCAAAGATTTCCAAGGAGATGTGGACCCGGGATGATTGGGTATAAGTCGAAGTGATCGAAGGTGTTTGAATAGCCTATAAAGGATTCACCACTCCTTGTGAGGAGATGTATACCTAAGGCCTCTCGTCGGATTGTTACTAAAGTCTTTGGCCAAAGCATTACATGTTTAGAGTAAGGTACTCTTCGATACATGTGGAGTAACTAGAATCCGTAGGACGAGGAAATGATACTTGGGCTAGGTGACGAGAGTCACTAGTGGGATCGGCACAATAGACCATGTCCGAACCAAGTGGGTATAAGATGAGTGAAGGGAATGGGGCACGATTCATTCGAGCATCAAGGGTTTCGTAAATAGTTCGATCAACCGCTGATCTTTTGCTAATTGGGGATCATGATGTACTACTAGGTGCCACTCATGATCGTTCTATAATTAATGGTTAATTATAGACGGCCAACATAAACCGAGAACCTATTTGGTCACACGCACAACGAGTGTAATCCAAAGGATTTAAACGAGCTTGAGAATGGGATTCTCGATCGAGAGAAACTATGTTTGGTTGGACTCAAACATAAAGCGAGCATGAAATTGTTTCACGATGCAATGGAAGCGTGGATGGGCCGTGTCTTATGAAGACATAATGGATGGACCAAAATGGTTTGGTTCTAATCCAATGGATGAGAATAAACCAAAGGGTTTGGTTTATATTAAACGAATGAACCAAAGGTTGTTCGGTTCGTTTTAACTTAAAAGAAACCATCATGGTTTGGTTTATTTTAACTTATCTTAATGGAGCGGGTTAACGGGCTTTATGGATATGATCCATTAACCATTAAGAGAATTAGTTCTCTATAAAAGTGGGCTTAAGGGATTGTTAAACCCTAATCATCCAAGCCGCCTAACCACTTGTGCCGCCGTCAACTTGTGCGGCGCCAAGCTTCAGCCGTGAACCTCCGCGACCTCCGGTGATCTCCTATAGGTTTGGCATCAAGGTGAGGCTTTTCTCTCCTTGTTTTGGCCGGGCGCCTTACTCCTCCACCAAGCTGTCCAGTTTTCTGACAGCTTCTCTCCTCCGCCGAGCGCCGCTTGACGACGGTTAGTGCCCGACAGCGCTAACATACGGGATTTGATCTCCGTAATCCTCTGAGGTGGAGGACGGCGATTCACAAACGGTTGACGAACACCTCTCCGGAGAAGCGAGTTTTGAGAACTCGCTTTTGGATCCGAATTTGGATTCGGATCGTGATCATCTCTCGATCACGCCGCCTTCAACACGAGGCTAGTAACCCGCATACGAAGACGGCTCGTGACTTAGCGAAGTCATCCCGAGGAGCTCGGCGTGGATACGGATAGAGACGATTCTTACGAGGATCGCTCCGCTTGATGCCGTTTCCGCTACACGCCATACGGAAGGTATAACGTAGTTTAATTTCCTTTATTGCAATTTTAATTTACGGTTATGTCTACACTTGTTGTAATAGCATGCGTGTTGTGTGTGTTGTAATAAATATAGATTTATTATTTTTTATTGCTTCACTGTGTTCATGTTTACTAAACATGATCGAACACACACGCCATGCGTTTAAACCCAACAAAGGGTATCGAGCTGTTGTGTTTCACATAATCGTGAAATGGTTTTGCGATAGTCATAATGTATTTCTGGAAATTTTCTAATTTTGGAAATTTAGAAGTATTTATGGAAATTTTTCAATTTTGGAAAGTCTAGAAGTATTTATGGAAATCTTCCACTTTTGAAAGTTGAAGTATTTATGGAAATTGATATTTTCCATAAATAAAATATTTGATTAGATTCTGGAAATTTGTTTCCTAATTTAATCATGATTTGATTTGGGAAATCAAATCTTAAAATATTTTATTTCCATAAGTAGTTTTAATGATTTAGGAAATTGGTTTCCTAAATAGATTTTCCTTAATCAAATAATTCCATGAATAAAATATGTGATTAGATTTGGAAATTTGTTTCTAATTTAATTATGATTTGATTTGGAGAATCAAATCTTAAACATATTTTATTTCCATAAATAGTTATGACATATAAGGAAATATATACATGACATAATTGTATGCCATGTAATTGCATTAGATGCATAACATTATGCCATGTGTCGTGACATGTAGATGTATGCCATGTATGCCATGCCATGTAGATAATAGTTATTTGCATGCAAAGAGGATGAGACATAAAAACCCTAACTCAATATTAAAGCCTACACCTGCCATTAATATGGTTAGAACCAGAGTTCTGTTTCTTGTTTGGGTTGTTGGACTCTCTCCAAGCCCGGCTCGAACCTGAATATGTTCAAACCATGGAATAGTTTAATACTAATATGGTAAGAGTCAGAGGTCAATCGTTAGTTTGGGTTGTTGGACTCTCCAAGCTGGGCTAATTGGTTGAATGCGCCTAACCATATTAAAACTATTTCCCGATTAATGGGTTGGCTTTAACTCGAGCATCGATTTGTTGACTCCCAAGGTCGATGTGAAGAGAGGTGAAGTTGGGTGCTATGCATATGATGCATACTTGTTAATGTGTTAACAACCCAATGTATGTGTAAACATTCAATTAGTTGATAGCACATTGTGATAGTTACATATACATGATATGTAATCGGTATACTTGATACCCACCATCATAGCTAAGAATGGCTTGTTGGACTCACTCCAAGGTTGTTCTTATCTATGATGGATATCAGCCCATTCGGAGATGGACCTACTATCTCCCGAAGTGATTTTGGGGTTTTTGAAATTCGAAAAATGAATGGGATTTATAAATGTATATTGATGCATTTTAAAATCATCTTTCTCATATATGCTCGTTTTGTATTTCTAAGTTAATATATTGATCATGATGTGTTTGAATTTATGCTCCATTTTGATTCAAATAAATTGATCGGGCCAACTTCTGGATCGCTTAGAAACTCGAGAATTGTTCTCAAGGTGAAAAGCTTGTGTATGTCCTCGAAGCGCCTCTTCCCGCCCGTCCTAGTGACGATGCAACTTTGGACCAATTGTTGGCCTATCAGAAAACATGTGAGTGATTCTGAACAAATGAGTTGCATCATGCTAGCCGCGATGGAACCCAAGCTACGAAAGCAGCATGAGCATATGGATGCTCATATCGTAGTCCTTCATCTCTGTAAGTTAGTTGATGAGCAAGTGAGATTCGAAAGGTTCGAAGTCTCCAAGCTCCTCTTCACCTCTGAGATACAAGGAGGTTCATCTGTGGTACTGCTCAACATCTTTGAAAGACTGTGGAGCCTTCTGAGAAGCATGAGTAGGGGACAGTGTTGTTAGTTGATTCCTCGAAGAAAGGTTCTAAGAGGGAGTCAAAGGAACAACAGAAGGGGAAGAAGAAAAAGGCTAAAAGGCAGAACCAGCTCAAAAGGGCACTTGCCATCATTATGGCAAGGAGGGTCATTGGCGAAGAAATTGCAAGGTTTATCAAGAGTCCGTGAAGAAGGATAAGGCATCGGATGCCCCATCTTCTTCAGAAATCTTCTTTATTGATTGTCATTCTATTTCCTTAGACACTTGGGTATTGGATACTGGGTGTGGCTCACATATATGTAATGACATACATGGGCTAAGGAATAGAAGAAGACTCGTCAAGGGAGAGTCAAATTTACGTGTTGGGAATGAAGCAAAGGTTGCTGCACTCGCCATCGGAACGTATTTGTTGAAACTCCCTGCAGGACTTGTCTTAGAACTGGACAATTGCTTTTATATTCCTTTGTTGATAAAGAACATCATTTCTATTTCTTGTTTAAATAGAAATGGTTTCCATTTGACGTTTAGTAACAATTGTTGTTACATAACTTTGAATGGGGTTCTTTATGGGACTGGAACTTTAAGCAATGGTGTTTATACGTTGGACGTATCCAGTGACATTTGCAATATCGAAGCGAGCAACAAGAGTGCTCGAAAGGATAATCAAATAGACTCTTACATGTGGCATTGTCGTCTTGGCCATGTAAGCAAGAAACGCATGTCCGAATTACACCGATGTGGAATTCTGGAATCGTTTGAATTGGATTCATACGATACATGCGAATCATGCTTAAAAGGCAAGATGACTAAGTTACCTTTTACGGGAAAAGGTGAACGAGTGGGAGAGTTACTAGGTCTAATACATACTGATGTATGTGGACCTATGTCAACTCAAGCTTTAGGAGGCTATAGCTACTTCATTACCTTCACCGATGATCACTCACGGTTTGGGTATGTGTTCTTGATGAAACACAAGTCTGAAGCCTTTGAAAGGTTCAAAGAATTCAGAAATGAAGTAGAGAAACAACATGACAAAAGTATTAAAATACTTCGATCGGATCGAGGTGGTGAATACTTAAGTCAAGAGTTTCTTGATTATCTAAGAGACAATGGCATATTGTCTCAATGGACTCCGCCATATACACCACAGCATAATGGTGTATCTGAGAGGCGTAACCGGACCTTGTTGGACATGGTCAGGTCAATGATGAATCATGCGACTCTTCCCAAGTCCTTTTGGGGCTATGTACTTCAGACAGCTGTTTACTTGTTAAACAGAATGCCTACCAAGGTAGTCTCAACTACTCCATATGAGATATGGAATGGTAAGAAACCTCATGTATCTTACTTGAAGATATGGGGTTGTCCTGCTTATGTGAAGCGGACTGTATCAGACAAATTGGATGCTAAGTCTGATAAATGTCTATTTATTGGATACCCTAAGGAAACAAGGGGTTACCAATTCTATCTTCCTGTGGAACAAAAGGTGTTTGTTTCAAGGCATGCTGTGTTTCTAGAGAAAGAGTTTCTCTTGCAAGAAAACAGTGGGAGTGTCGTCGAGCTTGAGGAGGCTCGAGAGACTCAAAAAGACATTAATGAGATACCTGGTGAAGCACAACAGCCGACAACTCATAGTGATGAGCAATCGGCTGGACCTATTGTAACACCACATCTTCGTAGATCTGGTAGAACACGCAATATTCCTGAGAGATATGGATTTCTCGTAAGTGAATCGAACGACGTGTTACTCATTGATGATGAGAAGCCTACCAGTTATGAAGAAGTGCTGACAAGTTCAGAAAGGGATAAGTGGCTTGGTGCCATGAAGTCGGAAATGGATTCCATGTATGAAAACCAAGTTTGGAACTTGGTTGACCCACCTGAAGGGATAAAGCCTATAGGGTGCAAGTGGGTTTTCAAGAAGAAAACCGACATGGATGGTAATGTGATTACATATAAGGCTAGATTGGTGGCGAAAGGATATCGTCAAAAACAAGGTGTTGATTATGACGAAACCTATTCGCCTGTAGCTATGCTTAAATCCATTCGGATGCTCCTGGCCATAGCGGCTCATTATGATTATGAGATATGGCAGATGGATGTGAAAATAGCTTTCCTTAATGGAAACTTGCTCGAGGACGTGTATATGATACAGCCTGAGGGTTTCACATCGGTTGATAAAACCAAGGTATGCAAATTGCGACGGTCCATTTATGGATTGAAGCAAGCATCCAGGAGCTGGAATATCCGTTTTGATGAGACAATCAAAAAGTTTGATTTCTCACAAAATCCAGACGAACCTTGTGTGTACAAGAAGGTTAGTGGGAGTGCAGTCGTATTCCTAGTATTGTATGTCGATGACATACTACTTATAGGAAACGATGTTTCAATCTTACAATCAGTGAAGGTTTGGTTATCCAAGACATTCTCCATGAAAGACCTGGGAGAAGCAACCTACATCCTCGGGATTAAGATCTATAGAGATAGATCGAAACGGTTGCTTGGTCTTTCGCAGTCTGCATATATAGACCGAGTGCTAAAGAGGTTTAGCATGTCGGAATCCAAGAAAGGTTTCCTACCCATCAGGCATGGGGTACACCTTTCGAAGTCTATGTGTCCGCGCACAGAAGACGAGAGGATTTGCATGAGTAGGATTCCCTATGCATCCGCAATAGGATCTATCATGTATGCTATGTTATGTACGAGGCCCGATGTATCGTATGCTCTGAGTGTCACGAGCAGATACCAGTCCGATCCAGGAATGGATCATTGGGCGGCTGTTAAGACGATCCTTAAGTACTTGAGAAGAACTAAGGATGTGTTCCTAATATATGGAGAAGGGTACATGGTGATACGTGGGTATACGGATACCAGCTCCAGACAGACAAGGATAATTCCATGTCTTTGTCTGGGTATGTATTCACCTGGAATGGAGGCGCAATAAGTTGGAAAGGTTCCAAGCTTGACACTATAGCGGATTCTGCCACTAAGGCAGAATACATTGCAGCTTTAGAAGCAGCAAAGGAAGCGGTTTGGATCAAGAAGTTCATCTCTGAACTTGATGTGGTCTCATCAATGATCCAAACATGTGCTTCGCCGCTATCATCTTATCAGAGAGATCATCAGTAGGAACGAAATACAAATCGAGAAAATTCCCACTGAAAGGAACTTAGCGGATCCTTTGACTAAAGCATTACCTCAAAGTAAGTTTGAGGGTCATGTTAGAGCTTATGGTATTGGATACCGTAGCGATTGGCATTAGGCAAAGTGGGAGTCTGTTAGTAATATATGAGAGATGTCCTAAGGCAATCGCCTTATGTATGAACCATTTATATGATAAATGAAGATTCACTATTTGAGTATACATGTTTTATGTATTTGATTGGATCTTAAACTCATTTATCAATGTCCACGATACGATTCACGGATGAGAGAATTTGTGATTGGATCACAACTAGTGAGTATCTCTACATGTGTAATTGTGATGTATCGAATTATCCCTAGTCGATGAATTGATGGATTTGGACACCATCAATTCTGTCGAGACTAGCACGAGGTATACTCCTTGGTGTATCCAAGCAGCTGATTCTCACTGGCTGGAGACATTGTGATGTCCGGAGTTATTCGTGGATGCTAGTTATGGTAACTAGTTCATTGGAGTGACCAGCCGTAAGACTTCATATGGTTCTCTGCATATATAGATATGTCAATGAAGTTCTTACTGTGGCTTAAGTGCGAGGTTCCTTTGACTTGCGGTATTCAAGTCATCTTGATCATGGAGACTTATGCTTTGACATCTTAAGCAAACATCTCCAAGGAGATGTGGACCCGGGATGATTGGGTATAAGTCGAAGTGATCGAAGGTGTTTGAATAGCCTATAATGGATTCACCACTCCTTGCGAGGAGATGTATACCCATGGCCTCTCGTCGGATTGTTACTAAAGTCTTTGGCCAAAGCATTACATGTTTAGAGTAAGGTACTCTTCGATACATGTGAAGTAACTAGAATCCGTAGGACGAGGAAATGATACTTGGGCTAGGTGTGACGTAGTCAGCCTAGTGGGGACTGACACTATAGACCATGTCCTGAACCAAGTGGGTATAAGATGAGTGAAGGGAATGGGGCACGATTCATTCGAGCATCTTGAAGGGTTTGAAATAGTTACGGATCAACCGCTTGATCTTTTCGGTTAATTGGGGATCATGATGTACTACTAGGTGCCACTCATGATCGTTCTATAATTAATGGTTAATTATAGACGGCCAACATAAACCGAGAACCTATTTGGTCACACGCACAACGAGTGTAATCCAAAGGATTTAAAACGAGCTTGAGAATGGGATTCTCAGACCGAGAGAAACTATGTTTGGTTGGACCAAACATAAAGCGAGCATGAAATTGTTTCAGTCGCAATGGAAGCGTGGATGGGCAGTGTCTTATGAAGACATAATGGATGGACCAAAATGGTTTGGTTCTAATCCAATGGATAAGAATAAACCAAAGGGTTTGGTTTATTTTAAACGAATGAACCAAAAGTTGGTTCGGTTCGTTTTAACTTAAAATAAACCATCATGGTTTGGTTTATTTTAACTTATCTTAATGGAGCGGGTTAACGGGGTTTATGGATATGATCCATTAACCATTAAGAGAATTAGTTCTCTATAAAAGTGGGCTTAAGGGATTGTTAAACCCTAATCATCCAAAACCCTAAAGCAAGTTGCCGCCCACCTCCTTGGTGAATTCGGCGCCAACAACCTTGTGCCGCCGCCCAACCACTTGTGCCGCCGTCCAACTTGTTGCCGGCGACCAAGCTTCAGCCGGTGAACCTCCGGCGACCCTCCGGTGATCTCCTATAGGTTTGGCATCAAGGTGAGGTTTTTCTCTCCTTGTTTTGGCCGGCGCCTACTCCTCCACCAAGCTGTCCAGTTTTCTGGACAGCTTCTCCTCCTCTCGTCGGAGCGTCGTTTGGACGACGGTTAGTGCTCCGACAGCGGCTAACATACCGGGGATTTGATCTCCGGTAATCCTCTGAGGTGGAGGACAAAGGATTCGTCAAACGGTTGACGAACACCTCTCCGGAGAAGCGAGTTTTGAGAACTCGTTTTGGATCCGAATTTGGATTCGGATCGTGATCATCTCTCGATCACGTCGTCTTCAACACGAGGCTAGTAACCCGTACGAAGACGAAGCTCGTGACTTAGCGAAGTCATCCCGAGGAGCTCGGCGTGGATACGGATAGAGACGATTCTTACGAGGATCGTTCCGGTTGATGCCGTTCCCGCTACACGTCATACGGAAGGTATAACGTAGTTTAATTTCCTTTTATTGCAATTTTAATTTACGGTTATGTCTACACTTGTTGTAATAGCATGCGTGTGTTGTGTGTGTTGTAATAAATATAGATTTATTATTTTTTTATTGCTTCCGCTGTGCTCATGTTTACGAAACATGATCGAACACACACACGCCGCGGTGCTGGAAACCCAACACTGGTATGGCAGAGGTAGCTTTCGATAGATGCGAAGGCTCATCGGGGGAGTGTATAATGTCCTTTCCACAAAACCATAACTAGAAACCTAAGCAAACCCAATTGATAACGTGTTCCGTGACACACAAATGAAACCAAAATCCTAGAATCCATCTAAAGACCCATAGCGACCCTCCTTTTCCTCTGTGTGACACCGTATTAGAGCTAGGTCCACCGACAACCCTCCTAATTACAACCTTTAGAGTCTAGTCCCGAACAATAACATCCACTGAATAAATCGGTACTCGAATCTCAGTCCTTGTGGGATCGATAATATTTTTATTACTTGACGACATTCGTGCATTTGTGGGCGTTGAGCGCGAATGCGCGCTTCGAGTCCTAGACGGTTTCCATCATGATATTTGAGGTCGCGTTTGCGTGCATCAAGTTTTTGGCGCCGTTGCCGGGGACTGATTGATTCGATATCGAATCAAGAGGTGGAAAATTGGATCGGATTTAGGATTAGATTTATTTACTTGCTTTACTTCCTTTTTTTTATTTTACTTTATTTACTTTAGTTCTAGATTTTCCATATATTGAATTTGTTTTATTTTAGCAGTAGTTCTCTATTTTCTTATTGACTCTTTAATTTTGGCAACTAGATTAGTTTATTTCCTACTCTCTAGTATTAGGAAATACTCCTATTTTTTGTGGCTCGATTCTTTGTATGCTTAGACGTTTAGGATCGGAAGGTCTGATTCCGATTGATTTAAAAATCAAATGAACCTATCATCGCCGGAGAGCCAAACAAAAGAGGATGGAGGACCAAGCTGCATCCGAAGTAAATATAGGTAGCCGACCTCTGCAAGATTACGCAGCCCCTAGTACTAGAGGATTTAGGTCAAGCATAGCTGGACCATCCATTTCAACAAACAACTTTGAACTAAAACCAACATTGATACATATGGTCCAGCAGAGTCAATTTGGGGGAGCTGTGACTGAAGACCTGAACCGGCACCTAGAGACATTCTTAGAAATATGTTCAACGATGAAGGTGAATGGAGTCCCTGCGAATGCGATCCACGTGAGCCTATTCCCGTTCTCATTGTGGAATAAGGCTAAGGAATGGATTCACTCCCTACCTTCAGGAAGTATTACTACATGGGAGCAATGTGAGCAGCAATTTTTGAGCAAATATTTCCCACCAAGCAAGACAGCTCACATGCACCATCTAATTACAAGCTTTCGTCAGAAAGAAGGGGAGTCCCTATTCGAAGTTTGGGATCGCTACAAGGGGCTACTCTACCAATGCCCCCACCATGGACTGGAAAGGTGGCTAGTGATCCATATCTTCTACAATGGGATCACGTATGCCACGAAGATGTTCCTTGATTTTGCTACATGAGAAGCACTTATGAACAAGACTATCGAGGAAGCAGAGGAGCTAATAGAAGAGGTGGCCCAGAACCACCATCAATGGGATTTCGAACATGGTCAACTAGCTCCAGCAATGGGACGATATACTATCAACTCCATGGACCACCTAGCAGCAAGGATGGACGCACTTAGCAGACATTTTGACTCTTTGAATCCTACATCTACATGCGTGGCCATTGACTTTAGAGAAGAAGCAGTAGCGTATCGGGAGGACTACTGTGGAGGACAAAGTATCTTAGAAGAGTAGATTGAGCACTGCGATGCGGTTGGGGACTACAATCAAAGGCCCAATAACCCGTACTCCAGTACTTACAATCCCGAATGGAGAAACCACCTGAATTTTTTCTATCGGAATAACTCCGGGTACTTCCAATTTTCAGGAGGGTATGGGCAGCAGCAGGGCAATGGGCAGCAACAACAACAAAAGTCTAGATTAGAATTGATGATGGAAGACTTTATTGCTACCTAAACAAAGGCCAATGAGGAATTTTGTCGCCAACATCAGAAAACAGAGGAGTCACTTAGAGACTTGCAGGCCACTGTTGATGGTCTTGCAAGTCATACAAGGATGTTGGAGACACAAGTGGCCCAGATAGCCCAAATCGTATCGCAACCTATGAAGAGCTCTCCATCATTACCCGAGCTGAGTCAAGCTAAGGAGGAAGGAGTGGGCAGTGAGAGAATAGCACAGAGAAATAGATTTGCCAAAGGGTGTGCAGCCATGATTTCCACCCTACCTGACCAAGCCAAAATTGAGGACAAGATTCCACCCCAGCTTGAGGACCCTGGTGAATTTGTTATCCCTTGCTCAATTTATGAGAAAACCTTTGATGAAGCACTGTGCAACTTAGGGTCATCAGTTAGTGTAATGCCCTACGTGTATTATTTGAAGATGGGACTGAATGGGCTCCAACCAGCGAACCTTGGTATTCGTATGGGGGATGACTCAGTCAAGGAACCCGTTGGCATGCTAACACAAGTGTCTGTGGTGATTGAGAATTTCGTGATACCCACGGATTTCATCATGCTAGACACAGGACCCAATCCCCAGAATTCCATCATTTTGGGAAGACCTTTTCAGGCAACTGTGGGGGCGTGCATAGATGTAAAGGCACACCATATCTCATTGGAGGTAGATGGGGAGATCATCCTCTTCAGCCTATCAGAGTATAAAGCTCCCTTCCTAGGCGACTTCACTTTCAGCAGGTTAAAGTCGAGTCCACTGAATGTCAATTTCGAGATGGATAAATGGAGGTTCACGGAGCCTCCAGAGCCAAGTTGATGATGGAGTGTGGTCGAGCTAAATGACCTTAAACAAAGCGCTTCTTGGGAGGCAACCCAAGTTTAGTTTTTAGGTTTTCCTTTGATTGTATTGCATACATTTAGTTAATTTGAACATTGATTTTCATTTCATTTAGCATTAGGACCAGAAAAGAACTTTTCTAGGTAAAAATAAAATCAATTTTAGCTTAAACGGCAAAGCGTGTGAGAAAATTTGGACCGTTGTGCACAAAAGGAGAGAAAAAGGGGACACACAGCCTGGCCGTGTGTTTTCCCACGGTCCTGCCCGACCAACCAGAGGTGCACATGGCCTAGCCATGTGTTTTCACACGACCATGTCGCGCAAGGTTAAAAAAGGATCGCCGTGCATTTTTGCCACAAATGCACCATGTGTTTTGATTTTTCTTTCCATAGCCATGTGGATCCTTCTTCCCCACCACCTAGAAGCTTTTCCAACCTTCAAGGAAGCCAAAAGAAGCAAGGATGAGGAGGACCAAGCAAGTGGTGTCTCGATCTGGTGCGTCGGAGCGACGAGCAAGGAGAAGTGACGCCCCTCAAACTCCAGAGGAAGGTAACACTCTTCCAACCCTTCTTTTTCGCAACAATGAGAAAAGGGATAGATATAACCTACTTTCTACTCGTAAACTCACTGCAACTAGGTATCTTGATGAAAATTTGCTAGAGTCCTTAGGGTTGTTGGGTGACATTCAAGCCTTATTTGCAAAAATGGGGTGGGAAGAGATAATGGGAATAAGACACCCAACCTACCTTAGGATAGTTTTAGAATTTTTGAGTTCCTTAGAAGTAGAAATTTTAACGGGTAGAGGGAGCAAAGAGGGTAGGATTACCTTTAGGATATTTAACATTGAGCATGAATGGACACTTCACCAATGGAATTCATGCTTTGTCTTGCCAAGTGGGGGAGAGAGAAGAACCCCTATTGGGTTTAACTCTGAGATCTTTTGGATCGAATTGACAGAAGAGCACGCTTACGACCCTTCTGAGGCCAAAGTATCATGCCTCCAAAACCCCGTTTTCTGATACCTCCACCGAATCATCGCAAGTACTATATTTGGTCGTGGGGAGAGTGATGGTGTAGTAAGAGCTAGCGAGTTGCTTTGCCTCTGGGACATGCTACAAGAAAGGAGTAGCATCGATGTAGGGTCCCATTTCATTAGACACTTAGTGAAGATGGGCAAAACGGCGAGAGGAGAGATTAATGTGGGAGGCCTACTTACCCACATTTGACATCGGATGTGGTACGACTACACCGCGCTAGATAGTATAGAGGGGAGCCCTAGGATCGACCTAGGAGTGTGTATGGTCATGAAGATGATTGTAAGAGAAGAACACTCCTTATGCTTTGTAAGGAAAAACCTGACGACCATTAGGCTCCCCGACCCCGATTGTACCACCATCACCACACGTGCCAACTGGCGCTTAGACCTGATAGTGGAGTCCCCTCCATATGAGGGACCATCCACATCAGCACCCATCTCTACCCCTTTATATCACTCTCCCTTCAGTCCACACATGTATAGGAGCCCACCTAGTCCACATCGACATGAGCCTGCACTTGCACCACCACCTTTTTCTACTTTTGAGTATAATGCAGGTACATCAACCTATGATTTGTTGGAGTTCCAATTGCACCTAGATGATATATACGCTGAGCAGCAGACGCAGAGGTAGCGATGGGAGGAGCAGAGCGCCTACACGCAGGCAGAGTTTCAGGCCTTCCGGGAGCACTTCCAGTGCGCCGAGAAGTTCCACGACAAGGCCCACATCTACTTCCAGGACGAGGCTACCTGTCGCAAGGCAGAGGACGCCTACCACTAGAAGATGCGGCAGCATATACAAGCCCAGCAGGCATAGTGGGCTAGAGAGGAAGAGCACAAAGCAGCTACTCCATCCACCAGCTATCAGATCAACCACATGTACATGTGGCATCAACGACTCAGCAGCAGGTTCTCCCAGGATCCTGACATGCCGAGGCTACTAGACTTTCCACCTCGTCAACCATACTAAAGGTATGCTTCCCTTAAGTCTGGGGGGGCCAAGTTTTGTTTAATTTTGTTTCTAGCAATAGTTTATTTCTTAATATTTACATTATTGTTAGCATTCATTTGTTCATGCATAGGTTGTTGAGTTTCTTTCAGCACTTAGTTTTTGTTATCTGTAAAGCTTCCTCAGTAGTATTTTAAAAAAAAAAGTCCTCATGAGTTGTTTCCATGGGTAGCATAACTTCATTTACCTCGTAGTATTTTATTTTATTGGCTTTGAATGAATATTCTAGACTTACACTGATTAGCTTTTATTTTACACATACACATGACGAACTTTCTGAAAGGGAGAGTCTAGTACATACCTAGTTATGATTCATCTCAGTAGTCTAGTACTTTGGAATTCATAGGTGACTCTAGATTTAGCATTTTACTTACTAGAGATGCTCGGATTGTGTAAGCCCATTTGGAAAAATCAAAATACCAGTGAGCCGAAAAGATAAAAGAAAAAAGAGAGAGAGAGAGAGAGAGAGAAATGAAAAAGAAAACAAAGAAGAAAAAGAGATTATGAGGGATAAAAAACAGTTATCGTGGGTGGAAATAGTCAAGTGTCCCTTTGAGACCGAGTTAGGTTACTGGCGAAGCACCTACCAATTTCTTTCATTACTGAGCATGCCTTTGAGACTTTGTACTAGATCTAGGGAAGGACCCTCACTTTGGGCAGGTAAGTGCCTAAGAGCCGGAGACCATAGGAAAGTTATAGGATGAAAACTTAACTTACCATGGAACGAGTATCCCCTAAGAAGATTTGCTTAGCACAAGCACGAGGAGCTAACTTAATGAATTTCTAGAACATATTTATTTTGCTTTGATTGCAAATACCACTTGATAAATTTATTAACATTCTAAGTATGGAACAATACCTTTTAAAATATCATGGCACTGAGGTTTACTTGAGGAAAAGCAAAGATTTAAGTCTGGGGAATTGATGTCAGCAAAACATATAGGGTTTTAGGAGTAGTTTTCACTCACATCTCATAGCATTTTATGTTCATTTCATGAATATTTTACATTATGTTGCATGCATTTCCTATTTTTTGGTTCGGAGATCTGCTATGTTTACTTTTGTGTGCAGGATAGCATTTTATAGGGAAAACGGTGCAATTTTGGAGCAAAAGAAGACATTTGGCAATTGGACGCAGAAGGGAACATGGCCAGGGCATGTGCCCACACACGGCTATGTTCAGAGGGCAAAAATGGCTACCACAGCCTGACACACGGCCAGGCCGTGTGTTTTCACACGGCCGTGTGGTGGCCCGACAAGTTGACGCGACTAGGGTTTTTTCCAAATTTCGCAGCGATCCGACATGATGTCTATATTAGGAAAGCTCCACCCAAACCCTACGGGGAGGGATGACGGCTGGGATGTCACTTTGAAGCTCTGAAAAGCTTCGGGAACTCGCAACGGGGAGGAAGAACGCTGTCGGAGGTCAAGATTCTACACTTCAACGCCGAGGAGAAGACCTACATTGCATTGTAAATCCTATTCTTTGCGTAAATTCTATTGTTTATACAAATATGATCATGCCTCGTATTTCTTATCTCGTATCTATGGAGTAGACTCTTTGATTCTAGGATTAGGGAGTAGTTTACGGTTTCGGACGGTTCCTCATAGGGTTTGTGAATTTGCGAAAGCATCTCTCAACATATTTGATATGCAAGTAAGTAAAACTAATAATTCCACTTAGTGCATTCCATCAGTGGATCTGATCCAGGCTCACATCTCATGGAGTATCCTGTGAGCCTTTATCTAAAGAAGCATACTTCCGGGCCATGGAGATGACCTATGAAAGACTATTCTTAGGGAAAGACTTTAGATCAGCACATGTAACTGAAGAAATAAAAAATAATAAATCTAATTTATTACAATATACACACCACACACATGCATAGTACAACATGTGTAGACATAATCGTAGTTTCAAATTTTGCAATAAAAGGAAATTTATTCTACGTATACCTTACATATCACGTGTAGCAGGAAAGGCATCAAACGGAGCAATCCTCGCTAGAATCGCCTCTATCCGTATCCACGCCGAGTATCTTCGGGATGACTGTAGGGATTTATATTGAAAAGTCTATCTTTTGTAAAAAAGTATTTATTTTTAAAATAAGAATCACATGATCATTGTTTGTATATTTATATGGTTATGCAATATTGTCTAATACATTACATTGTAGATAACATGGTGTGTGGTGTCACATGGGAGATCATCTTATCGGCTCCTTATAAAGTATAAGTAAAGGCTCATAACCGAGATGGCTTTGGATAAACCTTCGGAATGGTTGTAGTGTGATTTGGTATTGGTTTGTCTTGACCATAGAATCACACTAGTGCACTTTGTGTGTATTGAGCAAGACCGACTTAGAGGTGATTCGATTTATTGTTGACTACATAATCGAATCGGACCTCAGATATTATTATGTACATGCTCTTAATCGCGATATAATAACGGGCACATATACTTAGTAGTCATCTCTTTGATTTACCAATGGGCGAGATTTATAGATTAAATCGATAGGTTCGGTAAGTTGGGAGATGATATTATTTATATGGTGTGTCATTGATTATAGGAGGAAACCATGTCCTATATATTAGGATGATGATGTCCCCTTGAGGAGCTCATAAGGTTCATCATGTAAACCCTGCAGGTGGACTTGGTCCGGCATGATGAAAAGGTTGAATGGTACTACTCAAAGAGTTAGATGTCGATTAATTAATTGTCAGTAAATTAATTAATCGATGGACATTAGAGATCTTAAACACGGGGAGAAAATCTACAAATAATATATGGAACCCATACTATCATATGGGGGTTGGTGAGGTAGATCAATGATAATCCTTTAGTGGATTGGATTATCATTAGTGGATCAGACTTTATGTGGGCTTGATCCATGGGTGGCCAAGATCCAACTCCTCCTCATGGTCCCTAATGTAGCCTATTAACACCTCATGAAGCTTAGATCCAATGGATGAAAACAAAACTCTAGATCCAAAGGTATAGATTAAATCTCTAGATCCGACGGTTGAGATTAAATCTTTAGATCCGACGGTTGAGATTAAATTCCTAGAACCAATGGAGGACATTAAATCATGGCTTGAGCCCAACTCTATAAATAGAGATCATGAATGTGGCGGCAAGAAGAGCATGGCTTAAGGGGATTAGGGTTTGTTTCCTTTGGAGGCTAGGAATTCTAGTTGGTTTAGGATTAGGTTTGGGTGGCTAGGGTTTTGGGAGCTATGGGTGGGCGGCAACTCAAGGAGGAGTTTTTCTTCTTCCTCCTAAGGTGTGGCCGGTTCCTTCCATCTTCCCTCTACCTTGGCTTGTGCTCATCCTAATCTTCTTCCCCACTTCCATGGCCGACCATTAGGAGAGCTAGGATTAGGGTTTGGAGGCTTAGGGTTTAAGAGGCTTGGGTGGCACCAAATAAGGAAGTAGTTTGCTTTCTTCTTCCTATCTTTTGGTGGCCGGCGCCCACAGCCCTATCCCAGCCCTTGGCCGGCATCCAAAGACCCCTTCTCCTTCTCCTTAGGTGGTGGAAACAAGATATAGGGTTTCCCTTGGTGTCTTGGCCGGATTCAACCACAAACATCTCCTCCTAGTTAGCCGGCGGCAAGGATCTCTTTTGTTCCTTGTTGGTTGGTTTTAGGAAGGAGAACTTTGTTTCTACTCTTCCTCTTGTTGGGTTTCCGGCACCGCGGCGAGTGTGTGTTCGAACATGTTTCGTAAACATGTACACGGCAGAAGAAATAAAAATAATAAATCTAATTTATTACAACACACACATCACATGCGTGCATAGTGCAACATATGTAGACATAACCGTAAATTTAAATTTTGCAATAAAAGGAAATTTAACTATGTATACCTTACGTATCACGTGTAGCGGGAACGGCATCAACCGGAACGATCCTCGCTAGAATCGTCTCTATCCGTGTCCACGCCAAGTATCTTCGGGATGACTTCACTAAGTCACGAGCCTCATCTTCGTACGGGTTACTAGCCTCGTGTTGAAGATGATGTGATCGAGAGAAGATCACGATCCGAATCTAAATTCGGATCCAAAGACGAGTCCTCAAAACTCACTTCTCCGGAGAGGTATTCGTCAACCGTTTGACGAATCCTTCGTCCTCCACCTATGAGGATTACCGGAGATCGAATCCCCAGTAAGTAAGGCGCTGTCGAAGCTCCAAACGTCGTCCAAATGACGCTCTGATGAGAAGGAAATAAGCTGTCCAGAAAACTGGACAGCTTTGGTGGAGACCTTCCGCCGGCCAAATAAGGAAAGCGACTTGCTCACCTTGTCGCCGGAGCCAAGGAAGATCACCGGAGCTCCTCCGGCAGCAGCTCGACGCCGGCAATGGGAGAAGACAGTAGCATCTGGTCGCCGATTGGAGGAGGTGGCCGGCGGCAACAATGTTGGCGCCGACTTGAAGGATAGGAGGGAGAGGTTGGGCGGCAACTCTAGGTTAGGACTTTTGGATTAGGGCTTAACAAACCCTTAAGCCCTCTTTTATAGAGAACTAATTCTTTTAATGGTTATTGGATCATAACCATAAGGTCCGTTAACCCGCTCCATTAATATAAGTTAAAATAAACAAAACTATGATGTTTTATTTTAAGTTAAAACGAACCGAACCAACTTTGGTTTATTCGTTTAAAATAAACCAAACCCTTTGGTTTATTCTCCTCCATTGGATTAGAACCAAACCATTTTGGTTCATCCATTATGTCTTCATAAGACACGACCCATTCACGCTTCCATTGCGACTGAAACAATTTAATGCTCGCTTCTTGCTTGGTCCAACCAAACCTAGTTTCTCTCGGTCTGAGTATCTTATTCTCAAGCACGTTTTAAATCCTTCAGATTACGCTCGTTGTGCGTGTGACCAAATAAGTTCTCGGTTTATGTTGGCCATCTATAATTAACCATTAATTATAGAACAATCATGAGTGGCACCTAGTAGTACATCATGATCCCCAATTAACCGAAAAGATCAACAGTTGATCCAACTATTTACAGAAACCCTTGGCTCGAATGAATCGTGCCCCATTCCTTCACTCATCTTATACCCACTTGGTTGGGACATGGTCTATAGTGTGTCCCCACTAGGTGACTCGTCACACCTAGCCCAGTATCATTTCCTCGTCCCCTCTGATTCTAGTTCTTGCACATGTATCGAAGAGTACCTTACTCTAAACATGTAATGCTTTGGCCAAAGACTTTAGTAACAATCCGACGAGAGGCCATGGGTATACATCTCCTCGCAAGGAGTGGTGAATCCTTTATAGGCTATTCAAACACCTTCGATCACCCGACTTATACCCAATCATCCGGGTCCACATCTCCTTAGAGATGTTTGCTTAAGATGTCAAAGCATAAGTCTCCATGATCAAGATGACTTGAATACCGCAAGTCAAAGGAACATCGCACTTAAGCTACAGTAAGAACTTCATTGGCATATCTATATATGCAGAGAACCATATGAAGTCTTACGGTTGGTCACTCCAATGAACTAGTTACCATAACTAGCATCCACGATTAACTCCGGACATCACAATGTCTCCAGCCAGTGAGAATCAGCTGCTTGGATACACCAAGGAGTATACCTCGTGCTAGTCTCGATAGAATTGATGGTGTCCAAATCCATCAATTCATCGACTAGGGATAATTTCGATACATCACAATTACACATGTAGAGATACTCACTAGTTGTGATCCAATCACAAATTCTCTCATGCTGTGAGTCGTATCGCGGACATTTAGTAAATGAGTTTAAGATCCAATCAAATACATGAAACCATGTATACTCAAATAGTGAATCTTCATTTATCATATAAATGGTTCATGCATAAGGTGATTGCCTTAGGACATCTCTCATATATTACTAACAGACTCCCACTTGGCCTAATGCCAATCGCTAGGGTATCCAATACCATAAGTTGTAACATGACCCTCAAACTTACTTTGAGGTAATGCCTTAGTCAAAGGATCCGCTAAGTTCCTTTCAGTGGGGATTTTCTCAATTTGTAATTCTTTCCTACTGATGATCTCTCTGATAAGATGATAGCGGCGAAGCACATGTTTGGATCATCGATGAGACCTTGGTATTTTCGCCTGTACAATTGCTCCATTATTGTCGCAGTAGACCGGTATTGCTTCAACAATGGATGGAATCACACCATGTTCATAAATGAACTTCTTGATCCAAACTACTTCCTTTGCTGCTTCCGAAGCTGCAATGTATTCTGCCTCAGTGGTAGAATCCGCTACAGTGTCTTGTTTGGAACTTTTCCAACTCACTGCTCCCCCATTCAAGGTGAACACATATCCAGACTGAGACCTGGAATCATCCTTGTCTTTCTGGAAGTTGGCATCATTATACCCGCGTATCACCATGTCCCCTTCTCCATATATTAGGAATACATCCTTAGTTCTTCTTAAGTACTTAAGGATCATCTTAATATCCACCCAATGATTCATTTCTGGATCAGACTGGTATCTGCTCATGACACTCAGAGCAGACGATACATCGGGCCTCGTACATAACATAGCATACATAATAGATCCTATTGCGGATGCATAGGGAATCTTACTCGTGCAAAATCCTCTTGTCTTCTGTGCGTGGACACATAGACTTCGAAAGGTGTACCCCATGCCTAATGGGTAGGAAACCTTTCTTCGATTCCGACATGCTAAACCTTATTAGCACTCGATCTATATACGTAGACTGCGAAAGACCAAGCAACCGTTTTGATCTATCTCTATAGATCTTAATCCCGAGGATGTAGGTTGCTTCTCCCAGGTCTTTCATGGAGAATGTCTTGGATAACCAAACCTTAGCTGACTGTAAGATTGAAACATCGTTTCCTATAAGTAATATGTCATCGACATACAATACTACGAACACGACTGCACTCCCACTAACCTTCTTGTACACACAAGGTTCGTCTGGATTTTGTGAGAAATAAAACTTTTTGATCGTCTCATCAAAATGGATATTCCAACTCCTGGATGCTTGCTTCAATCCATATATGGACCGTCGCAATTTGCATACCTTGGTTTTATCAACCGATGTGAAACCCTCAGGTTGTATCATATACACGTCCTCGAGAAGATTTCCATTAAGGAAAGCTATTTTCACATCCATCTGCCATATCTCATAATCATAATGAGCCGCTATGGCCAGGAGCATCCGAATGGATTTAATCATAGCTACAGGCGAATAGGTTTCGTCATAATCAACACCTTGTTTTTGACGATATCCTTTCGCCACTAATCTAGCTTTATAGGTAATCACATTACCATCCATGTCGATTTTCTTCTTGAAAACCCACTTGCACCCTATAGGCTTGATGCCTTCAGGTGGGTCAACCAAGTTCAAACTTGGTTTTCATACATGGAATCCCTTTCCGACTTCATGGCTTCAAGACACTTATCCCTTTCTGAACTTGTCAGCACTTCTTCATAACTGGTAGGCTCCTCATCATCAATGAGTAACACGTCGTTCGATTCACTTACGAAATCCATATCTCTCGGGGAATGTTGCGTGTTCTACGGATCTACGAAGATGTGGTGTTACAATAGGTCCTAGATTGCTCATCACTATGAGTTATCGGTGTTGTGCTTCACCGGGTATCTCATCAATGTCTATTTGAGTTTCTCGAGCCTCCTCAAGCTCGACGACACTCCCACTGTTTTCTTGCAAGAGAAACTCTTTCTCTAGAAACACAGCATGCCTTGAAACAAACACCTTTTGTTCCACATGATGACAGAATTGGTAACCCCTTGTTTCCTTAGGGTATCCAATAAATAGACATTTATCAGACTTAGCATCAATTTTTTACGTCTGATCACTTCACATAAGCGAGGACAACCCATATCTTTAAGTAAGATACATGAGGTTTCTTACCATTCCATATCTCATATGGAGTAGTAGAGACTACCTTGGTTGGCATTACATTTAACAAGTAAATAGTTGTCTCAGTGCATAGCCCCAAAGGACTTGGGAAGATTGCATGATTCATCATTGACTGACCATGTCCAACAAGGTCGATTATGCCTCTCGGATACACCATTATCTTTGTGGTGTATATGGCGAAGTCCATTGAGATAATATGTCATTGTCTCTTAGATAATCAAGAAACTCTTGACTTAAGTATTCACCACCTCGATCCGATCGAAGTATTTTAATACTCTTGTCATGTTTTTTCTCTACTTCATTTATGAATTCTTTGAACCTTTCAAAGGCTTCAGACTTGTGTTTCATCAAGAACACATACCCAAACCGTGAGTGATCATCGGTGAAGGTAATGAAGTAGTTATAGCCTCCTAAAGCTTGAGTTGACATAGGTCCACATACATCAGTATGTATTAGACCTAGTAACTCTCCCACTCGTTCACTTTTTCTAGTAAAAGGTAACTTAGTCATCTTGCCTTTTAAGCATGATTCGCATGTATCGTATGAATCCAATTCAAACGATTCCATAATTCCACATCGCTGTAATTCGGACATGCGTTTCTTGCTTACATGGCCAAGATGACAATGCCATATGTAGGAGTCTAATTGATCATCCTTTCGAGCACGCTTGTTGCTCGCTTCGATATTGAAAATGTCACTGGATACGTCCAACGTATAAATGCCATTGCTCAAAGTTCCAGTTTCATAAATTACGCCATTCAAATTTAAATAACAACAATTGTTACTAAACGTCAAATGGAAACCATTTCTATTTAAGAAGGAAATAGAAACAATGTTCTTTATTAGAGAAGGAACACAATAGCAATTGTCCAGTTCCAAGACTAGTCCACTAGGGAGCTTCAGCAAATAAGTTCCGATGGCGACCACAGCAACCTTTGCTCCATTGCCAACTCGTAAATTTGACTCCCCTCTGACGAGTCTTCTTCTATTCCTTAGCCCCTGTATGTCATTACATATATGTGAGCCACACCCAGTATCCAATACCCAAGTGTCTAAGGAAATAGAATGATAATCAATAATGAAGATACCTGAAGAGGATGGGGCATCAGATGCCTTCTTCTTCTTCATGGACCCAAGATAAATCTTGCAGTTTCTTCTCCAGTGGCCTTCCTTGCAACAGTGATGGCAAGTGCCCTTTTGTGTTGGTTCTGCCTTCTTTGCCTTCTTGTTCTTCCCTTTCTTCTGTTCTTTTGCCTTCCTCTTAGAACCTTTCTTTGAGGAATCAACTAACAAAACCACCTTCTCCTCATGCTTCATAGAAGGCTCCACAGTCTTCAGCATATTGAGGAGCTCAGGAATAGTGGATTCTAATTTGTTCATCCGATAGTTCATCACAAATTGTGAGAAACTCTTGGGAAAATAATACAGAATTAAGTCAATACTTAATTCATGATCCATCACAAACCCGAGGGTGGCTAGCCGCTCGATGTACCCTTTCATCTTTAGCACAAACTGCACTGCATACGAACCTTCTTGCATCTTCGTGGTGAAGAGGAGCCTGGAGACTTCGAACCTTTCGGATCTCGCTTGCTCATCAAACAACTCATGAAGATAGAAGACCATGGTATTAGAATCCATATGCTCATGCTGCTTTTGCAGCTCAGGTACCATTGCCGCTAGCATGAGGCAACTCGCCAGCTCAGAATCTGCCACATGCTTCTGATAGACCAACATTTAGTCTGGAGTTGCATCGTCCTTAGGACGGTTGGGAAGAGGCTCTTCAAGGACATATGCTAGCTTTTCGGCTTTGAGAACAATTCTCAGGTTTCTAAGCCAGTTCAGGAAGTTAGGCCCAGTCAGTTTGTTTGAATCCAAAATAGTGCACAAATTCAAAGACGTCATGATCAATCGATTGACATAGAAATACAAAACGAGCATATATGAGAAAATGATTTTAAAATGCATCAATATACATTTATAAATCCCATTCATTTTTCGAATTTCAAAAAACCCCAAAATCACTTCGGGAGATCGTAGGTCCATCTCCGAATGGGCTGATATCCATCATAGATATGAACAACCTTGGAGAGAGTCCAACAAGCCATTCATAACTACGATGGTAGGTATCAACTATACCGATTGCATATCACGTATATACAACTATCACAATGTGCTATCAACTAATTGAATGTTCACACATACATCGGGTTGTTAACACATTAACAAGTATGCATCATATGCATAGCACCCAACTTCACCTCCCTTTACATCGAACTTGGAGAGAGTCCAACAAGTCGATGCTCCAGGTTAAAGCCGACCCATTAATCAAGAAATAGTTTTAATGTGGTTAGAGTGCATTCAACCAATTAGCCCGGCTTGGAGAGAGTCCAACAACCAAAGCTAACGATTGACCTCTGACTCTTACCATATTAGTATTAAACTATTCCATGGTTCGAACATGTTCGGGTTCGAGCCGGGCTTGGAGGGAGTCCAACAACCCAAACAAGAAACGAAACTCTGGTTCTAACCATATTAATGGAAGGTGTAGGCTTTAATATTGAGTAAGGGTTTTTATGTCTCATCCTCTTTGCATGCAAATAACTATTATCTACATGGAATGGCATACATGGCATATATCTACATGTCATGACACGCATGACATAATGATATGCATCTAATGCAATTACATGGCATACAATTATGTCATGTATAATATTTCCTTATATGTCATAACTATTTACGAAAATAAAATATATTTAAGATTTGATTCTCCAAATCAAATCAAGATTAAATTAAGAAACAAATTTCTAAATCTAATCACATATTTTATTTTTGGAAATAGTTGATTAAGGAAAGTCAATTTAGGAAACTAATTTCCTAAATCATCAAAACTACTTATGGAAATAAAATATTTTAAGATTTGATTTCCTATATCAAATCATGATTAAATTAGGAAACAAATTTCCAAATCTAATCAAATATTTTATTTATGGAAAATATCAATTTCCATAAATACTTCCAACTTTTAAAATGTGGAAGATTTCCTTAAATACTTCTAGACTTTCCAAAATTGAAAATTTTTCATAAATACATCTAACTTTCCAAAAGTAGAAAATTTCTAGAAATATCATTATGACTATCGCAAAATAATTTTACGATTATGTAGAAACACAACCTGGGCTCTGATACCATTGTTGGGTTTCCGGCACCGCGGCGAGTGTGTGTTCGAACATGTTTCGTAAACATGTGCACAGGGGAAGGAATAAAAATAATAAATCTAATTTATTACAACACACACATCACATGCATGCATAGTACAACATGTGTAGACATAACCGTAAATTTAAATTTTGCAATAAAAGGAAATTTAACTACGTATACCTTACGTATCACATGTAGCGGGAACGGCATCAACCGGAACGATCCTCGCTAGAATCGTCTCTATCCGTGTCCATGCCAAGTATCTTTGGGATGACTTTACTAAGTCACGAGCCTCGTCTTCGTATGGGTTACCAGCCTCGTGTTGAAGATGATGTGATCGAGAGAAGATCACGATCCGAATCCAAATTCGGATCCAAAGACGAGTCCTCAAAACTAGCTTCTCCGGAGAGGTATTCGTCAACCGTTTGATGAATCCTTCGTCCTCCACCTATGAGGATTACCGGAGATCGAATCCCTGGTAAGTAAGGCGCTTTCGGAGCTCCAAACATCGTCCAAACGACGCTCCGACGAGAAGGAAACAAGCTGTCTAGAAAATTGGATAGCTTTGGTGGAGACCTTGCGCCGGCCAAATAAGGAAAGCGACTTGCTCACCTGGTCGCCGGAGCCAAGGAAGATCACCGGAGCTCCTCCGGCAGCAGCTCGACGCCGGCAATGGGAGAAGACGGCAGCAGCTGGTCGCCGGTTGGAGGAGGTGGGCGGCGGCAACAATGTTGGCGCCGACTTGAAGGAGAGGAGGAGGCGGCAACTTTTGGATTAGGGCTTAACAAACTCTTAAGCCCTCTTTTATAGAGATCTAATTCTCTTAATGGTTCTTGGATAATAACCATAAGGCCCGTTAACCCGCTCCATTAATATAAGTTAAAATAAACCAAACCATAATGGTTTATTTTAAGTTAAAACGAACCGAACCAACTTTGGTTCATTCGTTTAAAATAAACCAAACCCTTTGGTTTAATCTCCTCCATTGGATTAGAACCAAACCATTTTGGTTCATCCATTATGTCTTCATAAGACACGGCCCATCCACGCTTCCATTGCGACTGAAACAATTTCATGCTCGCTTCTTGCTTGGTCCAACCAAACCTAGTTTCTCTCTGTTTGAGAATCTTATTCTCAAGCTCGTTTTAAATCCTTCAGATTACGCTCGTTGTGCGTGTGACCAAATAGGTTCTCGGTTTATGTTGGCCATCTATAATTAACCATTAATTATAGAACGATCATGAGTGGCACCTAGTAGTACATCATGATCCCCAATTAACCGAAAAGATCAACGGTTGATCCAGAACTATTTCTGAAACCCTTCAGCAGCTCGAATGAATCGTGCCCCATTCCCTTCACTCATCTTATACCCACTTGGTTCAGGACATGGTCTATAGTATCAGTCCCCACTAGGCTGACTACGTCACACCTAGCCCAAGTATCATTTCCTCGTCCCACGGATTCTAGTTACTGCACATGTATCGAAGAGTACCTTACTCTAAACATGTAATGCTTTGGCCAAAGACTTTAGTAACAATCCGATGAGAGGCCATGGGTATACATCTCTCATGGAGTGGTGAATCCTTTATAGGCTATTCAAACACCTTCGATCACTTCGACTTATACCCAATCATCCCGGGTTCATATCTCCACAGAGATGCTTGCTTAAGATGTCAAAGTATAAGTCTTTATGATCAAGATGACTTGAATACCGCAAGTCAAAGGAACATCGCACTTAAGCTACAGTAAGAACTTCATTGACATATCTATATATGCAGAAAACCATATGAAGTCTTACGGCTGGTCACTCCAATGAACTAGTTACCATAACTAGCATCCACGATTAACTCCGGACATCACAATGTCTCCAGCCAGTGAGAATCAGTTGCTTGGATACACCAAGGAGTATACCTCGTGCTAGTCTCGACAGAATTGATTGTGTCCAAATCCATCAATTCATCGACTAGGGATAATTCCAATACATCACAATTACACATGTAGAGATACTCACTAGTTGTGATCCAATCACAAATTCTCTCATGCTGTGAGTCGTATTGTGGACATTTAGTAAATGACTTTAAGATCCAATCAAATACATGAAACCATGTATACTCAAATAGTGAATCTTCATTTATCATATAAATGGTTCGTACATAAGATGATTGTCTTAGGAAATCTCTCATATATTACTAACACCTCTTGCTTTGGAAGAGCAAGGAAGGAAGATTTGCGATTTAGGAGCTTCGACTTACGGTAGATCGTCGGCCACACGACGTCCGAAAGGAGGAAGGTCATACATTAGAAGATCGAGAGGTATATCGATTCTCTAATCTTTATATGTTACATGTTTGTATTTGTTTTTCAATTATGAGAATGATATAAATCTGTATATGGCTAAATAATACTTGGATCCCGAGCATAAACACAAAAACCGGCGATCCGGACATTGTCTATTCCGCGGCTACTTGTAGAATAGAGGTTGGTCGCTTGAACAACTTGTTTGTTTAAGTGACCTCTCTAAACGAATAGCACGACAATGACTTGGTTGTTTGGGCAATCCCTTTTGTCTAGGATTAAATTTTTTTAATCCGGGGACATCGAAGGGATCGCCATGGTCAAGTAAACCGAGGTGTAGTGGGAAGGGAAGTTTCCCCTCACGGACTCGATAAGCAAAACCATTAAATTGGTTTGAGAGCTTCCGGAAGCAAAACCCTTCAATTGGTATCAGAGCCAAGATTTTCAGTTTTGTGTGTTTAGGATTCGGTTAATTTTTATGCACTTTTTCATATATTATATGTGCCGGATAATAGTAGGATTTGCGTAGTTTAACTCTTTGGTTGCAGGCATAAGATCCGACTATTATGGTCATATGTTTGTATGTGATTGTATGTGTGTAAATATTTATTTTGTTGAATCCTCGGGGTTGACGAGGCTAGTATTTAGTTTTTGTAAATTAAATACGACATTGTTTAGCCACTCTTTATTTTATTTTACTTTCGATCTAGATTTCATGTACACTCCCTCATGGAGTATAGGATCGATGGATGTAAATTAAAATAGGTTTTAGTCTCGGCTCAGATCTCTGGATGGCTCGTACATGGCGTAGGAGGAGCGGACGAGATGGCGTTGCGACGGGAGACATATTGAAGACAAAAGCCATATTAGTTGGAAAATAATTTTTATTTTTCATATTTATTGATTTTTGTTTGATATGCATGTCGTAGGCTAGGAAAATTCCTTAATTTCATATTACTAAGTGGGAGAGGGATATTTTTATAAATTCTCGCGGCCTCGATTACGATTTGACAAGTGATGCAAATAAACTTGCGCATAGGCTCTGAGTGCTTTTCTCCCCATCGGATGGGTTTGTTTGCGGATCACAAGGTTGAATATGATTATAGGAAATTATTAAGGAGCGTGTGTACTTGCCCATCGTAAGGCACATAACCCGAGATAATTACCTTGGTAGCAAGTAATGGTGAACACTTAGATACAAATATAAGTATCCTTTCCATCGGAGTCACTGCTTTTATTTTTAGGGCCGAAGTGAAACCAACTATTAATTTTACTTGTCAAAAAGTTAGGTTGACAAGATAGTAAAATTAATGGGTCAAACCTCCTCTTGCAAATGTAGAATTCGTATACGTCCACACTATCGTGGCATACGATATTCTCGGTGTTTTGAGGTGTTGGTTGATTTTAAAATTTATTGTTTGAGGAATCAATAATTTTTTGAAATCTACAGTAATGATCTATGTGATTCTTAGGATTTTCAAAAATGACTTTCAGTCCACTTACTATGATACTAAAGGAAATAAACTTACTGTACTCAAATAATGTTGATTGGAAAAGAATCTAGATATTGTCTTATCTGCTAAGGAGTACAAGTATGTACTCTTCGAAGAATGTCCTCAAGCCATGGTTGCTCAAAAAGGTTTCTACTTCTAAGCCGAAAGGCAAGAAGAAGAAGAAACAAGGTGAAGCAAAGATGGTGGGAGGATCTCTAGGAGGAGTGAAGAAGCCGAAAGGCAAGTACTTCACTTGCAAGCAGGATGGACATTGGAAGAAGGACTGTCCTAGTCCGAAACAGAACAAAGGTATATCCTTTGGTCTAATCGTTGAAACATGGTTAGCGGTGTTATCTACCAGCACCTGGTGTGTAGATATAGAAGTCTCTAATCATGTCTGCAATACTTTGCAGGGGTTCTAAGAAACTCGACGACTAGCTAAAGGGGAGATAACCGTTTACTTGGGCAATGTCATGAATGTGGCAGCTATTGCAGTGGGAGACATTTTATTTATCTCTTGAGAAAAATAAAACTTAGGTTCTGAAAAATTCCGTTTATGTACCTTTATTTAGAAAAAAATTAATTTCAGTTTCTAAATTGTTTATGGATGGATATTCTATTTCTTTTAATAACAGAGTTGTTATAAAAAGGAATAGGGAGAATATCTGTTTAGGTACATCGATAGGAAATTTGTATACACTTGAACCAAAACCTCCCATGATGCAAATTGAAGTTCATAACTCATCTTCTAATTCCAATAAGAGAAAAGAACCTTTGAAGATGAACCAAACATATCTTTGGCATCTTAGGCTTGGTCACATTAACCTAAGAAGAATTCAAAGGTTGATAGCTGATTGACCTTTGGGTTCATTAGTGGTGGAGGGTCTCTCAACCTGTGAATCTTACTTGGAGGGTAAGATGACCAAGAGGCCTTTTAAGGCCAAGGGGTATAGAGCCAAAGATGTGTTAGAATTGGTTCATTCTGATTTGTGTGGTCCTATGACTATCCAAGTAAGAAGTGTTTTTGAATATTTCGTCTTTTTATAGACAATTACTCAAGGTATGGATTCATTTACCTGATGCGCCGCAAGTTTGAATGCTTTGACAAGTTCAAAGAATTCAAGGCTGATGTGGAAAAACGTCAAGGTAAAAGTATCAAGACACTACGATCTAATCGTGGTGGTGAGTACCTCTTGGGAGAGTTTAGGAACTACTTATCAGAGGCTAGGATTCAATCCCAATTGATTACACCTGGCACACCCCAGCAGAATGGTGTAGCAGAGCGAAGGAATAGGACTCTTATGGAGATGGTTAGATCGATGATGAGTTATTCTGACTTGCCAGATTCGTTCTGGGGATATGTTCTAGATACGGCGGTGTACATTCTGAACTTGGTTCCATCTAAATCAGTGCCTTCTACTCCCATAGAATTATGGACTGGGCGAAAGCCTAGTCTAATACATAATCGGATATGGGTCCAACACATGTGCTAAAGGGATCTTTGCCGTAAGTTGGAACCTCGCATGCACGCATGCTCGTTGGGTATCCTAGAGGAATGAATGGTGGTTTATTTTATAGTCATAGAGATCAGAGGGTGATCGTTAGCATGAACGCCAGATTTCTAGAGGAAGACTATGTGATGAGCCACAAGCCCAAGAATAAAATTTTTCTGGAAGAGTTAAAAGGGGAAGTCACTTCTTTAGTACCACTGGTACAAGAGGATATACCACATGTCACTGCACCACGTGTCACAGAGGATACACAGGTGATACCTCATCCTAGTGGGAGGGTTGTGAGACTGCCTGATAAATTCATGTTCTTGGCTTCTGACTTGGTCCCTGGTGAACATGAACCTGATCCCTGGACATATGACGAGGCAATCCAAGATAAAGATGCAGTATCTTTGCAAAGTGCAATGAATGCTGAGATTGAATCTATGGATTCAAATCAGGTCTGGGAGCTAGTAGTACCATTCGATGGTGTAAAAACCATTGGATTCAAGTGGATCTACAAGAGAAAGAGAGGAATAGATGGGAAGGTTGAGACCTTCAAAGCGAGGATTGTTGCGAAGGGGTATACTCAGAAAGAGGGTATCGATTATGAGGAGACCTTTTTGCCGGTAGCCATGCTTAAGTCTATCCGGATTCTCTTATGCATAGCAGCTCATATGGATTATAAGGTGTGGCAGATGGATGTCAAGATAGCTTTCCTTAATGGAAGTCTTGAGGAAAACATCTACATGAAGCAACCAGAGGGATTCATTTCTAAGGGCAAAGAGCATCTTGTATGTAAGCTTAATCGGTCCATTTATGGATTGAAGCAAGCTTCGAGGTCTTGGGACATCCACTTTGATGAGGTAATCCAGTCTTATGGATTTATTCAAAGTCCGGATGAGTCTCGTGTATACAAGAGACGTGACAAAAACATAGTGGTATTTCTTGTACTATACGTAGATAACATTTTGGTGATTGGCAACAATATCAAGGTGTTATCGGACGTAAGGGTATGGTTGTCCAAACAGTTTCATATGAAGGACTTGGGAGAGGTGGGACACATCCTTGGGATCAAGGTTATAAGGGATCGCATGAAAAGGATGTTGTGCTTATACCAAGCTTCATACATAGACACGATTATGGAACGTTTTAGCATGCAGAACTCCAAGAAGGGTTTTCTACCTTTCAGGCATGGAGTTCCTTTATCTAAGGAGATGTGTCCTAGATCATCTGAGGAGATAGAGGAGATGAAGGCGGTTCCTTATGCTTCAGCAGTACGAAGCCTCATGTATGCGATGCTATGTACGAGACCAGATATTTGCTTTGTCGTGGGCATGGTCAGCAGATATCAGAGTAATCCAGGATAGGGACATTAGACTGCGGTAAAACATATTTCGAAGTACCTAAGAATGACTAGGGATTATATGCTGGTTTACCGGGTAGACCAATTACTCCCTGTGGGTTACACGGATTTCGACTTCCAATATGATAGGGATAACAGTAATTCTACCTCAGGTTTTGTGTTTACTTTGGGAGGTGGAGCCATTGTATGGAGGAGTGTCAAGTATAAATGCATGGCGGACTCCTCCATGGAAGCTGAGTATGTGGCAGCCTCTAAGGCGGCAAAAGAAGCTGTGTGGCTTAGGAACTTCCTAATGGACTTGGATGTGATTCCTGGTTTGCCCAGAACTATCACAATTTATTGTGATAATAATGGTGCAGTTGCAAACTCGAAGGAAACACGAGCTCATAAGGCAAGTAAAAAAATAGACCGCAAGTACTACCTGATACGAGAAATCGTAAAAGAGGTAAGAGTTGTTGTCGCCTAGATTGCATCAGAGGATGACCTGGTAGACCCTTTTTACTAAGGCCCTTCTAGCGAGAGCTTTGATAGGCATGTAGAGGGAAGGGGAATCATATGTATGGCAGTATGAGGACAGCATAGTCTTTTAGTATAAGTGGGAGATTGTAGGGATGTATATTGAAAAGTCTATCTTTTGTATAAACATCTTTATTTTTGAAATAAGAATCACATGATCATTGTTTGCATATTTATATGGTTATGCAATATTGTTTAATACATTACATTGTAGATAACATGATGTGTGGTATCACATGGGAGATCATGTTATCGGCTCCTTGTAAAGTATAAGTAAAGGCTCACAACCGAGATGGCTTTGGACAAACCATTGGAATGGTTGTAGTGTGATTTGGTATTGGTTTGTCTTGACCATAGAATCACACTAGTGTACTTTGTGTGTATTGAGCAGGACCGACTTAGAGGTGATTCGATTTATTGCTGACTACATAATCGAATCGGACCTCAAATATTATTATGTACAGGCTCTTAATCCCGATATAATAACGGGCACATATACTTAGTAGTCATCTCTTTGATTTACCAATGGGCAAGATTTATAGATTAAATCGAAAGACTCGGTAAGTTAGGAGATGATATTATTTATATGGTGTGCCATTGATTATAGGAGGAAACCGTGTCCTATATATTAGGATGATGATGTCCCCTTGAGGAGCTCATAAGGTTCATCATGTAAACCCTGCAGGTGGACTTGGTCCGACATGATGAAAAGGTTGAGTGGTACTACTCAAGGAGTTAGATGTCGATTAATTAATGATCAGTAAATTAATTAATCGATGGAAATTTGAGATCTTAAACATGGGGAGAAAATATACAAATAATATATGGAGCCCATATTATCATATGGGGGTTGGTGAGGTAGATCAATGATAATCCTTTAGTGGATTGGATTATCATTAGTGGATCGGACTTTATGTGGGCTTGATCCATGGGTGGCCAAGATCCAACTCCTCCTCATGGTCCCTAATGTAGCCTTTTAACACCTCATGATGCTTAGATCCAATGGATGAAAACAAAACTCTAGATCCAAAGGTAGAGAATAAATCTCTAGATCCGACGGTTGAGATTAAATCTTTAGATCTGACAGTTTAGATTAAATCCCTAGAACCAATGGAGGAGATTAAATCATGGCTTGAGCTCAACTCTATAAATAGAGATCATGAAGTGGGCGGCAAGAAGAGCATGGCTTAAGGGGATTAGGGTTTGCTTCCTTTGGAGGCTGGGAATCCTAGTTGGTTTAGGATTAGGTTTGGGTGGCTAGGGTTTTGGGATCTATGGGTGGGCGACAACTCAAGGAGGAGTTTTTCTTTTTCCTTTTAAGGTGTGGCCGATTCCTTCCATCTTCCCTCTACCTTGGCTTGTGCTCATCCTAATCTTCTTTCCCACTTCCATGGTCGGCCATTAGGAGAGCTAGGATTACGGTTTGGAGGCTTAGGGTTTAGGAGGCTTGGGTGGCACCAAATAAGGAAGCAGTTTGCTTTCTTTTTCCTATCTTTTGGTGGCCGGCGCCCACTGCCCTATCCCAGCCCTTGGCTGGCATCCAAAGACCCCTTCTCCTTCTCCTTAGGTGGTGGAAACAAGATATAGGGTTTCCCTTGGTGTCTTGGCCGGATTCCACCACAAACATCTCCTCCTAGTTGGCCGGCGGCAAGGATCTCTTTTCTTCCTTGTTGGTTGGTTTTAGGGCGGAGAAGAACTTTGTTTCTACTCTTCCTCTTGCTTTGGAAGAGCAAGGAAGGGAGATTTGCGATCTAGGAGCTTCGACTTACGGTAGATTGTCGCCCACACGACGTCCGAAAGGAGGAAGATCGAGAGGTATATGGATTCTCTAATCTTTATATGTTACATGTTTGTATTTGTTTTTCAATTATGAGTATGATATAAATCTGTATATGGATAAATAATACTTGGATCCCGAGCATAAACACAAAAACCGGTAATCCGGACATCGTCTATTCCGCGGCTACTCGTAAAATAGAGGTTGGTCGCTTGAACAACTTATTTGTTCAAGTGACCTCTCTAAACGAATAGCACGATAATGACTTGGTTGTTTGGGCAATCCCTTTTGTCAAGGATTAAATTTTTTTAATCTCGGGACATCGAAGGGATCGCCATGGTCAAGCAAACTGAGGTGTAGTGGGAAGCGAAGTTTCCCCTCACGGACTCGATAAGCAAAACCATTAAATTGGTATGAGAGCTTCCGGAAGCAAAACCCTTCAATGACTTCCCAAAGTCATGAGCCTCGTCTTCGTACGAGTCACTAGCCTCGTGTCGAAGACGATGTGATCGAGAGAAGATCACATTCCGAATCAAAATTCGGATTCAAAACGAGTCCTCAAAAACTCGCTTCTCCGAAGAGGTATTCGCCAACCGTTTGGCAAATTCTTCGTCCTCCACCTCTGAGGATTACCGGAGATTGAATCCCCGGCAAAGTAGCCTCTGTCGGAGCTCCAAACATTTTCCAAACGATGCTCCCACAAGAAATAAACAAGCTGTCTAGAAAACTGGACAACTTTAGTGGAGGATTAGCGTCGGCCAAATAAGGAAGCTAGATGCTCACCTTGTCGCCGAAGCCAAGGAAGATCACCGGAAGGTCGCCGGAGGATCGTCGGCTGAAGCTTGGACGCCGGCAAGGACCTTGGACCGCGGCACAAGGGAGGGTGGTGGCTAGGGTATGGGCGCCGACCAAAAGAGGAGAAAAGAGAGGGGGCGGCAACTTGGATTATGGCTCTCATTAAACCCTTGAGCCCTATTTTATAGAGAACAAATTCTCCTAATGGTTATTGGTTCATAACCAAAATCCGTTAAACCTCTCCATTAATTTAAGTTAAAATAAACCAAACCGATTTGGTCTATTTTAAGTTAAAACGAACCGAATCAACTTTGGTTCATTCGTTTAAAACAAACCAAACCCCTTTAGTTTATTCTCCACCATTGGATTAGAACTAAACCAATTTGGTTCATCCATCATGTCTTCATAAGACACGGCCCATCCACGCTTCCATTGCGCCTGAAACGATTTCATGCTCGCTCCTTGTTTGGTCCGACCAAACCTAGTTTCTCTCGGTCTAAGAATCTCATTCTCAAGCTCGTTTTAAATCCTTCGGATTACGCTCGTTGTGCGTCTGACCAAATAGGTTCTCAATTTATGTTGGCCATCTATAATTAACCATTAATTATAGAACGATCATGAGTAGCACCTAGTAGTACATCATGATCCCCAATTAACCGAAAAGATCAACGGTTGATCTAGAACTATTTCTGAAACACTTCAATAGCTCCAATGAATCGTGCCTCATTCCCTTCACTTATCTTATACCCACTTGGTTCAGGACATGGTCTATTGTGTCAGTCCCCACTAGGTTGACTACGTCACACCTAGCTCAAGTATCATTTCCTCGTCCTACAGATTCTAGTTACTGCACATATATCCAAGAGTACCTTACTCTAAACATGTAATGCTTTGGCCAATGACTTTAGTAACAATCCGACGAGAGGCCATGGGTATACATCTCCTCGCAAGGAGTGGTGAATCCTTTATAGGCTATTCAAACACCTTCGATCACTTCGACTTATACCCAATCATCCCGGATCCACATCTCCTTGGAGATGCTTGCTTAAGATGTCAAAGCATAAGTCTTCATGACCAAGATGACTTGAATACCGCAAGTCAAAGGAACATCGCACTTAAGCTTCAGTAAGAACTTCATTGACATATCTATACATGTAGAGAACCATATGAAGTCTTACGGCTGGACACTCCAATGAACTAGTTACCATAAATAGCATCCACGATTAACTCCGGATATCACAATGTCTCCAGCCAGTGAGAATCTGCTGCTTGGATACACCAAGGAGTATACCTCGTGCTAGTCTCGACAGATTTGATGGTGTATGAATCCATCAATTCATCGACTAGGGATAATTTTGATACATCACAATTACACATGTAGATATACTCACTAGTTGTGATCCAATCACAAATTCTCTCATGCTGTGAATCGTATCGTGGACATTCAGTAAATGAGTTTAAGATCTAATCAAATACATGAGAACATGTATACTCAAATAATGAATCTTCATTTATCATATAAATGGTTCTAACATAAGGCGATTGCCTTAGGTCATCTCTCACATATTACTAACAAACTTCCACTTGGCCTAATGCCAATCGCTACGGTATCCAATACCATAGGCTCTAACATGACCCTCAAACTTACTTTGAGGTAATGCCTTAGTCAAAGGATCTGCTAAGTTCCTTTCAGTGGGGATTTTCTCGATTTGTATTTCCTTCCTACTAATGATCTCTCTGATCAGATGATAGTGGCGAAGCACATGTTTGGATCGTTGATGAGACTTTGGCCCTTTCGCCTGTGCAATTGCTCGATTGTTGTCGCAGTAGACCGGTATTGCTTCAACAATGGCTGGAACCACACCAAATTCATAAATGAACTTCTTGATCCAAACCGCTTCCTTTGTTTCTTCCGAAGCTGCAATGTATTCTGCCTCAGTGGTAGAATCCGCTACAGTGTCTTGTTTGGAACTTTTCCAACTCACTGCGCCCCCATTCAAGGTGAACACGTATCCAGACTGACACTTGGAATCATCCTTGTCTGTCTGGAAGCTAGTATCTGTATATCCGCGTATCACCATGTCCCCTTCTCCATATATTAGGAACACATCCTTAGTTCTTCTTGTAGGGATGTATATTGACAAGTCTACCTTTTGTATGAACAACTTTATTTTGAAATAAGAATCACATCATCATTGTTTGCATTTTATGGTTATGCAATATTGTCTAATACATTACATTGTAGATAACATGGTGTGTGGTGTCACACGGGAGATCATGTTATCAGCTCCTTGTAAAGTATAAGTAAAGGCTCACAACCGAGATGGCATTGGACAAACCATCGGAATGGTTGTAGTGTGATTTGGTATTGGTTTGTCTTGACCAAAGAATCACACTAGTGCACTTTGAGTGTATTGAGAAGGACCGACTTAGAGGTGATTCGATTTATTACTGACTACATGATCGAATCGGACCTCAGATATTATTATGTACATGCTCTTAATCCCGATATAATAACGGGCACATATACTTAGTATTCATCTCTTTGATTTAACAATGGGCGAGATTTATAGATTAAATCGATAGGTTCGGTAAGTTGGGAGATGATATTATTTATATGGTGTGTCGTTGATTATAGGAGGAAACCGTGTCTTATATATTAGGATGATGATGTCCCCTTGAGGAGCCCATAAGGTTCATCATGTAAACCCTGCAGGTGGACTTGGTCCGGCATGATGAAAAGGTTGAGTGGTACTACTCAAGGAGTTAGATGTTGATTAATTAATGGTCAGTAAATTAGTTAATCGACGGACATTCGAGATCTTAAACACAGGGAGAAAATGTACAAATAATATATGGAGCCCATATTATCATATGGGGGTTGGTGAGGTAGATCAATGATAATCCTTTAGTGGATTGGATTATCATTTATGGATCGGACTTTATGTGGGCTTGATCCATGGGTGGCCAAGATCAAACTCCTCCTCATGTTCCCTAATGTAGCCTATTAACACCTCATAAAGCTTAGATTCAATGGATAGAAACAAAACTCTAGATCCATAGGTAGAGATTAAAAGGAGGCTTATCCCAAACTCTATAAAAGGAGCTTGATGGGTTGGTGTGGAGATTATTCCAAGGAGAGCTAGGGTTTTGCGCAGCAAGAGAGGAATCCGAGTTGAGATAGGATTAGGGTTTGGAGGCTTGGGCGGAACCAAATAAGGAAGTTTTTCCTTTCTTCTTCCTTCTCCATTGACCAGCATCCAGTACCTTTTCCAGCCCCTTTCCAGCCCTTGGCCTGTGCCCAATGGCTCTCTTCTCTTCTTCTTGAGTGGTGGAAACAAGACTTAAGGGTCTCCCTTGGTGTCTTGGTTGGTTTCCATCATCATCTCCCTCTCTTTGTTGGCCGGCGGCAAGAATTGTTTTTGTTCCTTGTTGGTGTTGGATCAAAGCGGATCGCTAGAGGGGGGGTGAATAGCGATAAACCTTTTTTTTTAATTCGTTCGTTAAAACTCGAGTAGACAGTTAATTGCAGCGGAAAGATAAACTATAAATAAATGAGGCAAATGTTTTTTTACTTGGTTCGTAGCCTTCGGCTACTACTCCAAGACCCTAGTGATCCTTGATCATGCACGGAGGGCAATTCACTAATAACACTCCTCCTCGTTGGAGGTAGGAGTTTGACGATTACAAAAAAAACTTCGAAAGAAAAGATAGAGAGACAACCACTCTCTTCTATTAATGTAAAGTGAAACGATAGAAACCTCGATTAATAAAAGGAATTGTAATATTGAAAGAGACGATAAAATAAGAATATCAACAACTAAAAGAGTAGAAAGTAAACTAGGGTTGTTGACAGCACTTCGTCGTAGAGTCGTCGAAAAATCGCAGAGTTGTGGAGGTTTGTGAGCACTTAGAGATGATGAAAAACCCTAGGAGAAGCCCTCCTTTTATAGCCTTTAAGCCCCTCATCGAATGGGTCTTCAACCAATAGGAATTGGGCACAAAACTCCTTGAAAAATGGTGATAAAGTTTGACTCCTCGAGGCTGATTTTTGACCACCGGTTGAACTGGCCGGTTGAACTGATGGCCAGGATTTTTGACTACAATAAAGAGTTAGCTCAAAATATAAGTGAATTCGACGGCCACTTGCCGTCCGATCTCAACATAGACCTTCCATAGGAAGTCTTGGGTCTGATCATCGCCTAAGGACGTCCCCGTACAAAGGACACGACCTCACTTCACTTTACTCACTCGAGCTTACCTCGATACTTACTATGTCGCTTTTGCTTCCGGCCTTCCACTTGATTCCTTCGGCTCCCTCCGAAGTCACTCGAGTGTCGCCCGACCACCGCGGCTTCCTCCGGGTGTCGCTAGCCTTCAGCTCCAGCTATAGCAATTTTCTGCACACTCGATTCAGCTCGTGAGATAACGACATGAGCTTAACTTTGTATCATTTGCTATAATCAAAACTCAGGTTCGACTTAGGTGCCTACTGCACCAACAATCTCCCCATTTTTGATTTATGGCAAACCCACATACAAAGTTAAGAAAGATAAATTAAGTGCATTAAGCAAAATGAGCAAGAGATATGCATGAATGAGCAGGAGTATAAAAAAGCATGAATGAGCAGGAGTATATAAAAACTTTTTTTTCAAGTGCTCCCCCTTGACCGAGGGTGAGTACTTGAGAAAGAGTTTTAACTCTCCCCCTTGATGTTTGCTACTAAACAAAAGAATTAAGTAACCGCAATTACTTAATATTGGCCATAGTGTTTAAAATAAGTTTTAAGTTAAGAAATCAAAAAACTGATTTCTTAACCTTGGCCTTTACTTCCATTTTGTTAACAAGTTAACTTAAAGTTAAGTAAACCTTTCCGTTTTGTTAACACGAACAAGTTAACTAAGCCTTGGCCATAAAAAAAATTATCCCTTAACTTTGGCCTTTTTCTCCCCCTTTTGCCATATATCGAAAAGAGTGAGGGTGTGTGTGGAATAAAAAATAAGTATTAATTTGAAAATGTTCCACATTATTTTGAAAATAATGTACTTAAAATAAGTTCATCTATAAAATGTTCGACTCATATTTGGTTTGATTGATATGAAAGATCAACCAGTTCTGGTCAGAGTCGGTTAGTATGTATGATTATACTCCGTGATTCATAGCGATGCACTAGCTCTACATCTAGAACCAGGAGTAAGGTCCTAACATCTCACGCCCATCTACGTGGCTAAGTACACAAACACATTAGTCCTATGTGTTGTGAGATGTACTGGCTCCTTAAATCTATAGGTGCATGATATCTAAGGTATGTCCTATGCTAGTTCCATAAAAATGAAAATTAAGAAATAGTAGTAAGAAAATATAATTTGCAAGTTCCTATTCTACTACGCACATGCCCAATTTTCGTCTTAATAGACTAAATTCGACTTCGGGTAGGGGTTTAGTAAATAGGTCTGCTAAGTTAGACTTCGATTTGACGTATTCGAGTTGTATGGCTCCGTTGGCCACATGTTCTTGACTAAAATGGTGTTTGACCTTTATATGTTTGGTCCTAGAGTGACATATCGGATTCTTAGTAAGATTAATTGAACTAATGTTATCTACGTGGAGTTTCGTGTTCGTAAAGTCTAACTTAAAGTCGCAGAGAGTGTGCTTCATAATAAGAAGCTGAGTGACACACTCACCCATCGCGATGTATTCGGCTTCGGTGGTAGATAAGACAACACAGTGTTGCTTCCTACTGTACTAACTCACTAGACTCGAGTGAGTTGACAACAACCACTGTGACTCTTTCTATCGAGCTTACTACCGCATAGTCCAATCGAGTAGCCGCTAGTTCAACTCGGTAGATCTAGGGTACCAAATACCGACATTAAGTGTACCCTTTAGATATCTAAGGATACGCTTGACTAGAGTTAGGTGAGACTCCTAGTTTGGAACCTTGCACATACTTATGCAAATAGGATATCGTGCTTGCAGTTAAGTAAAGGAGACTCCCTATTATGCTCCTATAGTTTTTTAAATCAATTTAGTTTCCGATTAAATCTTCTTCTATATTAACATTAGTTGCCATTGGGGTATTAATAATTTTAGCGTCTTGCATTCCAAAGCGTTTAATTAATTCCCTAGTATATTTGCATTGATGTAGGTATATTCCATCCTTAGTTTGTTTAATTTGTAGACCTAAGAAGAAGTTTAACTCGCCTACTAAATTCATTTCAAATTTACTTTCCATTAGTGAAATGAACTCATTTAGTAGGATTGAGTTGGTGGTTCCGAAAATAATATCATCTACGTAGATTTGGGCTATGAATATGTCTTTACCTAAGGTTTTTACAAAAAGGGTTGGGTCAACTACACCATGGTTAAAGCCTTTGGACTTAAGATAAATCGAAAGTCTCTCGTACCAAGCTCGAGGAACTTGTTTAAGTCCATAAAGAGCTTTCTTTAACCTAAGAACATGATCGAGTTTGTCTAAACTTTCAAAACCGGGGGGTTGACTAACATAAACTTCTTCTTTAATGTATCCATTTAAGAATGCAGATTTCACATCCATTTGAAACAACTTAAATCCTCGATGTGCTACATATGCTAATAGCAATCGAATGGACTCTAATCTAGCTACTGGGGCATAGGTCTCGTCGTAATCTAAACCTTCGACTTGACTAAACCCTTTAGCAACTAGTCTAGCTTTATTTCTAACTACTTCAACTTTATCATCAATTTTATTTCTAAACACTCACCTTGTTCCAATGATTGTTTTATCTTTAGGTGGTGGTACTAATTCTCATACTTCGTTCCTAGTGAATTGAGCCAACTCTTCTTGCATTGCAATAATCCAATCGGGATCAAGAAGAGCTTGGTCAATAGTTTTGGGTTCAATTTTAGAAATCAAAGATATTTGACTAAGGTTTCAGATGAGGCTCTAGTTCGAACTCCTAGACTTGGATCACCTATCACTTGGTCGATAGGATGATTCGCTTGAGTCCTAGTTGGATTTGGATTTGAGTCTACAACTTGATCCATAGGATGACTCGCTTGAGTTCTAGTTTGGCTGAGTCATCTATCACTGATCAATAGAGTGACTTGGGTTGACTTAGGTTAGGATTAACACTGGACGATCTCGGATGAGAGTTGGGTCTAGTATGAATCGGCTTCGCTAATTGGGGTTGCGGGGTTTTGTAGGTTCGTGTCCTTCATCAAATACTACATTGATAGTCTCCTCGACTCTAAGGGGTGTCGTGGTTATATACTCTATAAGCTCTGCTTGTAGTCGAGTATCCTAGAAAGATTCGGTCAGTGGTTTTGGATGTAAATTTCCTAGGTAATCCTTAGTGTTTAGGATATGTACCTTACACCCAAATACCCTAAAGTACTTGATGTTAGGTATTTTATTGTGATAAATCTCGTATGAGGTCTTAAGGTGCCTCTTTACCATAAGGATCCTATTTTGGACATAGCATGTCGTACTCACGGCTTCCGCCCAAAACCTATCGGGTAGGTTATACTCATTTAACATTGTCCTAGCGGCTTCTTGTAGGGTTCTATTTTTGCGTTCTACTAGGCCATTTTATTGTGGAGTTCTAGGGCAAGAGAACTCATGGTGGTATCCATTTAGGTTATAGAATTCTGTAAACCTATGGTTTTCGAATTCACCACCATGATCAGTCCTAAGTCTTTTGATTTTAATGGTTTGTTGATTTTCTATTAACTTAAATAGGTTGATTAATTGATCTAGGGTATCACTTTTGTGTTTGATGAACCTAACCCAAGTAAATCTAGAGTAGTAATCAATAATGACTAAACAAAATTTACTTTCATTAAGTGACTTAGCTCCGTGTGAATCAAATAGATCCATCTGTAGGAGCTCAAATACACTTTTGGTTCATTCTTGATTAGTTAGTTGATGTTGTGTCCTAGATTGTTTACCTTGTTGACAAGCATTACATATTTTATTATCCAAGTTATTGAGGTTAGGCAAACCTCTGACTAAGTCACTCTGACTCATCTTGTGGATGAGTCTTGGGTGTGAGTGACCGAGTCGTCGGTGCCACAACCATGATTCCTCTTGCCTTGTCATAAGACACTTAGTTGAGGAGTTAGTTAAGTTAATAGTGTAAATGTTGTTATTTCTAGTTCCCTTAAGAATTGTTTTAGAAGTTTCATTTGTATTAATTACGCATACATTTTCAAGAAATATGACCTTATAGTTATTATCACACAATTGGCTTACACTAAGTAAATTATATTGAAAATTTTCTACTAATAAAACTTTTTGAATAACAAAATTTGAGTTAAGCTCAATATCACCTGATCCGATGATTTTGAGCTTGTCATTATTTCTGAAGGCTACCGATCCTTGTCGTTTGAATCGAAGCTTCGAAAACTTGAGTTGATCCCCGGTCAGGTGTCGGGAGCAACCACTATCCAACATCCATTGATCCTACACGCAAGGTAGTTGGATCGGATATTGGATTTATTAAAGATTGGTTGAAAATTATTAACCTAAATCATCTCACCCATGTCTACATGATCAAACACGTTAACCCTATATGTTCTTGTGAGATGACTTCCAATTTTACTTGATTTAAATTTAATGACTTAAACACTTGTCAACCTTGCGTTAGATTCGGATTTGACCTTAGGCTTATCAAGTCACCTTTTCAAGATCATGACTTCCAGGTCGTGACGAGGCACAGAGGCCTTCTTTGATCGGAACAACGACCACTTCCTTAGACAAAGCCATTTTCAAGAAAATAGATACTTGACTCACCTAAGACCACTTCCTGGTCTAACTAGTCTAGGATACGACAAGGTAGCTTCAGCTAGTTCCGCTCGGTCAAGTGCACCGAACTAGATACGCCTTATCTAGCCCAAATACACAAGACTCCGCTTTCCTAGCGTACTATCATCTCGCCGCATCGTGGTACTATGTTATCAAGTATTGATGAGTTATAGTCCTATCTAACCATTCTAAAAAGAAAAATCAAACTAAATAAAAACCTAAGCATGCAATTTCTAAGTTAAAACACAAACAAATTTCGTACTAGCTCCCTCTGGACCGTTGAATCGATTCGGTCTCTCCACATAGTGGATTTGGTCCTTGGGAACCCAGTACTGGTTTGATCCTAAGTTTGAAATCAAGGTCGTCTTAGGGACCCATGCTTGGACACATTTTTTATGTCGACTTACAATCGACATATACGACTTATTGGTCGTGTTTGAGCTAAACCCTAGCCCGACCTTGTTGTTCCCGGCCCTTTGCGATCCAAGTAGGAGGTCAAGTCCTTTGGATCCCAAAGTAAACCTTTCCAACGTATTCCTAAGATCTTCGACTTGACTCTTCAAGAGTGAGTTCTCAACTTCAAGTTTTTCAACCCGAGTTGAGTCCTTCTCTTGAACTCGACTAGTCGAAGAGGTTAGGGAGACCTCATGTTTGAGGAGTTTAACTTCCTCAACCAGGGTCTCGACCTTGGACTCAGACTTAGCTAACTTTCTATTTAAAAACTTAATTGCACTATAAAGTGTAGTAATGAGAGATCGACTTACCTTGAGTGTATCATTTGAACCGGATGCGTATCCGTGGCTTGTCTTGAATAGTGCTTCGCAGTCCGACTCGTCTTCGGTTTCCGATTCAAGTTCCGGTTCTGACTCCATCTCCGATTCCACCGATTTAGCCATGAGGACTCGATCATTGTCTTCTTCCTCGGAAGCTTCTTCCCATGTAGCGTTGAGTGCCTTTTTGTATTTTGGTGCTTTGCTTTTGAGCTTTGGGCATTCGGACTTGATGTGTCCAAACCTGTTGCATTCATAACACCTAATATTAGAACTTTTAGGCTTACCCTCGTTGGGTCGAGTGATGGTTCGCTTTCGCCCTTGACTATCCTCGAACTAGGTTGACTAGTTGGCCTCCATTCGGGTCGACCTCTCGGACTCATCCTCTTCTTCCTTCGGGTGGCTTGCTTGCGGTTTTCTTCTTTGAACACGCAAATAGTGCTATACCTTCTCGGGTTCCGAGTTGGCGCTCATGAAGTTCAAATCGAGAAAAAGTTCATCTAACCTAAGTTTAGAAAGATCCTTGGAGACCTTGTAGGCATCGACCATGGATGCCCACAAGGTAGTCCTCGGAAAGGAGTTTAGGACATACCTTATAAGGTCACGGTTTTCGACCTTTTGCCCGATTGCGTGTAGATTGTTGACTATGTCCTGGACGCGGGCGTGGAGTTGCATCGCGGACTCGTGTTCTGCATTTTTAGATTATATAATTTATTAAATAAAGGTCACGCTTACATACCTTGGCTTCATCGGTCCCTTCGTGTAGCTCCACTAGCTTTGTCCAAAGGTCCTTTGCGCTTATGAAGGGGCCGATGCAATTTAACTCCTCCTTGGACAAGCCGCATTGGAGGATTTGTGTTGCCTTGGCGTCGGCTTCGACTTGTCGTTTTGTCGCAATGGTCCATTGATCATAATCCAAGGAGTCACCCACTTCATTAGTCGGAAGTGTGAAACCCGTTTGGATTATGATCCACATCTCGTTTGGGTTTTGAGAAAGCATTCCATCCGACCTTTCCGATACTTGAAATCATCTCCGTTGTAAAGCGGAGGTCGGACAGTGCTAAAACCCTCGAGATGGGCCATTTGGAAGAAACCTTGCACTAAAAAATACCAAAAAATAACTCGAAAATGGTTCCAAGACTTCGCCTTGGATTAGTAATGTAGGAAATGAAAAGAAACAAAAGGAATAAACAAGAAATAACCAACTAAAATAAAAGATGAGCACTTACAACCTTCGATGTCCCGGAAATGGTACTAAACGATGGTTTTTAGGGATGAATACAGCTTGTTACGAGGGTTTACTCTTGTAGTAGATCTTTCCGAGAGCTTCGTTTTGGTAGGTAGACCGTTTCGTGGGTCAACTTGTACGAAAAGTTATGCCCGTTTTACCGTCGGCTACTCCAAAAGCGAATACTTGCAAAACGAAACCAAACGAAGAGTACCAAGACTTCGTCTTGGATTAGTAGTGCGGGAGAAAAATTTAAATGAACGAAAAATAATACTGTAAAAAATACTAGATTGGTGGTTTCACAAAATCTAAGCGCCCCCGGCTCTGATACCAATTGTTGGATCGAAGCGGATCGCTAGAGGGGGGGTGAATAGCGATAAACCTTTTTTTTAATTCGTTCGTTGAAACTTGAGTACACAGTTAATTGCAGCAAAAAGATAAACTATAAATAAATGAGACAAATATTTTTTTACTTGGTTCGTAGCCTTCGGCTACTACTCCAAGACCCTAGTGATCCTTGATCATGCATGGAGGGCAATTCACTAAAAACACTCCTCCTCATTGGAGGTAGGAGTTTGACGATTACAAAAAAAACTTCGAAAGAAAAGATAGAGAGACAAACCCTCTCTTCTATTAATGTAAAGTGCAACGATAGAAAACGTCGATTAATAAAAGGAATTGCAATATTTAAAGAGACGACAAAATAAGAATATCAACAACTAAAAGAGTAGAAAGTAAACTAGGGTTGTTGACAGCACTTCGTCGTAGAGTCGTCAGAAAATCGAAGAGTTGTGGAGGTTTGTGAGCACTTAGAGATGATGAAAAACCCTAGGAGAAGTCCTCCTTTTATAGCCTTTAAGCCCCTCATCGAATGGGTCTTCAACCAATAGGAATTGGGCACAAAACTCCTTGAAATATGGTGATAAAGCTTGACTCCTCGAGGCTGATTTTTGACCACCGGTTGAACTGGCCGGTTGAACTGGCACGGTTGAACTGGCCAGTTGAACTGATGGCTAGTATTTTTGACTACAATAAAGAGTTAGCTCAAAATATAAGTGAATTCGACGGCCACTTGCCGTCCGATCTCAACATAGACCTTCCATGGGAAGTCTTGGGTCGGATCGTCGCCTAAGGACGTCCCCGTACAAAGGAAACGACCTCACTTCACTTTACTCACTTGAGCTTACCTCGATACTTACTATGTCGCTTTTTCTTCCGGCCTTCCACTTGATTCCTTTGGCTCCCTCCAAAGTCACTCGAGTGTCGCCCGACCACCGCGGCTTCCTCCAGGTGTCGCTAGCCTTCAGCTCCAGCTATAGCAATTTTCTGTACACTCGATTCAGCTCGTGAGATAACGACATGTGCTTAACTTTGTATCGTTTGCTATAATCAAAACTCAGGTTCGACTTAGGTGCCTACTGCACCAACAGTTGGTTGGTTTTAGGGAGGAGAAAAACCTCATTTCTATTCTTCCTTTTGCTTTGGAAGAGCAAGGAAGGAAGATTTGCGATCTAAGAGCTTCGACTTTTGGTAGATCGTTGCCCACACAACTTCCGAAAAGAGGAAGGTCATACATTAGAAGATCGAGATGTATATCGATTCTCTAATCTTTATATGTTACATGTTTGTATTTGTTTTTCAACTATGAGCTTGATATAAATCTGTATATGGCTAAATAATACTTGGATCCCGAGTATAAACACAAAAAACCGATGATTCGGTCATCGTCTATTCCGTGGCTACTCATAGAATAGAGGATGGTCGCTTGAACAATGAGTTTGTTTAAGTGACCTCTCTAAATGAATAGCACGATGATGACTTGGTTGTTTGGGCAATCCTTTTTGTCTAGGATTAAATTTTTTTAATCCGGGGACATCGAAGGGATCACCATGATCAAGCAACAGAGGTGAAGTGGGAAGCAAAGTTTCCCCTCACGGACTCGACAAGCAAAACCCTTCAATTGGTATCAGAGCATCAGGGCAAAACCTTCAATTGGTATCAGAGCCAAGGTTTCTGATTTTGTGTGTTTAGGATTTGGTTAATTTTTTATGCACTTTTCATATATTATATGTGCCGGATAATAGTAGGATATGCATAGTTTAATTCTTTGGTTGTAGGCATAAGATCCGACTATTATGGCCATATGTTTGTATGTGATTGTATGTGTGTATTTTGTTGAATCCTCGGGGTTGACGAGGCTAGTATTTGATTTTTTGTAAATTAGAAACGGCATTGTTTAGCCACTCTTTATTTTATTTTACTTTCGATCTAGATTTCATGTACACTCCCTCATGGAGTATAGGATCGATGGATGTAAATTAAAATAGGTTTTAGTCTCGGCTCGGATCTCGGTATGGCTTGTACATGGCGTAGGAGGAGTGGACGAGAAGGTGTTACGATGGGAGACATATTGATGACAAAAGCCATAATCGTTGGAAAATATTTTATTTTTCATATTTATTGCTTTTGTTTGATATGCATGTCGTAGGCTAAGAAAATTCCTCAATTTCAAATTACTAAGTGGGAGAGGGAATTTTTAAAATTCCCACGGCCTCCATTACGATTTGACAAGTGATATAAACAAACTTGCGCGTCAGCTCTGAGTGCCTTCCTCCATATCGGATGGGTTTGTTTACGGATCACAAGGTCAAATATGGTTATAGGGAATTATCAAGGAGCGTGTGTACTTCCCCATCGGAAGGCACATAACCCGAGATAATTACCTTGGTACCGAGTAATGGTGAACACTTAGATACAAATATAAGTATCCTCCCTATCGGAGTCACTGCTTTTATTTGTAGGGCCAAAGAGGAACCAACTATTAATTTTACTTGTCAAAAAGTTAGGTTGACAAGATAGTAAAATTAATGAGTAAAACCTCCTCTTACAAATGTAGAATTCGTATACGTCCACACTATCGTGGCATATGATATTCTCGGTGTTTTGAGGTGTTGGTTGATTTTAAAATTTTATTGTTTGAGGAATCAATAATTTTTTGAAATCTAATGTTTTGATTTATGTGATTCTTAGGTTTTCTTTCAAAATGACTTTCAACCCACTTGTTGTGATACTGAAAGAGAACAAACTTACTGGACCCAACTATGTTGATAGGAAGAGGAATATAGACATTGTCTTGACTGCTGAGGAATACAAATATGTACTCCTCGAAGAGTGCCCTCCCAAGCCTGCAGATGATTCTGGGGAAAAAGAGAGAGAGAGCTATAAGAAGTGGGTCAAGGCCGATGAGATGGCGCGGTGTTACATTTTGGCATCTATGTCAAATGTACTGCAACATCAGCATCAAGCCATGCCCACTGCTTATGATATGATGCTCAATCTCAAGGAACTTTTCGGACACTAGAATCGGGCTGCAAAGGCAAGAAGCCATGAGAAACTTGATGATGACCTCCATGATCAAGGGAACACCCGTAAGGGATCATGTTCTCAAGATCATGGCTCATTTGAATGAGCTGGAGGTCCTTGGAGCTGATATCGATGGGGAAACCCAAGTTGATATCATACTCCAGTCTCTACCTAGGAGTTTTGAGCAGTTTCGCCTGAACTACAACATGAACAAGAGGTTGTAATCGTTGGCGGAACTTCTGACAGAACTCCAGGCGGCAGAGGGGCTATTTCGTCAGAGTGCTCAGGCGCATGTCGTGGTGACCCAAAAGGTTTCTACTTCTAAGCCAAAAGGCAAGAAGAAGAAGAAATAAACTGGGACGAAGGCGGTGGGAGGTACTCAGGGAGGAGTGAAGAAGTCGAAAGGCAAGTGCTTCACTTGTAAGCAGACTGAACACTGGAAGAAGGACTGCCCCAACCGCAAGAACAAAGGTATATCTTTTGGTATAGTCGTTAAAACATGTTTAGCAGTGTTATCTACCGGCACCTAGTGTGTAGATACGGGAGCCGCTGATCATGTCTGCAATACTTTGCAGGGGTTCCTGGAAACCAGACGACTGGCTGAGGGGGAGATTACCGTGTACTTGGGCGATGCCACGAAGGTGGCGGCTGTTGTAGTGGGAGATGTTCATTTATCTTTTGAGAAAAATAAACTTTTGGTTCTTAAGAATTGCCTTTATGTACCCTTATTTAGAAAGAATTTAATTTCGGTTTCTAAATTGTTTGTGAATGGATATTCTATTTCTTTTAATGACAGAGTTGTTATAAGAAGGAATAGGGACATTATCTGTTCGGGTGCATTCATAGGAAATTTGTACACACTTGAACCAAAACCTCCCACGATGCAAATTGAAGTTAATAACTCATCTTCTAAGTCCAATCAAAGAAAAGAACCTTCGAAAATGAACTAAACATATCTTTGGCATCTTAGGCTTGGTCACATTAACCTAAGTAGAATTCCAAGGTTGATAGTTGATGGACCTTTGGGTTCATTAGTGGTGGAGGATCTCCCAACCTGTGAATCTTGCTTGGAGGGTAAGATGACCAAGAGGCCTTTTAAGGCCAAGGGGTATAGAGCCAAAGATGTGTTAGAATTGGTTCATTCTGATTTGTGTGGTCATATGTCTATCCAGGATAGAGGTGGTTTTGAGAATTTTGTGTCTTTTATAGATGATTACACAAGATATGGATACATTTACCTGATGCGCCACAAGTCAGAATGCTTTGACAAGTTCAAAGAATTCAAGGCTGATGTGGAGAAACGTCAAGGTAAAAGTATCAAGACACTATGATCTTATCGTGGTGGCGAGTACCTCTTGGGAGAGTTTAGGGATTACCTATCAGAGGCTGGGATTCAATCCCAATTGACTGCACTAGGCACACCCCAGCAAAATGGTGTAGTAGAGCGAAGGAATAGGACTCTTATGGAGATGGTTAGATCGATGATGAGTTATTCTAACTTGCCAGATTCGTTTTACGGATATGCTCTAGATATGGCGGTGTATATTCTTAACTTGGTTCCATCTAAATCACTGCCTTCTACTCCCATAGAATTGTGGACTGGGCGAAAGCCTAGTCTAAGACATATTCGGATATGGGGAAGTCCAGCACATGTGCTGAAGGCAGTTGCTAGTAAGTTGGAACCTCGTACAGAAGTACGCTTGTTCGTTGGCTATCCTAGAGGAATGAAGGGTGGCTTGTTTTATAGTCCTAGAGATTATAGGGCAATCGTTAGCACAAACGCAAGATTTCTAGAGGAAGACTATGTGATGAGCCACAAGCCCAAGAGTAAAATTGTTCTTGAGGAATTAAAAGGGGAAGTCACTTCTTTAGTACCACCGGTACAAGAGGATATACCATATGTCACTGCACCACGTGTCACAGAGGATACACAAGTAATACCTCGTCATAGTGGGAGGGTTGTGAGACAGCCTGATAGATTCATGTTCTTGGAAGAATCTTCTGATTTGGTCCCTGGCGAACATGAACCTGATCCCTGGATATATGACGAGGCAATCCAAGATAAAGATGCAACATCTTGGCAAAGTGCAATGAATGCTGAGATTGAATCTATGGATTCAAATAAGGTCTGGGAGCTAGTAGAGCCACCCGATGGTGTAAAAACTATTGGATGCAAGTGGATCTACAAGAGAAAGAGAGGAATAGATTGGAAGGTTGAGACCTTCAAAGCGAGGCTTGTTGCGAAGAGGTATACTCAGAAAGAGGGTATCGATTATGAGGAGACTTTTTCGCCGATAGCCATGCTTAAGTCTATTCGGATTCTCTTATACATAGCAGCTCATATGGATTATGAGGTGTGGCAGATGGATGTCAAGACAGCTTTCCTTAATGGAAGTCTTGAGGAAAACATCTATATGAAGCAACCAGAGGGATTCATTGCTAAAGGCAAAGAGCATCTTGTATGTAAGCTTAATCGGTTCATTTATGGATTGAAGCAAGCTTCGAGGTCTTGGAACATCCGCTTTGATGAGGTAATCCAGTCTTATGGATTTATTAAAAGTCCAGATGAGTTTTGTGTATACAAGAGATGTGAAGGAAACGTAGTGGTATTTCTTGTACTATACATAGATGAAATTTTGTTGATTGGAAACAATATAAAGGTGTTATCAGACGTAAGGGTATGGTTGTCCAAACAGTTTGATATAAAGGACTTGGGAGAGGTGGGACACATCCTTGGGATCAAGGTTATAAGGGATCACAGGAAAAGGATGTTGGGCTTATCCCAAGCTTCATACATAGACACGATTTTGGATCGTTTTAGCATGCAGAACTCTAAAAAGAGTTTTCTACCTTTCAGGCATGGAGTTCCTTTATCTAAGGAGATGTGTCCTAGATCATCTTAGGAGATAGAGTAGATGATGGCGGTTCCTTATGCTTCGACAGTAGGAAGCCTCATGTATGTGATGTATGTATGAGATCAGATATCTGCTTTGCCGTGGGCATGGTCAGCAGATATCAGAGTAATCCAGGATAGGGACATTGGACTACGGTAAAGCATATATTGAAGTACATGAGAAGGACTAGGGATTATATGCTGGTTTACCGGGCAGACCAAATACTCCCTGTAGGTTATACGGATTCCGACTTCCAATCTGATAAGGATAACAGTAAGTCTACCTCAGGTTTTTTGTTTACTTTGGGAGGTGGAGCCATTGTATGGAGGAGTGTCAAGCAGAAATGCGTGGCGGACTCCACTATAGAAGCTAAGTATGTGGCAGCCTCTGAGGCGGCCAAAGAAGTTGTGTGGCTTATGAACTTCCTGATGGACTTAGATGTTATTCTTGGTTTGCTCAGAACTATCACAATTTATTGTGATAATAGTGGTGCAGTTGCAAACTCGAAGGAACCACGAGCTCATAAGGCTAGTAAACACACAGAGCGCAAGTACCAACTGATACGAGAAATCGTAAAGAGAGGAGAAGTTGTTGTGGCCAAGATTGCATCAGAGGATAACCTGGCAGATCCTTTCACTAAGGCCCTTCTGGGGAGAGCTTTTGATTAGCATGTGGAGGGAATGGGAATCAGATGTATGGCAGTTTGAGGACAACATAGCCTTTTAGTATAATTGAGAGATTGTAAGGATGTATACTGAAAAGTCTACCTTTTGTATGAACATCTTTATTTTGAAATAAGAATCACATGATAATTATTTACATTTTTATGGTTATGCAATATTGTCTAATACATTACATTGTAGATAACATGGTGTGTGGTGTCACATGAGAGATCATATTATCGGCTCCTTGTAAAGTATAAGTAAAGGCTCACAACCGAGATGACTTTGGACAAACCATCAGAATGGTTGTAGTGTGATTTGGTATTGGTTTGTCTTGACCATTGAATTACACTAGTGCACTTTGAGTGTATTGAGCAGGACCGACTTAGAGGTGATTCGATTTATTGCTGACTACATAATCGAATCGGACCTCAGATATTATTATGTACATGCTCTTAATCCCGATATAATAACGGGCACATATACTTAGTATTCATCTCTTTGATTTACCAATGGGCGAGATTTATAGATTAAATCAATAGGCTCGATAAGTTGGGAGATGATATTATTTATATGGTGTGTCGTTGATTATAGGAGGAAACCGTGTCCTATATATTAGGATGATGATGTCCCCATGAGGAGCTCATAAGGTTCATCAATTAAACCCTGCAGGTAGACTTGGTCCGGCATGATGAAAAGGTTGAGTGGTACTACTCAAAGAGTTAGATGTTGATTAATTAATGGTCAGTAAATTAATTAATCGACGGACATTCGAGATCTTAAACACGGGGAGAAAATGTACAAATAATATATGGAGCACATATTATCATATGGGGGTTGGTGATGTAGATCAATGATAATCTTTTAGTGGATTGGATTATCATTTATGGATCGGACTTTATGTGGGCTTGATCCATGGGTGGCCAAGATCCAACTCCTCCACATGGTCCCTAATGTAGTCTATTAACACCTCATGAAGCTTAGATCCAATGGATAGAAACAAAACTCTAGATCCATAGGTAAAGATTAAATCTCTAATATCCGACGGTTGAGATTAAATCTCTAGATCCGACGGTTGAGATTAAATCCCTAGAACCAATGGTAGAGATTAAAAGGAAGCTTATCCCTAACTCTATAAAAGGAGCTTGATGGGTTGGCGTAAAGATTATTTCAAGGAGAGCTAGGGTTTTTGGCGGCAAGAGAGGAATCCTAGTTGAGATAGGATTAAGGTTTGGAGGCTTAGGGTTTTGGAGGCTTGGGCGGCACCAAATAAGGAAGTTTTTACTTTCTTCTTCCTTCTCCATTGGCCGGTGTCCAGCACCTTTTCCAGCCCCTTTCCAGCCCTTGGCCGGCACCCAAAGGCTCTCTTCTCTTCTCCTTGAGTGGTGGAAACAAGACTTAGAGGTCTCCCTTGGTGTCTTGGTTGGTTTCCATCATCATCTCCCTCTCTTTGTTGGTCAGCGACAAGAATTGTTTTTGTTCCTTGTTGGTTGGTTTTAGGGAGGAGAAAAACCTTGTTTCTATTCTTCCTTTTGCTTTGGAAGAGCAAGGAAGGAAGATTTGCGATCTAGGTGCTTTGACTTTTGGTAGATCGTCGCCCACACGACGTCCGAAAGGAGGAAGGTCATACATTAGAAGATCGAGAGGTATATCGATTCTCTAATCTTTATATGTTACATGTTTGTATTTGTTTTTCAACTATGAGCATGATATAAATCTATATATGGCTAAATAATACTTGGATCCCGAGTATAAATACAAAAAACCGGCGATCCGGACATCGTCTATTCCGCGACTACTCGTAGAATAGAGGATGGTCACTTGAACAACGAGTTTGTTCAAGTGACCTCTCTAAATGAATAGCACGACGATGACTTGGTTGTTTGGGCAATCCCTTTTGTCTAGGATTAAATTTTTTTTAATCTGGGGACATCGAAGGGATCGCCATGATCAAGCAACCGAGGTGAAGTGGGAAGCAAAGTTTCCCCTCACGGACTCGACAAGCAAAACCCTTCAATTGGTATCAGAGCTTCACGGATAACCTTCACTTCTCAAGTACTTAAGGATTCTATTAACAACCACCCAATGATCCATTCCTGGATCAGACTGGTATCTACTCATGACACTCAGAGCATACGATACATCTGGCCTCGCACATAACATAGCATACATGATAGATCCTATTGCGGATGCATAGGGAATCTTACTCATGCAAATCCTCTCGTCTTCTGTGCACGGACACATAGACTTTGAAAGGTGTATCCCATGTCTGATGAGTAGGAAACCTTTCTTGGATTCCGACATGCTAAACCTCTTTAGCACTCGGTCTATATATGTAGACTGCGAAAGACCAAGCAACCGTTTCAATCTATCTCTATAGATCTTAATCCCAAGGATGTTGGTTGCTTCTCCCAGGTCTTTCATGGAGAATGTCTTGGACAACCAAATCTTAACTGACTGTAAGACTGAAACATTGTTTCCTATAAGTAATATGTCATCGACATACAATACTAGGAACACGACTGCACTCCCACTAACCTTCTTGTACACACAAGGTTCGTCTGGATTTTGTGAGAAATCAAACCTTTTGATTGTCTCATCAAAATGGATATTCCAACTCCTGGATGCTTGCTTCAATCCATATATGGACCGTCGCAATTTGCATACCTTGGTTTTATCAACCGATATGAAACCCTCAGGTTGTATCATATACACATCCTCGAGCAGGTTTCCATTAAAGTTGTTTTCACATCCATCTGCCATATCTCATAATCATAATGAGCCGCTATGGACAGGAGCATCCGAATGGATTTAAGCATAGCAACAGGCGAATAGGTTTCGTAATAATCAACACCTTATTTTTGACGATATCCTTTCACCACCAATCTAGCCTTATAGGTAATCACATTACCATCCATGTCAGTTTTCTTCTTGAAAACTCACTTGCACCCTATAGCCTTTATGCCTTTAGGTGGGTCAACCAAGTTCCAAACTTAGTTTTCATACATGGAATCCATTTCCGACTTCATGGCTTCAAGCCACTTATCCCTTTCTAAACTTGTCAGAACTTCTTCATAACTGGTAGGCTCCTCATCATCAACGAGTAACACGTCGTTCGTTTCACTTACGAGAAATCCATATCTCTCGGGAATATTGCGTGTTCTACCAGATCTATGAAGATGTGGTGTTTCAATAGGTCCAGCCGATTGCTCATCACTATGAGTTATCGGCTGTTGTGCTTCACCAGGTATCTCATCAATGTCCATTTGAGCCTCTTGAGCCTCCTCAAGCTCGACGACATTCCCACTGTTTTCTTACAAGAGAAACTCTTTCTCTAGAAACACAGCATGCCTTGAAACAAACACCTTTTGTTCCACAGGATGATAGAATTGGTAACCCCTTGTTTCCTTAGGGTATCCAATAAATACACATTTATAAAACTTAGCATCCAATTTGTCTGATACAGTTCGCTTCACATAAGCAGGACAACCCCATATCTTCAAGTAAGATACATGAGGTTTCTTACTATTCCATATCTCATATGGAGTAGTGGAGACTACCTTGGTTGGCATTCTGTTTAACAAGTAAATAGCTGTCTGAAGCGCATAGCCCCAAAAGGACTTGGGAAGATTCGAATGATTCATCATTGACCTGACCATGTCCAACAAGGTCCGATTACGCCTCTCAGATACACTATTATGCGGTGGTGAATATGGCGGAGTCCATTGAGACAATATACCATTGTCTCTTAGATAATCTAGAAACTCTTGACTTAAGTATTCACCACCTCGATCCGATCAAAGTATTTTAATACTCTTGTCATGTTGTTTCTCTACTTCATTTCTGAATTCTTTGAACCTTTCAAAGGCTTCAGACTTGTGTTTCATCAAGAACACATACCCAAACCGTGAGTGATCATCGGTGAAGGTATTGAAGTAACTATAGCCTCCTAAAGCTTGAGTTGACATAGGTCCACATACATCAGTATGTATTAGAGCTAGAAACTCTCCCACTCATTCACCTTTTCCTGTAAAAGGTAACTTAGTCATCTTGCCTTTTATGCATGTTTCGCATGTATCGTATGAATCCAATTCAAATGATTCCAGAATTCCACATCGGTGTAATTCGGACATGCGTTTCTTGCTTGCATGGCCAAGACGACAATGCCACATGTAGGAGTCTAATTAATTATCCTTTCGAGCACGCTTGTTGCTCGCTTTGATATTGAAAACGTCACTGGATACGTCCAACGACGTATAAACACCATTGCTTAAAGTTCTAGTCCCATAAAGAACTCCATTTAAAGTTATGCAACAACAATTGTTACTAAAAGTCAAATGGTACCCATTTATATTTAAACAAGAAATAGAAATGATGTTCTTTATCAACGAAGGAATATAAAAGCAATTGTCCAGTTCTAAGACAAGTCCTGTAGGGAGTTTCAACAAATACGTTCTGATGGCGAGTGCAGCAACCTTTTCTCCATTCCCAACACGTAAATTTGACTCTCCCTTGACGAGTCTTCTTCTATTTCTTAGCCCATGTATGTCATTACATATATGTGAGCCACACTCAGTATCCAATACCCAAGTGTTTGAGGAAATAGAATGACAATCAATAACGAATATATCTGAAGAAGATGGGGCATCCGATGCCTTATTCTTCTTCACGAACTCAAGATAAATCTTGCAATTTCTTCGCCAGTGGCCTTCCTTGCCACAATGATGGCAAGTGCCCTTTTGTGCTAGTTCTGCCTTCTTAGCCTTCTTATTCTTCCCTTTCTTCTATTCCTTTGCCTTCCTCTTAGAACCTTTCTTTGAGGAATCAACTAACAGAACCGCCTTCTCCTCGTGCTTTACAGAAGGCTCCACAGTCTTCAACATATTGAGGAGCTCAGGAATAGTGGATTCTAATTTGTTCATCCGATAGTTCATCACAAATTATGAGAAACTCTTAGGCAAACAATGCAGAATTAATTCAATACTTAATTCATGATCCATCACAAACTTGAGGGTGGCCAACCGCCCGATGTACCCGTTCATCTTTAGCACAAACTGCACTACAGACTAACCTTCTTGCATCTTAGAGGTGAAGAGGAGCCTGGAGACTTCGAACCTTTCGGATCTCGCTTGCTCATCAAACAACTCATGAAGATGGAAGACTATGGTATTAGCATCCATATGCTCATGCTGCTTTTGCAGCTCAGGTACCATCACGACTAGCATGATGCAACTCGCCAGTTTAGAATCTGCCACATGTTTCTGATAGGCCAACAATTGGTCTGGAGTTGCATCGTCCCTAGGACGGTTGGGAAGAGACTCTTCAAGGACATACGCTAGCTTTTCCGCCTTGAGAACAATTCTCAAGTTTTTAAACCAGTCCAGGAAGTTAGGCTCAGTCAATTTGTTTGAATCCAAAATAGAGCGCAAATTCAAAGACGTCATGATCAATCGATTAACCTAGAAATACAAAACGAGCATATATATGAAAATGATTTTTAAAATGCATCAACATACATTTATAAATCCCATTCATTTTTTAAATTTCAAAAACCCCAAAATCACTTCGGGAGATCGTAGGTCCATCTCTGAATGGGTTGATATCCAACATAGATATGAACAACCTTGGAGAGAGTCCAACAAGCCATTCATAGCTACGATGGTAGGTATCAAATATACCGATTGCATATCACATATATGCAACTATCACAATGTGCTATCAACTTATTGAATGTTCACACATACATCGGGTTGTTAACTCATTAACAAGTATGCATCATATGCATAGCACCCAACTTCACCTTCCTTCACATCGACTTTGGAGAGAGTCCAACAAGCCGATGCTCCAGGTTAAAGTCAACCCATTAATCGAGAAATAGTTTTAATATGGTTAGAGTGCATTCAACCAATTAGCCCGGCTTGGAGAGAGTCCAACAACCAAATCTAACGATTGACCTCTGACTCTTACGATATTAGTATTAAACTATTCCATGATTTGAACATGTTCGGGTTCGAGCCGGGCTTGGAGACAGTCCAACAACCCAAACAAGAAACGAAACTCTGGTTCTAACCATATTAATGGAAGGTGTAGGCTTTAATATTGAGTAAGGGTTTTTATGTCTCATCCTCTTTGCATGCAAATAACTATTATCTACATGGCATGGCATACATCTACATGTCATGACACGCATGACATAATGATATGCATCTAATGCAATTACATGGCATACAATTATGACATGTACAAAATTTCTTTATATGTCATAACTATTTATGGAAATAAAATATGTTTGAGATTTGATTCTCCAAATCAAATCATGATTAAATTAGGAAAAAAATTTCCAAATCTAATCACATATTTTATTTGTGGAAAGTGTTGATTAAGGAAAGTCAATTTAGGAAATAAATTTCCTAAATCATCAAAACTACTTATGGAAATAAAATATTTTAATATTTGATTTCCCAAATCAAATCATGATTAAATTAGGAAACAAATTTCCAAATCTAATCAAATATTTTATTTATGAAAAATATCAATTTCCATAAATACTTCTAACTTTCCAAAAGTAGAAGATTTCCATAAATACTTCTAGACTTTCCAAAATTAAAAAATTCCATAAATACTTCTAACTTTTCAAAAGTAAAAAATTTCCATAAATATCATTAAGACTATCGCAAAACAATTTTACGATTATGTCGAAACACAACCTGTGCTATGATACCACTGTTGGGTTTCCGGCACCGCGGTGAGTGTGTGTTCGAACATGTTTCGTAAACATGTGCACAGCAGAAGAAATAAAAAATAATAAATCTAATTTATTACAACACACACACCACATGCATGCATAGTACAACATGTGTAGACATAATCGTAGTTTCAAATATTGCAATAAAAGGAAATTTATTCTACGTATACCTTACATATCACGTGTAGCGGGAAAGACATCAACCGGAGCGATCCTCGCTAGAATCGCCTCTATCCGTATCCATGCTGAGTATCTTCGGGATGACTTCACAAAGTCACGAGCCTCGTCTTCACACGAGTCACTAGTCTCGTGTCAAAGACGATGTGATCGAGAGAAGATCACAATCCGAATCAAAATTCGGATTCAAAATGAGTCCTCAAAAACTCGCTTCTCCGGAGAAGTATTCGCCAACCGTTTGATGAATCCTTCATCCTCCACCTCTGAGGATTACCGGAGATTGAATCCCTGGAAAAGTAGCCGCTGTCGGAGCTTCAAACGTCGTCCAAACGATGCTCTGACACGAAATAAACAAGCTGTCCAGAAAACTGGACAGCTTTGGTGGAGGATTAGCGCCGGCCAAATAAGGAAGCTAGATGCTCACCTTGTCACCGGAGCCAAGGAAGATCACCGGAGGGTCGCCGGAGGATCGCCGGCAAGGATCTTGGACGGCGGCACAAGGGTGGGTGGTGGCTAGGGTATGGGCGCCGACCACAAGAGGAGAAAAGGGAGGGGGCGACAACTTGGATTAGGGCTCTCATTAAACCCTTGAGCCCTATTTTATAGAGAACAAATTCTCCTAATGATTATTGGTTCACAACCAAAACCCGTTAACCCGCTCCATTAATTTAAGTTAAAATAAACCAAACCGATTTGATCTATTTTAAGTTAAAATGAACCGAACCAACTTTGGTTCATTCATTTAAAACAAACCAAACCCCTTTAGTTTATTCTCCACCATTGGATTATAACCAAACCAATTTGGTTAATCCATCATGTCTTCATAAGACACGGCCCATCCACGCTTTCATTTCGCCTGAAACGATTTCATGCTCGCTCCTTGTTTGGTCCAACCAAACCTTGTTTCTCTCGGTCTGAGAATCTCATTCTCAAGCTCGTTTTAAATCCTTCGGATTACGCTCGTTGTGTGTGTGACCAAATAGATTCTCGGTTTATGTTGGTCATCTATAATTAACCATTAATTATAGAATGATCATGAGTGGCACCTAGTAGTACATCATGATCCCCAATTAACTGAAAAGATCAACGGTTGATCCAGAACTATTTCTGAAATCCTTCAGCAGCTCCATTGAATCTTGCCCCATTCTCTTCACTCATCTTATACCCACTTGGTTCTAGACATGGTCTATTGTGTCAGTCCCCACTAGGTTGACTACATCACACCTAGCCCAAGTATCATTTCCTCATCCTACGGATTCTAGTTACTGCACATGTATCCAAGAGTACCTTACTCTAAATATGTAATGCTTTGGCCAAAGACTTTAGTAACAATCCGACGATAGGCCATGAGTATACATCTCCTCGAAAGGAGTGGTGAATCCTTTATAAGCTATTCAAACACCTTCGATCACTTTGACTTATACCCAATCATCCCGGGTCCACATCTCCTTGAAGATGCATGCTTAAGATGTCAAAGCATAAGTCTTCATGACCAAGATGACTTGAAAATCGCAAGTCAAAGGAACATCGCACATAAGCTGTAGTAAGAACTTCATTGACATATCTATATATGCAGAGAACCATATGAAGTCTTATGGCTAGTCACTCCAATGAACTAGTTACCATAACTAGCATCCACGATTAACTCCGGATATCACAATGTCTCCAGCCAGTGAGAATCAGCTGCTTGGATACACCAAGGAGTATACCTCGTGCCAGTCTCGACGGATTTGATGGTGTCCGAATCCATCAATTCATCGACTAGGGATAATTTTGATACATCACAATTACACATGTAGAGATACTCACTAGTTGTGATCCAATCACAAATTCTCTCATGCTGTGAATCATATCGTGGACATTCAGTAAATGAGTTTAAGATCTAATCAAATACATGAGAACATGTATACTCAAATAGTGAATCTTCATTTATCTTATAAATGGTTCTAACATAAGGCGATTGCCTTACGACATCTCTCGCATATTACTAACATTGGCCTCATCGTCGGTATTTGTGGGTAGAAGGATGCGATATAGTAGGAAATGTGCCTCATTTTTGACTCGTCGCAGTGATCAATTTGGCATCCTCGTAGCGACTTTCCCATCCTAAAGCCAGGGGTTGACCTGGTATGGCAGAGGTAGCTTTCGATAGACACGAAGGCTCATCGGGGGAATGTATGATGTCCTTTCCATAAAACCATAACTAGAAACCTAAGCAAACCTAATTAATAACGTGTTCCACAACACACAAATGAAACCGAAATCCTAGAATCCAACTAAAGACCCATAGCGACCCTCCTTTTCCTCCGTGTGACACCGTATTAGAGTTAGGACCGCCGACAACCCTCCTAATTACAACCATTAGACTCTAGTCCCGAACAATAACATTCACTGAACAAATCGGTACTCAAATCTAAGTCCCTGTGGGATCGATAATCTTTTTATTTCTTGACAATATCTGTGCACTTGCGGGCGTTGAGCACGAGTGCGTGCTTTGAGTCCTTGATGGGCTTCGTCGCAAGATTTGAGATCGTGTTCGCGTGCATCAGGCTTCACTCCCTGCCTTCGAGAAGCATTATTACATGGGAGCAATGTGAGCAGCAGTTCTTGATAAATACTCCCCACCAAGCAAGACTGCTCACATGCGCCATCTAATAACGAGCTTCCGTCAAAAGGAAGGGGAGTCCCTATTTGAATCCTGGGATCGCTACAAGGGACTACTTTACCAATGCCCCCATCATGGATTGGAAAAGTGGCTGGTGATCCACATCTTCTATAATGGGATCACGTACGCTACAAAGATGTCCCTCGATTCTTCCACAGGAGGAGCACTTATGAACAAGACTATCGAGGAACCGGAGAAGCTAATAAAAGAGGTGACTCAGAACCACTATCAATGGGCTTCCGAACGTAGTTACGTAGCTCTTGCCATGGTACGATATGTTGTCAACTCCGTGGACCACATGGAAGCGAGGTTGGACGCGCTTAGCTGACAGTTCGAATCTTCCAACCCTGTTGTTGCATGTGCGGTCAATGACTTTGGAGAGGGAGCATCAGCATATCAAGAGAACTACTATGGAGGGCAGGGTGGCTTAGAAGAGTAGATCGAACATGTCGATGCGGTTGGGGACCAAGAACAAAGGACCAACAACCCATACTTCAGCACTTACAATCCTAGATGGGGGAACCACCTGAATTTTTTCGATCGGAATAACTCGGGGAATTTCCAATCGTCTGGAGGATATGGGCAGCAACAGGACAATGGGCAGCAACAACCACAGAAGTCTAGGCTAGAATTGATGATGGAAGACTTTATTGCTACCCAAACAAAGGCCAATGAAGAGTTTCGATGCCAATATCAGAAAACATAACAGTCACTTAGGGATTTGAAGGCTACTATTGATGGTCTTGCAAGTCACACGCGTAGTTTGGAAACACAAGTGGCCCAAATAGCCCAAACCGTGTCACAACCTATGGATAGTTCTCCATCATTACCTGAGCCGAGTCATGTCAAGGAGGAGGGAATATATGATGAAAGAGTAAGTCAGAAGAACACGTTAGGGCAATCAACCCATGAATGATGTGTTTTGATGTGTGTGGCAAAGGTTTAAGTTAGGGTTTGATTGGACTCGATCGATGCTCGACTGAACCGTTTCTGGCCCAACAGTCGACCGCTAGGGTTTGGCAGTCAACTGCTCAACCATCATTCTGTTGGGGATATTTCGGAACGGCTAGAGGGGGGTGAATAGCATTTTGTCCATACGATGGAATTTGATCGTGATCGTGTCTACAATTTCGTTAGCGCAGTGGAATATAGATAGTAAAAGCAATAACGAAATATGCAATCACACACGAACACAATGATATAACGTGGTTCCGACCCTCAAGGTTCCTACTCCACGGATCGGGCTCAAACGAGCCCTAGCAATGCCACAAACACCACTAAGCAATAAAGCTCCTTCTCGACAACAATTCGGAGGTGGAGAAACCTCGTACAATGAATTACAACAAGTAATACAAAGTAAACAAGCAAATACAAGTGAAAATGTAAAGAACACTTTACAAACTAGGGTTTTAAGCGCTTGCTTGTCTGTTGCTTGGATGAGCTTGAAGGACCCTGAAATGCACCTGCAAATCGCCTTCAAATCGCCTCACCAAAGCCCCCAAAGAACTGATGCCGCAATCTCCATGAACAGCTCCCTTTTATCCTGCGTCGGGCTAGATTTCCTCCTATCAGTCGACTGCCATAAGTCCCCAGTCGACTGATGCCACTGTTGTCGTGAGACAACGGCTCAATCCACGTTGGACAAGTTCCAACAGACTCTGCGATGGATCGCCAACATTGGTAGTCGATCGCTAACGCCATACGATCGCCGATCGGCTACGAGCATTCGCGTTTCGATACTCGATCCGGGGCGATCACGCCATCCCTTGGCGATCGCAGAGCCATCGATCGCTACAATGAGCAATGATCGCTAGAGCATTTTCACATTTCGGCCGGGCAAATGAACTCAAGTTGACTCACGACAATCGAACCGGCCATAATGCCAGTCGACTGCCAACCTCAAGAATGAGGTTTTAACCCAAGTATGGTGCCCCCATACTTGCTAGACCACCCTTAGCCTAGACCTAAGCCTTCTAGCTACCTCCATCAGCCTCACGCCTCTCGGATCCCTACAAGTCATCCATGACTTGTTCATCCATCGCGCTAGCGTCCAGGTGCTTCCATCGGCTATGTCATGCTAACGGTGTCTACACCGCCAAGGCACATTGGACTTACGCCGCCAAGACTCCGCTTGGACTTTACGCCGCCAACCATTGGACTTATGCTGCCAAGAATCCCGCTTGGTCTTTACGCCGCCAATATCAAACCCTTGGACTTCTCAAATTCCAAGACTCAAGCTTGGACTTTCCCTTGCCAGCCCATGTTGGACTTTCCATGCCAAGACCATGCTTGGACTTTCCTTGCCAACCCATGTTGGACTTTTCATGCCAAGACCATGCTTGGACTTTCCTTGCCAACCCATATTGGACTTTACATTGCCAAGACCATGCTTGGACTTTTCCCAATGCCAAGTGTCCCACTTGGACTTTCCATGCCAAGTACTCAAGACTTGGACTTTACCAAATGACAATTACATTGTCATATGTTTTTGTCAAAACATCAAAACATGGGTTTGATTAGATCTTAAACTCATTTACTGAATGTCCACGATACGATTCACAGCATGAGAGAATTTATGATTGGATCACAACTAGTGGGTATCTCTACATGTGTAATTGTGATGTATCGGAATTATCCCTAGTCGATGAATTGATGGATTTGGACACCATCAATTCTGTCGAGACTAGCACGATGTATACTCCATGGTGTATCCAAGCAGCTGATTCTCACTGCCTGGAGACATTGTGATGTCCAGAGTTAATCGTGGATGCTAGTTATGGTAACTAGTTCATTGGAGTGACCAGCTATAAGACTTCATATGGTTCTCTGCATATATGGATATGTTAATGAAGTTCTTACTGTAGCTTAAGTGCGATGTTCCTTTGACTTGCGGTATTCAAGTCATCTTGGTCATAGAGACATATACTTTGGCATCTTAAGCAAGCATCTCTAAGAAGATGTGGACCCGGGATGATTGGGTATAAGACGAAATGCCCGAAGTGTTTGAATATCCTATAAAGGATTCACCATTCCTTATGAGGAGATGTATACCCATGGCCTCTCGTCAGATTGTTACTAAAGTCTTTGGTCAAAGCAATACATGTTAAGAGTAAGGTACTCTTGGATACATGTGCAGTAACTAGAATCCGTAGGATGAGGAAATGATACTTGGGCTAAGTGTGACATAGTCAACCTAGTGGGGACTAACACTATAGACCATGTCCTGAACCAAGTGGCTATAAGATGCGCGGAGGTGCCGATCTTTTGCATTAGCTTAATTGTTTTTGTTTAGAAAATATTCCGCTGCGCTAACTTTAATTGTAGATGATTAAGTGAGCAATTTCCATCATCGTACACGAAGGGTTATTCACTCCCCTCTAGCTGGCCATCGATCCTCCAACAAGTGGTATCAGAGCGAGGAGATTATCGCCAGACTCACCGCCACAACAATCAATGACAATGGTCGACTCCAACATTCATCCGCCTAAGTTCGAGGGAGAATTCGCTTGGTGGAAAAAGCGAATGGTGGTATTTTTCGAAACCAACTTCGATATTATCTTAATAATGAAAAACAATTTCGAGATGCCTAGGAATGAAGAGGGGAGACTATTAGAGAAGTCGATATGGACAAAGAAGCAAAGAGAGGAGCACTTGGCGAATTCGAAAGCCAAACATCTGTTGGGATGTATACTGAAAAGTCTATTCTTTGTATGAACATCTTTATTTTTGAAATAAGAATCACATGATCATTGTTTGCATATTTATGGTTATGCATATTGTCTAATATTGTACATTGTAGATAACATGGTGTGTGGTGTCACACGGAAGATCATGTTATAAGTTCCTTGTAGAGTATAAGTAGAGGCTCACAACCAAGATGGTTTTGGATAAACCATCGGTATGGTTGTAGTGTAATTTGGTATTGATTTGTCTTGACCATAGAATTAGACTAGTATACTTTGTGTGTATTGAGCAAGACCAACTTATAGGTGATTCAATTTATTGTTGACTACATAATTGAATCGGACCTTGGATATTATGGTGTACATGCTCTTAATCCCAATATAATAACAGGCACATGTACTTAGTATTTATTTCTTTGATTTACCAATGGGCGAGATTTATAGATTAAATTGATACGCTCAATAAGTTGGGAAATGATATTATTTACATGGTGTGTCGTTGATTATAGGAGGAAATCGTGTCCTATATATTAGGATGATGAAGTTCCCTTAAGGAGCTCATAAGGATCATCATGTAAACCCTGCAAGTGGACTTGGTCCGACATGATGATTGTTTGGTTTTCGGCACCGCGGCGTGTGTGTGTTCGATCATGTTTCGTAAACATGAGCACAGCGGAAGCAATTAAAAATAATAAATCTATATTTATTACAACACACACAATACACGCATGCTATTACAACAAGTGTAGACATAACCGTAAATTAAAATTTGCAATAAAAGAAATTATCTACGTTATACCTTTCGTATGACGTGTAGCGGGAACGACATCAACCGGAACGATCCTCGTAAGAATCGTCTCTATCCGTATCCATGCCGAGCTCCTCGGGATGACTTCGCTAAGTCACGAGCTTCGTCTTCGTACGGGTTACTAGCCTCGTGTTGAAGACGACATGATCGAGAGATGATCACGATCCGAATCCAAATTCGGATCCTAAAACGAGTTCTCAAAACTCGCTTCTCCGGAGAGGTATTCATCAACCAATTGACGAATCCTTCGTCCTCCACCTCAGAGGATTACCGTAGATCAAATCCCCGGTAAGTTAGCCACTGTCGGAGCACTAACCGTCATCTAAACGACGCTCCGACGAGAGGAGGAGAAGCTGTCCAGAAAACTGGACAGCTTGGTGGAGGATATAGGCGCCGGCCAACCAAGGAAAGAAAAGCCACACCTTGATGCCAAACCTATAGGGGATCACAGGAGGGTCGCCGGAGTGTTCACCGGCTGAAGCTTGGTCGCCGGCAAGGACTTGGACGGCGGCACAAAAGCTGGGCGGTGGCAATGAAGGTGTTGGCGCCGAATACTCCTTCAAGGGGTGGGCGGCAACTAGGTTGGGCGGCCAAAACTGGATTAGGGTTTTAGGGTTAGGGTTTAAGCCCTATTTTATAGAGAACTAATTCTCTTAATGGTTAATGGATCATATCCATAAAGCCCGTTAACCCGCTCCATTAAGATAAGTTAAAATAAACCAAACCATGATGGTTTATTTTAAGTTAAAACGAACTGAACCAACCTTTGGTTCATTCGTTTAATATAAACCAAACCCTTTGGTTTATTCTCATCCATTAGATTAGAACCAAACCATTTTGGTCCATCCATTATGTCTTCATAAGACACGGCCCATCCACGCTTCCATTGCGACTGAAACAATTTCATGCTCGCTTTATGTTTGGTCCAACCAAACATAATTTCTCTCGGTCTGAGAATCCCATTCTCAAGCTCGTTTTAAATCCTTTGGATTACACTCGTTGTGCGTGTGACCAAATAGGTTCTCGGTTTATGTTGGCCGTCTATAATTAACCATTAATTATAGAACGATCATGAGTGGCACCTAGTAGTACATCATGATCCCCAATTAACCGAAAAGATCAACGGTTGATCCAGAACTATTTCTGAAACCCTTCAGTAGCTCGAATGAATCGTGCCCCATTCCCTTCACTCATCTTATACCCACTTGGTTCAGGACATGGTCTATTGTGTCAGTCCCCACTAGGCTGACTACGTCACACCTAGCCCAAGTATCATTTCCTCGTCCTACGGATTCTAGTTACTCCACATGTATCGAAGAGTACTTTACTCTAAACATGTAATGCTTTGGCCAAAGACTTTAGTAACAATCCGACGAGAGGCCATGGGTGTACATCTCCTCGCAAGGAGTGGTGAATCCTTTATAGGCTATTCAAACACCTTCGATCACTTCGACTTATACCCAATCATCCCGGGTCCACATCTCCTCGGAGATGTTTGCTTAAGATGTCAAAGCATAAGTCTCCATGATCAAGATGACTTGAATACCGCAAGTCAAAGGAACATCGACTTAAGCCACAAGAAGAACTTCATTGACATATCTATATATGCAGAGAACCATATGAAGTCTTACGGCTGGTCACTCCAATGAACTAGTTACCATAACTAGCATCCACGATTAACTCCGGACATCACTATGTCTCCAGCCAGTGAGAATCAGTTGCTTGGATACACCAAGGAGTATACCTCGTGCTAGTCTCGATAGAATTGATGGTGTCCAAATCCATCTATTCATCGACTAGGGATAATTCCGATACATCACAATTACACATGTAGAGATACTCACTAGTTGTGATCCAATCACAAATTCTCTCATGCTGTGAATCGTATCGTGGACATTCAGTAAATGAGTTTAAGATCCAATCAAATACATAAAACATGTATACTCAAATAGTGAATCTTCATTTATCATATAAATGGTTCATACATAAGGCGATTGCCTTAGGACATCTCTCATATATTACTAACAATGATAAGGTTGAGTGGTACTACTCATGGAGTTATATGTTGATTAATTAATCGTCAGTAAATTAATTAATTGACAGACATTCGAGATCTTAAATACGGGGAGATATTTGTACAATTAATATATGGAGCCCATATTTATTTATGAGGGTTGGTGAGGTAGATCAATGATAATCCTCTAGTGGAATGGATTATCATTAATGGATCGGATTTGTGTGGTTCGGATCCATTGGGTGGCCAAGATCCAACTCCTTCTCATTGTCCCTATTGTAGCCTATTTAAACCCTCATGAAAACTAGATCCGACGGACACGATTACAAAGACGCTTTGGCGAAATCTATAAATAAGGTTGGAGAGGCTTGGGTGTGGAACACAAGAATTGGTGTTAGGGTTTGCTTCCAAAGTTTTTGGGCGGCAACACATCAATTAGGGTTACGGTTTTTGGAGTTGGCTATAGAGAGGCTTGGGCGGCAACCCTAGGGTGTGCTTCTACATTGGTCGGCGCCTCCCTCTCTCTCTAGGATTGGCGGCTTCCTCTCTCTCTCTCGGATTGGAGCCACCTTCCTCTCTCTCTCTCTCTACTCTTTGGTCGAAGGCAAAGTAAGGAAGAAAGGTTCCTTTTCTTCCATTCTCTTTGGTCGGCGCCCAATCTACCTTCTTCCTCTCCTTGGCCGGCGACAACAACCTAGCTTGGAGATTGGTGGTCGGCACTAGATAGGAGAAGAAGGGTTCGGTCATCTTCCCTTTGTTCGGAGTGAGCAAGGAAGGGAAGAATGAGATCTAGAAGGTTTCAATTCTTGGAGGATCGTTGCCCACACAACGTCCAAGAAGAGGATAGGTCATACAATAGAATACCAAGAGGTAAACAAGAGGTATAATTCTTGTTTTGGTTTCTTTTGTTCCTTTGAAATTTGTTTATAATTGTATGTGGCTAATTTACTTGGACCCCGAAGATAAATGCAAAAATCGGCGATCCGTACATCATCTATTCCGTGGCTAATCGAGGGAAAGAGTTAGGTTGCTTGAACAACAAGTTTGTTCAAAAGACCACTCTAATCGAATAGCACGATGATGGATCGGTTGCTTGGGTAATCCATCTTCGTTAAGGATTAATTTTTTTAATCCGGGGACGTAGATGGGATCGCCATGCACTAGCGACCGAGGTGAAGCTTTTTGTAGGCTTCAAACAACAATATCATCTATACAACGTGCTTCCCCAACAAGAGATCAACTGGATTGGAGAGTGCACAAGTACCAAGGAGATGTGGGAAAAGCTTGTAGAACTTCATGAGGGCACCTCCGAGGCAAAACTTGCAAGATGGGATCTCCTTCGATCTCAATTAAACAACAACAAGCTTGACAAAGGGGAAAAGGTATTATCTTTACATTCACGCTTTAAAGAAATAATAATTGGTTTATCAAGTGTAGGAGAGAAACTATCAAACCGGGATATGATAATGAAGGTGATAGATGCTTTCCCCTGGTCATCCAAATGGTCATCCATGGTAGATTCGTGTTGGATCGAGAAGTGTCACTAGACGGGGGGTGAATAGCGAGCGTAAAACTTTCTTTCGTTCGTTCGATAAGAGCAAGCACAGTGGAAAAATAAATGACACAATTTATTTTTACTTGGTTCACAGCCCAGGGCTGCTAATCCAAGGCCCCGCAATCCTTTACCGCGTACAAAGGGGCAATCCACTATAGAGTCTCCTCTTCGTTGGAGGTAGGAGACAACGATCACAAAAACAAAAGCACGAGGATGAGGCAACAACCCTACCTCACCTCATTACCATTAAAATCACGAATACAGTAAATGAAAACAATACTTACTATCGACGAAGAAATTTTGAACTTGGCGTTGCATCGGCATTACGATGTTTAGATCTTTGGCATTACGGGAGCACTTTGAGATCAAGATGGATGATCTTTGGGTTAGTGTCCTCCCCTCCTTTTATAGATTTTTGCCTTGGAATAAGTCTTGATATAAATCCTCAACTTTTGGAACTGATCACGAGGTGGCACCTTATCTTATCGCAAAGTGGCCACGTCGAACATTATCCATTTTGACTTAGCACAAAAGATTGATTCGTCGCCATCAGTCTACTGATGCCTTCCATCAGTCGATTGATGTGCATCAGTCGACTTCCCAATGGCCAGCAGTTGATTGTCAGCCTGGCCACTTCCCTGCAATAAGAGGTTAGCATGAAAAATGGTAAATGCGATGCTTTCTTACCATCCGATCTCGACCTAGACCTTCCACAGGAAGTCTTAGTCGGATCGCCGCCTACGGTCATCCCCGTATAGAGGGCACGACCTTACCATCTCTTTTCGCACTCGTACTTACCTCTGGTCCTTTATGACCTGTTGCTTTGTTTCCGATCTTCCACCTGGATTCTTCGACTCCCACGAAGTTCCCCCAGTGTCGCCTGACCACAATGGTTTCTCGACTCGGGATTCTCCAGGTGTTGCTGACCTTCGGCTTAGCTTAACCATTTCCTGCACACTTAATTCAACTCATGAGATAATAATATGACCTTAACTTTGGATATTTACCATAATTAAAATCTAGGTTCGATTATCTAGTGCCCCTGCACCAACAATTCATTCTACATTTCCAAGAATCTAGAGGTAAGTACTCTAGAAGAATTCTTTTCAACCATGGAATTGCATGAGACTAGGCTTGAAGGAGTAATTGAAGAGCCAATCAAGCCATCAAGGGGAGTAGCATTAATGGACGAAAAAGGAAAGAAGAAGAAGAAGGAGGAGACTCCATCCTCTTCCTCCGATGAAGAATCTTCCTCCTCCATGGATAGTAATTAAGAAGCCTACATGGTAAGGAAGGTAAGATGTGCTTTGAAAAATTTTATGTTTAACAAGTCTCATGATAGGGGAAGAAGGCCAAGAAGAAAAATCATTAGCTACAATTGCCAAGGAGAGGGACACATAAGCGATGATTATCCCCTCTTGAACAAAAGTGAGGAAAGGAGAAAGAAAGAAGACAAGAAGAAGGGGAGCAAGAAGAAGGAAGAAGAAAGAAAAACAAAAGAAAAAGGGAAGGCCAAGGCACACAAGGCGATATGGGATGATCCATCCTCATCGAAGGAAAATCAAGCCTTCACAAGCCTTGCCCTAATGTTAATAGAAGACTTGGACTCCACCTCCTCCAAAAATGAAAAAACAAGCTCAAGTGAGGAGAGCTCAAGTGAAGGGGGAGCTTCATCTTCATCCTCATTGGAATCACAAGAAGGAGATTGGGTAAGTGAGGTAACGAATCTCCCTCCCAAGAAAGTTATTTCCATGATTACTAATTTAACTAAGGACTTATTTAGGGCTAAGAAGAAAAATAAGTGCATGCAAAATGAAATTAAGGCCCTAGAAGAAAAACTTGAAAATGCATGCTCACATGATGATTGTATTTCTTCTAGTATTAATGATGCATGTGTGGAAGAAAATAGAATCTTAAGGGAAAAGGTAGATTTCCTAAATAAGGCCATAGAGAAATTCACAATAGGCTCCAATACTTTGAACATGATAATTGGGAGCCAAAGGGCTAGCTTCAACAAGAAGGGGTTAGAATACAAGGGATCCAAAAATGAAAAAGCATATCATTGTTTAATTGCAAGGGATCAAACAAAAACAACAATGGTAGCTAAGAAATAGATCACAAAGAAATACACGGTGAACCCCATTGGAAAGAATTTATTTTGGGTTCCCAAGTCAATCCTTAAGGGTTAGAGAGACCTAGGATAGTCAACCATAATTGGACTTTATTTATATCATATTAAATGCTTGACTTAGGATGATGTGGATGATTTTTTATTTAGTGTTGGGTGATGATAATGTGTAACCCATAAATTGAATGCTTAAATCATGATTTATGCTTGATATTATACTTGATAAATAATCATGATTTATGATTTGGATGATAACATTTGGTATATGATCATAATATGCAAATTAAATGATAATCTTGTGTTATGATCATAATGTGGGTTTATACATAATACTTAACCTTGGGTAGAATTTCATGGAATTTTGGTTAAGTATAAATACCTTTAAGTACATCTCACACTCACTATAGGCTAACTTGATTGAAAACATAACATGAGTGAGATGTTAGGTTGATACAAATGTCCACTAATGCTTATGACATTTAGATGGTCATTTACATGTATCATGTCATATTAATCATAGACCAACTATAGGAAAAGCAAATGTTTAATCAATGGACATATTGCCCATAGATCATAGTTGGATATTTTAAATGATTTAAAACCAGTTTATGTCTTATAAACTGTGAGTACATGTTTTGAAAAGTTTATAAAGCAAAACTAGCTTTCAAGTTGATACACAATTGAGACTTCTTGCAACTTTTGAGTTTTTGCCTAATTTTCGAAAATAAAATAAATTTTTATAAAAAATCATTTTTCACTGATAAAGGGACTTATGAGAAATATGTTCCCTAAATTTCATGATTTTTCAAATTTTTTAAAATTTTTAATGTATTTATGAAGTTGGACTTCAGAAATCAGAAATTCTGAAATATAGGTGTCAGTCGACTAATGCTCTGATTCAATCGACAGATGTACTATGCACGAGCACAGTAACCTGGTTTATCAGGTTTTAAGGCTATTTTTGGTTATTTTCTTCCTTAGACTTGATGTCATGCTTATATAACATATGTTAGATGTTTTTGATGGTGTCAAAGGGGGAGAAATGGTTATGTTTAAGTTAATCATGCTAGAGAGAAATTAGCATGTGTTAAGGGGGAGTTGCATGTATTAAGGGGGAGTTGATATTCATGTTCGATATCCATGTTTTACATGCTTTCCTTCCTTATGTATTTTGATTAATGTTTCACCTAACTTAAACATGGTTGCCAGATTGTTAGAGCAATCAACCCATGAATGATGTGTTTTGATGTGTGTGGAAAAGGTTTAAGTTAGTTGGATTTGATATGTGTGTTGAAGTCATGCATGACTTAGTAATTCACACATGGTTAGCTTGACAAAGCATTGGCAATATCACCATCTCATGACTCGGTCCTTGAGTCGGTGAAGGATGGCATTGCGAAGTCATGCGCTTGGTGCATCCGAGGGATCGTCGGACGATGGAGTGAAGCCAAGGAAGAAGACTTCAGGGCGAGATGCGAAGGATGGCATTGCGAAGCCGTGCGCTTGGTGCATCCGAGGGACGTGATCCGACGAAGAGAGCTTCAAGGCAAAGGACTCCAAGGTAGATGAGAGTGAGCGATTGTAACCCAAGATGGGGTAGCTCATAGGTAAACTTGGCCGAATGGCTAAGTCAAGTGTCGGATGCTCAACCAAAGGTTGGTTTGAGGTTTTATCCGACACAAGTCGACTGCTATAAGTAGTAGTCGACTGCTCTAGGTCGATTGGACTCGACCGATGTTCGACTGAATCATTTCTGGCCTAACAATCGACTTCTAGGGTTTGGTAGTCGACTGCTCGACCATCAGTCGACTACCAAGGGAATGTAGTCGATTGATCGAGGCAAGTTCGAGCATAGAAGGTTGTTCAGTCGAGTGATCACTTCGGTCACTCGATTGATGGCTCCATCAGTCTACTGATGGGGATGATCAGTCGACTGATGTGGGAGCCATTGGCTAGAAGCCAACGTGGATATGGCCATTGTGAGGCAACGACTACAAAAGCAGTCAACTGATGGTTGCATCAGTCGACTGCTCGGTGCCCAACGGGAAGAATGGCCTCTTCCCTATAAGAAGGGGCCTTGGGTCACTTGGGATGGTTAATGCTTAAACTCCAATCATACTCCAAAGTGCCCTAAATATTTTCTTCCCTCTTTCTTACTATTATTTCAATCATATTGTAAAGAGGGAGATTGTAAGAAAGGTTTACCTCCACCTAGCTTAGGGCAAAGGAGAGACTAGTGGATTTTGTTAGGCATTATTCACCTGGAACGAATCGGGTCGTGGACTAGCGGCAAGGGCCTTGATCCATGTTACGTCTTTGGTGTTTTCATTTTTTTCTCTTTATCTTTTTCATTAGCTTAATTGTTTTTGTTTAGCAAATATTCCACTGCACTAACTTTAATTATAGATGATTAAGAGAGAAATTTCCATCATTGTACACGAAGGGTTATTCACCCTCCTCAAGCTGGCACCGATCCTCCAATAGAACAGATCCACCAAGGGGTGTGCATCCATGATTTCCACCCTACCCAACCAAGTTGAAATCGAAGATAAAATTCCACCACAGCTTGAGGACCCTGGTGAATTTGTTATCCCCTGCTCAATTTATGGGGAAAGCTTCGATGAAGCATTGTGCAACTTGGGGTCATCAGTACGTTGTTAGTAATATATGAGAGATGTCCTAAGGCAATCGCCTTATGTATGAACCATTTATATAATAAATAAAGATTCACTATTTGAGTATACATATTTTCATGTATTTGATTGGATCTTAAACTCATCTACTGAATGTCCACGATATGATTCACAGCATGAGAGAATTTGTGATTGGATCACAACTAGTGAGTATCTCCACATGTGTAATTGTGATGTATCGAAATTATCCCTAGTCAATGAATTAATGGAATTGGATACCATCAATTCTGTCGAGACTAGCACAAGGTATACTCCTTGGTGTATCCAAGCAGCTGATTCTCACTGGCTGGAGACATTGTGATGTCCGGAGTTGATCGTGGATGCTAGTTATGGTAACTAGTTCATTGGAGTGACCAGCTGTAAGACTTCATATGATTCTCTGCATATATAGATATGTCAATGAAGTTCTTACTGTAGCATAAGTGCGATGTTCCTTTGACTTGCGGTATTGAAGTCATCTTGATCATGGAAACTTATGCTTTGACATCTTAAGCAAACATCTCCATGGAGATGTGGACCCGGGATGATTGGTTATAAGTCAAAGTGATCGAAGGTGTTTGAATAGCCTATAAAGGATTCACCACTCCTTACGAGGAGATGTATACCCATGGCCTCTCGTCGGATTGTTACTATTGTCTTTGGCCAAAGAATTACATGTTAAGAGTAAGGTACTCTTCGATACATGTGCAGTAACTAGAATCCGTAGGACGAGGAAATGATACTTGGGCTAGGTGTGACGTAGTCAGCCTAGTGAGGACTGACACTATGGACCATGTCGTGAACCAAGTGGGTATAAGATGAGTGAAGGGAATGGGGCACGATTCATTCGAGCTGCTGAAGGGTTTCAGAAATAGTTCTGGATCAACCGTTGATCTTTTCGGTTAATTGGGGATCGTGATGTACTACTAGGTGCCACTCATGATCATTCTATAATTAATGGTTAATTATAGACGGCCAACATAAACCGAGAACCTATTTGGTCACACGCACAACGAGCGTAATCCGAAAGATTTAAAACGAGCTTGAGAATGGGATTCTCAGACCGAGAGAAACTAGGTTTGGTTAGACCAAACAAGAAGCGAGCATGAAATCGTTTCAGTCACAATGGAAGCGTGGATGGGCCGTGTCTTATGAAGACATAATGGATGAACCAAAATGGTTTGGTTCTAATCCAATGGAGGAGAATAAACCAAAGGGTTTAGTTTATTTTAAACTAATGAACCAAAAGTTGGTTCGGTTCATTTTAACTTAAAATAAACCATCGTGGTTTGGTTTATTTTAACTTATATTAATGGAGCGGGTTAACGGGCCTCATGGTTATGATCCAATAACCATTAAGAGAATTAGTTCTCTATAAAAGAGGGCTTAAGGGATTGTTAAGCTCTAATCATAAAGCCTTAAACCTAGTTGCCGCCCACCCCATTGAAGGAGTCGGCGCCAACTCGATTGCCGCCCCCTCTTCTCCTCCAACCGGTGTCGTCGGTGATCTCCCTTGGGTGTGGCGATAAGGTGAGCACTTGGCTTCCCTTGGTTGGCCATTGCCTACTCCACTAAAGCTGTCCTGTTTTCTGGACAGCTTGTTTTCCTCTCGTCGGAGCGTCGTTTGGACGACGGTTAGAGCTCTGACAGCACCTAACTTACCGGGGATTCAATCTCCGGTAATCCTCTGAGGTGGAGGAAGAAGGATTCGTCAAACGGTTGACGAATACCTCTCCGGAGAAGCGAGTTTTGAGGACTCGTCTTTGGGTCCGAATTTGGATTCGGATCGTGATCATCTTTCGATTACGTCGTCTTCAACACGAGGCTAGTAACTCATACGAAGACGAAGCTCGTGGTTTAGCGAAGTCATCCTAAGGATACTCGGCGTGGATACGGATAGAGACGATTCTAGCGAGGATCGTTCCGGTTAATGCCGTTCCCGCTACACGTGATACGAAAGGTATACGTAGTTAAATTTCCTTTTATTGCAAAAATTTAAATTTATGGTTATGTCTACACATGTTGTACTATGCATGCGTGTGATGTGTGTGTTGTAATAAATGTAGATTTATTATTTTTATTTCTTCCGTTGTGCACATGTTTGCGAAACATGTTCGAACACACACTCGCCGCGGTGCCGGAAACCCAACAGTGGTATCAGAGCCAGGTTGTGTTTCGACATAATCGTAAAATGGTTTTGCAATAGTCATAATGTTATTTCTGAAAATTTTCTAATTTTGGAAATTTAGAAGTATTTATGGAAACTTTTCAATTTTGGAAAGTTTAGAAATATTTATGGAAATCTTCCACTTTTGGAAAGTTGGAAGTATTTATGGAAATTGATATTTTCCATAAATAAAATATTTGATTAGATTCTGGAAATTTATTTCCTAATTTAATCATGATTTGATTTGAGAAATCAAATCTTAAAATATTTTATTTCCATAAGTAATTTTGATGATTTAGGAAATTGGTTTCCTAAATTGATTTTCCTTAATCAACTAATTCCATAAATAAAATATGTGATTAGATTTGAAAATTTGTTTCCTAATTTAATCATGATTTGATTTGGGGAATCAAATCTTAAACATATTTTATTTCCATAAATAGTTATGACAAATAAGAAAATTATGTACATGACATAATTGTATGTCATGTAATTGCATTAGATGCATATCATTATGCCATGCGTGTCGTGACATGTAGATGTATGTCATGTATGTCATGCCATGTAGATAATAGTTATTTGCATGCAAAGAGGATGAGACATAAAAACCCTAACTCAATATTAAAGCCTACACCTTCCATTAATATGGTTAGAACCAGAGTTCCGTTTCTTGTTCGGGTTGTTGGACTCTCTCCAAGCCCGGCTCGAACCCGAACATGTTCAAACCATGGAATAGTTTAATACTAATATGGTAAGAGTCAGAGGTCAATTGTTAGCTTTGGTTGTTGGACTCTTTCCAAGCCGTGCTAATTGGTTGAATGCGCTCTAACCATATTAAAACTATTTCTCGATTAATGGGTTGGCTTTAACCTGGAGCATCGGCTTGTTGGACTCTCTCCAAGGTCGATGTAAAGGGAGGTGAAGTTGGGTGCAATGCATATGATGCATACTTGTTAATGTGTTAACAACCCGATGCATGTGTGAACATTTAGTTGATAGCACATTGTGATAGTTGCATATACGTGATATGAAATCGGTATAGTTGATACCTACCGTCGTAGTTATGAATGGCTTGTTGGACTCTCTCCAAGGTTGTTCATATCTATGATGGATATCAGCCCATTAGGAGATGGACCTACGATCTCCCGAAGTGATTTTGGGGTTTTTGAAATTCAAAAAATGAATGGGATTTATAAATGTATATTGATGCATTTTAAAATCATTTTCTCATATATGCTCGTTTTGTATTTCTAGGTCAATAAATTGATCATGACGTCTTTGAATTTGTGCACTATTTTGGATTCAAACAAACTGACTGGGCCTAACTTCCTGGATTGGCTTAGAAACCGGAGAATTGTTCTCAAGGCGGAAAAGCTAGCATATGTCCTTGAAGAGCCTCTTCCCAACCGTCCTAGGGATGATGCAACTCCAGACCAAATGTTGGTCTATCAGAAGCATGTGGCAGATTCTGATCTGGCGAGTTGCATCATGCTAGCGGCGATGGTACCTGAGCTGCAAAAGCAGCATGAGCATATGGATGCTAATACCATGGTCTTCCATCTTCATGAGTTGTTCGATGAGCAAGTGAGATCCGAAAGGTTCGAGGTCACTAGGCTCCTCTTCACCACGAAGATGCAAGAAGGTTCGTCTGTAGTGCAGTTTGTGCTAAAGATGAACGAGTACATCGAGCGGCTAGCTACCCTCGGGTTTGTGATGGATCATGAGTTAAGTATTGACTTAATTCTGCATTGTGTGCCCAAGAGTTTCTCACAATTTGTAATGAACTATCGGATGAACAAATTAGAATCCACCATTCCCAAGCTCCTCAATATGCTGAAGACTGTGGAGCCTTCTGTGAAGCATGAGGAGAAGGCGGTTCTGTTAGTCGATTCCTCAAGGAAAGGTTCTAAGAGGAAGGCAAAAGAATTGAAGAAAGGGAAGAACAAAAAGGAGAAGAAGGCAGAACCAGCGCAAAAGGGCACTTGCCATCATTGTGGCAAGGAAGGCCACTGGCGAAGAAACTGCAAGATTTATCTTGAGTCCATGAAGAAGAAGAAGGCATCCGATGCCCCATCCTCTTTAGGTATCTTCGTTATTGATTTTCATTCTATTTCCTTAGACACTTGGGTATTTGATACTGGGTGTGGCTCACATATATGTAATGACATACATGGGCTAAGGAATAGAAGAAGACTTGTCAGAGGGGAGTCAAATTTGCGAGTTGGCAATGGAGCAAAGGTTGCTGCGGTCGCCATCGGAACTTATTTACTGAAGCTCCCTAGTGGACTAGTCTTGGAACTGGACAATTGCTATCATGCTCCTTCTCTAATAAAGAACATTGTTTCTATTTCCTGTTTAAATAGAAATGGTTTCCATTTGACGTTTAGTAACAATTGTTGTTATATAACTTTGAATGGCGTACTTTATGGAACTGGAACTTTGAGTAATGGCATATATACGTTGGACATATCTAGTGACATTTTCAATATCGAAGCGAGCAACACGCATGCTCGAAAGGGTAATCAAATAGACTCCTATATGTGGCATTGTCGTCTTGGCCATGTAAGCAAGAAACTCATGTCCGAATTACACCGATGTGAAATTCTGGAATCGTTTGAATTGGATTTATACGATACATGCGAATCATGCTTAAAAGGCAAGATGACTAAGTTACCTTTTACTGGAAAAGGTGAATGAGTGGGAGAGTTACTAGGTCTAATACATACTGATGTATGTGGACCTATGTCAACTCAAGCTTTAGGAGGCTATAGCTACTTCATTACCTTCACCGATGATCACTCACGGTTTGGGTATGTGTTCTTGATGAAACACAAGTCTGAAGCCTTTGAAAGGTTCAAAGAATTCAGAAATGAAGTAGAGAAACAACATGACCAGAGTATTAAAATACTTCGATCGGATCGAGGTGGTGAATACTTAAGTCAAGAGTTTCTTGATTATCTAAGAGACAATGGCATATTGTCTCAATGGACTCCGCCCTATACACCACAAAGATAATGGTGTATCCGAGAGGCGAATCGACCTTGTTGGACATGGTCAGCCAATGATGAATCATGCAACTCTTCCCAAGTCCTTTGGGGCTATGCACTCGCATATTGCTTACTTGTTAAATGTAATGCCTACTAAGGTAGTCTCAACTACTCCATATGAGATATGGAATAGTAAGAAACCTCATGTATCTTACTTGAAGATATGGGGTTGTCCTCGCTTATGTGAAATGGATCAGACGTATACAAACTGGATGCTAAGTCTGATACATGTCTATTTATTGGATACCCTAAGGAAACAAGGGGTTACCAATTCTATCATCCTGTGGAACAAAAGGTGTTTGTTTCAAGGCATGCCGTGTTTCTAGAGAAAGAGTTTCTCTTGCAAGAAAACAGTGGGAGTGTCGTCGAGCTTGAGGAGGCTCGAGAGACTCAAATAGACATTGATGAGATACCTGGTGAAGCACAATAGCCGACAACTCATAGTGATGAGCAATCGGCTGGACCTATTGTAACACCACATCTTTGTAGATCTGGTAGAACACGCAATATTCCTGAGAGATATGGATTTCTCGTAAGTGAATCGAACGACGTGTTACTCATTGATGATGAGGAGCCTACCAGTTATGAAGAAGTGCTGACAAGTTCAGAAAGGGATAAGTGGCTTGATGCCATGAAGTCGGAAATGGATTCCATGTATGAAAACCAAGTTTGGAACTTGGTTGACCCACCTGAAGGCATAAAGCCTATAGGGTGCAAGTGGGTTTTCAAGAAGAAAACTGACATGGATGGTAATGTGATTACCTATAAGGCTAGATTGGTGGCGAAAGGATATCGTCAAAAGCAAGGTGTTGATTATGACGAAACCTATTCGCCTGTAGCTATGCTTAAATCCATTCGGATGCTCCTGGCCATAGCGGCTCATTATGATTATGAGATATGGCAGATGGATGTGAAAATAGCTTTCCTTAATGGAAACCTGCTCGAGGACGTGTATATGATACAACCTGAGGGTTTCACATCGGTTGATAAAACCAAGGTATGCAAATTGCGACGGTCCATTTATGGATTGAAGCAAGCATCCAGGAGCTGGAATATCCGTTTTGATGAGACAATCAAAAAGTTTGATTTCTCTCAAAATCCAGATGAACCTTGTGTGTACAAGAAGGTTAGTGGGAGTGCAGTCGTATTCCTAGTATTGTATGTCGATGACATACTACTTATAGGAAACGATGTTTCAATCTTACAAGGGCTAAGGTTTGGTTATCCAAGACATTCTCCATGAAAGACTGGGAGAAGCAACCTACATCCTGGGATTAAGATCTATAGAGATAGATCAAACGGTTGCTTGGTCTTTCGCAGCCTATATATAGATCGAAAAGCAAAGAGGTTTAGCATGTCGGAATCCAAGAAAGGTTTTCTACCCATCGTGCATGGGGATACACCTTCAAGTCTATGTGTCCGCGCACAGAAGACGAGAGGATTTTCATGAGTAAGATTCCCTATGCATCCGCAATAGGATCTATCATGTATGCTATGTTATGTACGAGGCCCGATGTATCGTATGCTCTGAGTGTCACGAGCAGATACCAGTCTGATCCAGGAATGGATCATTGGGTGGCTGTTAAGACGATCCTTAAGTACTTGAGAAGAACTAAGGATGTGTTCCTAATATATGGAGAAGGGTACATGGTGATACGTGGGTATACGGATGCCAGCTCCAGACAGACAAGGATGATTCCATGTCTCAGTCTGAGTATGTATTCACTGGGAATGGAGGCACAATAAGTTGGAAAGGTTCCAAGCTTGACACTATAGCGGATTCTGCCACTAAGGCAGAATACATTGCAGCTTTGGAAGCAGCAAAGGAAGTGGTTTGGATCAAGAAGTTCATCTCTGAACTTGATGTGGTCTCATCAATGATCCAAACATGTGCTTCGCCGCTATCATCTTATCAGAGAGATCATCAGTAGGAACGAAATACAAATCGAGAAAATTCCCACTGAAAGGAACTTAGCGGATCCTTTGACTAAAGCATTACCTCAAAGTAAGTTTGAGGGTCATGTTAGAGCTTATGGTATTGGATACCGTAGCGATTGGCATTAGGCCAAGTGGGAGTCTGTTAGTAATATATGAGAGATGTCCTAAGGCAATTGCCTTATGTATGAACTATTTATATGATAAATGAAGATTCACTATTTGAGTATACATATTTTCATGTATTTGATTGGATCTTAAACTCATTTATCAATGTCCACGATACGATTCACAAAGATGAGAGAATTTGTGATTGATCACAACTAGTGAGTATCTCTACATGTGTAATTGTGATGTATCGAATTATCCTAGTAGATGAATTGATGGATTGGACACCATCAATTCTATTGAGACTAGCACGAGGTTATACTCCTTGGTGTATCCAAGCAAATTGATTCTCACCGGCCGAGACATTGTGATGTCCGAGTTAATCGTGGATGCTAGTTATGGTAACTAGTTCATCGAGTGACCAGCCGTAAGACTTCATATGGTTCTCTGCATATATAGATATGTCAATGAAGTTCTTACTGTGGCTTAAGTGCGATGTTCCTTTGACTTGCGGTATTCAAGTCATCTTGATCATGGAAACTTATGCTTTGACATCTTAAGCAAACATCTCTAAGGAGATGTGGACCCGGGATGATTGGGTATAAGTCGAAGTGATCGAAGGTGTTTGAATAGCCTATAAAGGATTCACCACTCCTTGCAAGGAGATGTATACCCATGGCCTCTCGTCGGATTGTTACTAAAGTCTTTGGCCAAAGCATTACATATTAAGAGTAAGGTACTCTTTGATACATGTGCAGTAACTAGAATCCGTAGGACGAGGAAATGATACTTGGGCTAGGTGTGACGTAGTCAGCCTAGTGGGGACTGACACTATGGACCATGTCCTGAACCAAGTGGGTATAAGATGAGTGAAGGGAATGAGGCACGATTCATTCGAGCTGCTGAAGGGTTTCAGAAATAGTTCTGGATCAACCGTTGATCTTTTCGGTTAATTGGGGATCATGATGTACTGCTAGGTGCCACTCATGATCGTTCTATAATTAATGGTTAATTATAGATGGCCAACATAAACCGAGAACCTATTTGGTCACACGCACAACGAGCGTAATCCGAAGGATTTAAAACGAGCTTGAGAATGGGATTCTCAGACCGAGAGAAACTAGGTTTGGTTGGACCAAACATAAAGCTAGCATGAAATCGCTTCACGCAATGGAAGCGTGGATGGGTCCGTGGTCTTATGAAGACATAATGGATGAACCAAAATGGTTTGGTTCTAATCCAATGGAGGAGAATAAACCAAAGGGTTTGGTTTATTTTAAACGAATGAACCAAAAGTTGGTTCGGTTCGTTTTAACTTAAAATAAACCATCATGGTTTGGTTTTTTTTTAACTTATATTAATGGAGCGGGTTAACGGGCCTCATGGTTATGATCCAATAACCATTAAGAGAATTAGTTCTCTATAAAAGAGGGCTTAAGGGATTGTTAAGCTCTAATCAAAAAGCCCTAAACCTAGTTGCCGCCCACCCCTTTGAAGGAGTCGGCGCCAACTCCATTGCCACCCCCTCTTCTCCTCCAACCGGCGTCTAGAAGGAGCTTTCCTTCCCCCTCGCCGGTGTCGAGCTGCTGCCGGTTGGTGCTCCGGTGATCTCCCTTGGGTGTGGCGATAAGGTGAGCACTTGGCTTCCCTTGGTTGGCCGGCGCCTACTCCACCAAAGCTGTCCAGTTTTCTGGACAACTTGTTTTCCTCTCGTCGGAGCATCGTTTGGACGACGGTTAGAGCTCCGACAGCACCTAACTTACCGGGGATTCGATCTCCAGTAATCCTCTGAGATGGAGGACGAAGGATTCGTCAAACGGTTGACGAATACCTCTCCGGAGAAGCGAGTTTTGAGGACTCGTCTTTGGGTCCGAATTTGGATTCGGATCGTGATCATCTCTCGATCACGTCGTCTTCAACACGAGGCTAGTAACCCGTACGAAGACGATGTTGGTGCAGTGGGCACCAAAGTCGAACCGGTATTTTGATTATGGCAAAAGGCTCAAGAGTTAAGGGTATATTTGTTATCTTACGAGCTCAATTAAGTGTGCAGAAATGCTAAAGTTGAGCGGAAGGTCTGCGACACCCGGTGGGAACCGAGGTGGTCGGGCAACGCCAGAGGGACTTCGGAGGAAGCCGAGGTACTCGGGTGAAGACCGGAAGCGAGGCTACAAGGTAAGCTCGTGTGAAAGCGAAGCAAGGTCGTTAAGCGTAGATCCGACCCAATACCTCCAATGGAAGGTCTAGGTCGAGATCAGATGGTTAGAACCATCGTACTTTATATTTTAAGCTAACTTGTACTGCAGTCCAAAACCCTTTGACTACAGTCAACTGCTAGTCAAGTTCCAGCCTCGAGAAGAGCTCGAATTTCAAGGGGGTGAATTTGGACTTGACTCGTGTTTTGATACAAAGGGTGATGTGGCATCAAGGTGGACATCCAAACCATCACCAAGCTTCCTTGTGGTGGACGCCCAAGATAAGGTGAGTTGGCACAAGATGGTTGGCTCCCATGATGTGGCACAAGTTGAATAGCTCCAACAAGTTGGCGCCCAAGGAGGTTGGAGGTGGCACAAGGTGGTTGGATGAAACACCTCATCCTCAAGTTGGCGCCCAAGGAGGTTGGAGGTGGCACAAGGTTGTTGGATGAAACACCTCATCCTCAAGTTGGCGCCCAAGGAGGTTGGAGGTGGCACAAGGTGGTTGGATGAAACACCTCATCCTTGAGTTGGCGCACAAGAAGGTTGGAGGTGGCACAAGGTGGTTGGATGAAACACCTCATCCTTGAGTTGGGATAAGAACCTCACCTTGGACACTACCTATGTCTAAATTCATAGATCAATATCCATAAATAGACATGTTCAAGCCAAGCAAAATACAAGAATTCAAGAGCTCTCAACACGCCGTCGTAACGCCGCTACTACTACTCACATTTGCTACGACGAAGTGCCGCCGACAACGAAAGCTACATCTTCTACTTATAAGAGTTGTCGGTATATTTATTTAAGTTCTACTTCTTTAAATTGTCTTTGTGCTTTAATCGTAACAAGGAAAGGGGAGTGTCCCTTTGCCTTGATTTCTTTTTGTAATCGTTGCTCCTACTTCCAACGAAGAGGAGTGGTTTTAGTGAATTGCCCTCCGTACGTGATCAAGGATCACTAGGGCCGTGGATTAGCAATCGAAAGATTGTGAACCACGTAAAAATATCTTGGCTACTTTATATTTCCGCTGTGCATTCTCTACTTGCTTTTTACTTATTGCAAAAGTTTTTAACGACACCGTATCGCTATTCACCCCCCCCTCTAGCGACACTTTCGATCCAACAATTGGTATCAGAGCCGGGGGCGCTAAGATTCGGTGAAACCACCAATCTAGCTTTGTTTTTCTTTTTTTTTTACAGATTTTTTTATTTATTTATTTCTGTTTTCGTATAATTATTTCACTTGCTTATCTTCTCCTACATATAGAATTGCATTAGAGGCTTTAGGATCCGGATAAGGTTGTCCTTCGGGTTAGATCCCGAGTAAGGTTGTCCTCCGGAACTTCAACGACATTCGCATTTGATTGTTTATTTCTTTTTGCAAGTTACATTTTATATATCTTTTTTTACTTCCCGCACTACTAATCCAAGACGAAAGTCTTGGAATATTCTTTCCGTGTGTGTTTTGCAAGATTCTTTTCGTCGTTCTTCTTCTTGTTTTTAAATGGCCCATCTCGAAGGGTTTAGCACTACCCCCGTTTTACAACGGTAATGACTTTCGTTATTGGAAGGGTCTGATGGAATGCTTTCTTAAAACCCAAATCGAGATGTGGATCGTAATCCAAACCGGTTTCACACTTCCTATTAATGAAGATGGTGAATCTTTGGGTTACGATCAATGGTCAAATTCCATGAAAAAACAAGTAGAAGCCGATGCCAAGGCAACTCAAATCTTGCAATGTGGGTTGTCCAAGGAAGAGTTCAACCGCGTCGGCCCCTTCATTAGTGCAAAGGACTTATGGACCAAGCTAGTGGAACTACACGAAGGCACCGACGACACGAAGGTATGTAAAAGAGATTTACTTTTAAATAAATTGTATAACTTGAAAATGCAGGAAAACGAGACCGCAACTCAACTACATGCTCGTATCCAAGACATCGTCAACCAACTCCATGCCATCGGACAAAAGGTCGAGGATCGCGACCTTATCAGGTATTCTCTTAACTCGTTTCCTAGGACCACCTTGTGGGCATCCATGGTCGATGCCTACAAGGTCTCCAAGGACCTTTCTAAGATTAGGTTAGATGAATTGTTTTTGGAACTTGAATTACATGAGCAAACTAACGTGGTCCAGGCCGAGAAGAGTATTGCGTTAGTTGCAGGTTCCAAGAAGAAGAAGCCCCCAAGCAAGCCACCCTCAGAGGAAGAAGACGATATCCAAGCTCTAATGGCCAAGCCGACCGAGCACGACTCCGAAACCAAAGAAGAGTCCGAGTCCGAATCCGATGATGAGCTTCCATTCAAGACAAGCCACGGATCCGTATCCGGTTCAAAAGAATCATTAAGGGTAAGTCGGTCGTTACTTAATACTTTGTATGGTGCAATTAAATTTTTAAATAAGAAACTAGCTAAGTCCTAGTCCAAGGTCGAGACCCTAATTGAGGAGGTTAACCTTCTCAAACATGAGGTCTCCCTAACCTCTTCGACTACTCGTATTCAAGAGGAGGACTCAACCTGCTGAAAAGCTTGAAGTTGAGAACTCGCTTGAAAACACAAGTCAAGACCTTAGGAACACGTTGGAAAGGTTCACTTTGGGATCCAAGGGACTTGACCTCTTACTTGATCACAAAGGGCCGTGTACAACAAGGCCGGACTCGGGTTTAACTCAAATACAACCAATAAGTCATATATGTCTATAGTAAACCAACATAAGAAAAATGTCCAAGCATGGGTCCCTAAGACCACTTTGATTTCAACTTTAGGATCTAACATGTATTGGGTTCCCAAGGACCAAATTCACTATGTGAATAGACCCACTCGATTCAATGGTCCAGGAGGAGCCAATACAAAATGTATTTTTGTTAAGTCTTAGAAATTGCATGCTTAGTTTTTCCTTTATTTTTAGAATGGTTAGATAGGACTCATAACCAACTAAAATCTGCGAAAAGATTGAGCCTCGGGAGCCTCTTTCAAAAATAAATCAACTAAAATCCTTTAAAAGATTGAGCCTGGGAGCCTCTTTTCAAAAATAACTAGTTAGACCAAGATCTAGTCTCAAGTAAGTCGAGTTATCAATTTCTTGAAATTAGTTTTGTCTAAGGAAGTGGTCGTTGTTCCGATCAAAGAAGGCCTCGTGCCTCGCCACGACTGAAGCTAATCTCTTGAAAAGATTACTTGATGAGCTTAGACTAAATCCGAATCTAACCTAATGTTGGTTAATTTAAATTCATTAAAATTAATCAAGTAAAATTGAAAGTCATCTCACAATAATAACACATAGGAATAACATGTTTTGATCATGTAGATATTGGTGAGATGATTTAGGTTTAAAAACTTACAAACAACCCTTTAGTAATTCCATTGATCCTACACATAAGAGTCGAAGAAACCATTAATATAGTTTTCGACGAAGGACACGAACCCGTTCAATCCTTAACAAAACCAACTAGCAAATCAACTTATAGCGATCCCGACTCTGATCTTGAACTTGAATCTCGTCCTAACCCAAGTCATCCTATCGACCAAGTGATAGATGACTCTAACCCAAGTCAAACTAGAACTCACCCAAGTCATCCTATCGACCAAGTGATAGATGACCCTAACCCGAGTCACACTAAGACTCAAACAAATCATCCTATCAATCAAGTTATAGGTGATCCAAATTTAGGGGTTCGAACTAGAACTTCATATCGAAACCTTAGTCAAATCTCGTTAATTTCCAAAATCGAACCCAAAACTATTGAACAAGCACTTCTTGATCCCGACTGGATTATTGCTATGCAAGAAGAGCTAGCTCAATTCACTAGAAATGAAGTCTGGGAATTAGTACCACCACCTAAAGAAAAATCAATTATTGGAACAAGGTGGGTATTTCAAAATAAACTTGATGATAAAGGTGAAGTAGTTAGAAATAAAGCTAGGTTAGTCAAAAAGGGTTTAGTCAAGTCGAAGGTTTAGATTACGATGAGACCTACGCCGGTAGCTGACTAGAGTCCATCCGAATGTTGTTAGCATATCGCACATCGAGGTTTTAAATTGTTTCAAATGGATGTCAAGTCAGCATTATTGAATGTATACATTAAGGAATAAGTTTACGCTACCAACCTCCGGATTCGAAAATCTAGATAAACTCGACCATGTCCTTAGACTTAAGAAAGCCCTATATGGACTCAAACAAGCCACAAGATCTTGTTACGAAAGGCTTTCGATCTATCTTAAGTCCAAAGGATTCAACCAAGGTTTAGTCGAACCAACCTTATTCGTAAAATCCGTTGGAAAAGAAATCTTTATAGCCCAAATCTATGTAGATGATATAATTTTGGAACTACCAACTCGATCCTCGCTAAACGAATTCATCTCACTTATGGAAAGTGAATTTGAAATGAATTTAGTGGGAGAGTTAAGTTTCTTCTTAGGTTTACAAATTAAACAAACTAAAGATGGAATATATTTACATCAACAAAAATATACTAAGGACTTAATAAATCGATTTGGAATGCAAGATGCTAAAATAATCAATACACATATGGCAACTAATGTTAATATAAACGAAGATGTAGAAGGAAAACCCGCTGACCTAAAAATACTATAGCGCAATAGAAGTCTCCTATACTTAACCGACATTTTATTTAGGTTACAAACCTGCCAAGGAGTCTCACCTAACCCTAGTCATCCTTAGATATCTAAAGGGCACGCTAAACGAGGTATTTGGTACCCCTAGATCTACCGAGTTTAATCTAATCATCTCTCGACCGATGCTAGTAGTAAACTCGATAGAAAGAGCACGAGTGGTTGTTGTCAAATCCTACGAGTCTAGTGAGTTGGTGCGAGCAGAGCGACATTGCGTTGCCTTATCTACCACCGGCCGAATACGCGCGATGGGTGAGTGTGTCTCACCGTGGATGAAGCACACTCTCAAGACTTTAGCTTAATCTTTAACAACATTAAAACCTACATAGATATCATTAGTTAATTTAACTTAACTAAAACTCAAATATGTCATTCTAGTACAAAACTTATAGAAGTTAAACTCCACTTCATTAGGGAACATGTAACTAATGGAACTATACAAATAGAGTATGTTGAGTCCAAATCAAACCTAGCGGACATCTTCACCAAACCACTACCCGGTCAATTTAGTTTATTAAGACGAAAGTTAGGTATGTGCGTAATAGAGTAGGATTTAAATTTTTCTATATATGTACTCTACTTTTGCTTCTTTTATGAAATTAGCCTAAGTCTTACCTTAGAAATCATATACCTATAGATTTAAGGAGCTAACACATCTCACAACACATAGGACTAATGTGTTTGTGTACTTAGCCACGTAGACTGGGCGTGAGATGTTAGGACCTTACTCCCGGTTCCACGTAGATTCAAAGCATCGACATGAACCATGGAGTATAATTATTTAAAATTAATCAACTCCTTCAAGACTTATTGATCATTCTATATCAATCAAGTCCAACCGGAGTTGTACATTTTAGATGAACATATTTTCAAGCTTATTATTATTTTAAAAAAAAAAAAATATATATATATATTTATATTGGGAACTTGCTTGGACTTACAAACCTTAAAATATATTTACAAACTTTTTGAGTTAAGGCAAAAGGGGGAGAAAGTCACAAAAGTAAGGAAGAAAGTAAACAAAATTATTACCTTTTATATTAAGTAATTCCGTTTACTTAAGCAACTATTAAGGGGGAGTAAAAATTATTTTTCAAGAACTCACCTTCGGTCAAGGGGGAGGTTACCTCAAAGGGGAGAACTTGAAACAATAATATTTCTCACTCATGCTTAATCTTTATGCTAGCTCACTCATGCTTAATCATTATGCTAGCTCATTCATATTTAATCATTATGCTAGCTCATTCATATTTAATCTTTATGCTAGCTCATTCATGCTTAATCATTATGCTAGCTTACTGTTATGCTTAATTTTTCCTTAACTTTTGTGTCGGTTTGCCATGAATCAAAAAGGGGGAGATTGTTGAGTGCGATGGGCACCAAAGTCGAACCGTATTTTGATTATGGCAAAAGGCTCAATAGTTAAGGGTATATTTGTTATCTTACGAGCTCAATTATGTGCGTAAATGCTAAAGTTGAGCGGAAGGTGCGACACCCGGTGGGAACCGAGGTGGTCGGGCAACGCCAGAGGGACGGAGGAAGCCGAGGTACTGGGTGAAGACCGAAGCGAGGCTACAAGGTAAGCTCGTGTGAAAGCGGGCAAGGTCGTTAGCGTAGATCCGACCCAATACCTCCAATGGAAGGTCTAGGTCGAGATCGATGGTTAGAACCATCGTACTTTATATTTTAAGCTAACTTGTATCAGCCCAAAACCCTTTGACTACATCAATCGCTAGTCAAGTTCCAAACCTCGAGAAGAGCTCGAATTTCAAGGGGTGAATTTGGACTTGACTCGTGTTTTGGTACAAAGGGTGATGTGGCATCAAGGTGGACATCCAAACCATCACCAAGCTTCCTTGTGGTGGACGCCCAAGATAAGGTGAGTTGGCACAAGATGGTTGGCTCCCATGATGTGGCACAAGTTGAATAGCTCCAACAAGTTGGCGCCCAAGGAGGTTGGAGGTGGCACAAGGTGGTTGGATGAAACACCTCATCCTCAAGTTGGCGCCCAAGGAGGTTGGAGGTGGCACAAGGTGGTTGGATGAAACACCTCATCCTCAAGTTGGCGCAAGGAGGTTGGAGGTGGCACAAGGTGGTTGGATGAAACACCTCATCCTTGAGTTGGCGCACAAGAAGGTTGGAGGTGGCACAAGGTGGTTGGATGAAACACCTCATCCTTGAGTTGGGATAAGAACCTCACCTTGGACACTACCTATGTCTAAATTCATAGATCAATATCCATAAATAGACATGTTCAAGCCAAGCAAAATACAAGAATTCAAGAGCTCTCAACACGCCGTCGTAACGCCGCTACTACTACTCACATTTGCTACGACGAAGTGCCGCCGACAACGAAAGCTACATCTTCTACTTATAAGAGTTGTCGGTATATTTATTTAAGTTCTACTTCTTTAAATTGTCTTTGTGCTTTAATCGTAACAAGGAAAGGGGGAGTGTCCCTTTGCCTTGATTTCTTTTTGTAATCGTTGCTCCTACTTCCAACGAAGAGGAGTGGTTTTAGTGAATTGCCCTCCGTACGTGATCAAGGATCACTAGGGCCGTGGATTAGCAATCGAAAGATTGTGAACCACGTAAAAATATCTTGTCTACTTTATATTTCCGCTGTGCATTCTCTACTTGCTTTTTACTTATTGCAAAAGTTTTTAACGACACCGTATCGCTATTCACCCCCCCCCCCCTCTAGCGACACTTTCGATCCAACAGACGAAGCTCGTGGCTTAGCGAAGTCATCCTAAGGATACTCGGCATGGATACGGATAGAGACGATTCTAGCGAGGATCGTTCCGGTTGATGTCGTTCCCGCTACACGTGATACGAAAGGTATACGTAGTTAAATTTCCTTTTATTGCAAAAATTTAAATTTATGGTTATGTCTACACATGTTGTACTATGCATGCGTGTGATGTGTGTGCTGTAATAAATGTAGATTTATTATTTTTATTTCTTCCGCTGTGCATATGTTTGCGAAACATGTTTGGACACACTCGCCGCGGTGCCGGAAACCAAACATACGTGTGATGCCCTATGCATACTATTTGAAAATGGGACTGAATGAGATCCAATCAACGAACCTTGGTATTCGTGATGGGGCAAATCAAAGGTACTCACGATGCTAGCACATGTGCCTGCAGTCATTGAGAATTTCATGATATACACGGATTTTATTATACTCGACACAGGACCAAATCCCCAGAAATCCATCATTTTGGGAAGACCCTTTCTGGCGACTGCGAGAGCATTTATAGACATAAAGGCACACAAGATCTCTTTGGAGGTAGACGGGTAGATCATCATCTTCAATCTGTCAGAGTGTAGAGCCACCTGTTGGGATGTATACTGAAAAGTCTACCTTTTGTATGAACATCTTTTGAAATAAGAATCACATGATCATTGTTTGCATATTTTTATGGCTATGCATATTGTCTAATACATTACATTGTAGATAACATGGTGTGTAGTGTCACACGGGAGATCATGTTATAGGTTCTTTGTAAAGTATAAGTAAAGGCTCACAATCGAGATGACTTTGGACAAACCATTGGAATGGTTGTAGTGTGACTTGGGATTGGTTTGTCTTGACCATAGAATCACACTAGTGCACTTTGTGTGAATTGAGCAGGACATATTTAGAGTTGATTCGATTTATTGCTGACTACATAATCGAATCAGACCTCAGATATTATATTGTACATACTCTTAATCCCGATATAATAACGGGCACATATACTTAGTATTCATCTCTTTGATTTACCAATGGGCGAGATTTATAGATTAAATCGATAGGCTCGGTAAGTTGGGAGATGATATTATTTATATGGTGTGTCATTGATTATAGGAGGAAACCGTGTCCTATATATTAGGATGATGATGTCCCCTTGAGGAGCTCATAAGGTTCATCATGTAAACCCTGCAAGTGGACTTGGTCCGGCACGATGAAAAGGTTGAGTGGTACTACTCATGGAGTTAGATGTTGATTAATTAATGGTCAGTAAATTAATTAATCGACGGACATTCTAGATCTTAAACAGGGGGAGAAAATGTACAAATAATATATGGAGCCCATAGTATCTTATGGGGTTGGTGAGGTAGATCAATGATAATCCTTTAGTGGATTGGATTATCATTAATGGATCGGACTTTATGTGGGCTTGATCCAAGGGTGGCCAAGATCCAACTCCTCCTCATGGTCCCAATTGTAGCCTATTAAAACCTCATGAAGCTTAGATCCAATGGATAGAAACAAAACTCTAGATCCAAAGGTAGAGATTAAATCTCTAAGATCCGATGGTTGAGATTAAATCTCTAGATCCGACAGTTGAGATTAAATCCCTAGAACCAATGGTGGAGATTAATACAAGACTAATCCCTAAACTCTATAAAAGGAGGCTTAGGGTTGGCGTGGAGGTTAATTAGAGAAGCTAGGGTTTTTGGAGGTTGGCGGCAAGAAGCAAGGGCTAGGGTTTGGAGCATTGGCGGCACCAAATAAGGAAACAACTTCCTTATTTTTCTTCTTCCTCAAGCTTGCCGGCGCCCATTGAAGCCCTTCCGGCCCTTAGATGGCATCCAAACTCCCTCTTCTCCTTCTCCTTGGCTGGTGGAAACAAGATTTAGGGCTTTCCCTTGGTGTCTTGGCCGGTTTCCACCCTAATCTCCTCTTCCTTCTTGGCCGGCGGCAAGCTCTAAAATTTGGATGTTGGTGGTTGGTTGAAAGAAGAAAAGGAGCTTTGTTTCTATTCTTCCTCTTGCTCGGAACGAGCAAGGAAGGAAGATTTGCGATCTAGGAGCTTCAAGTTTTGGTAGATCGTCACCCACACGACGTCCGCAAGGAGGAAGGTCATACATTAGAAGATCGAGAGGTATATCGATTCTTTATTCTCTTTTGTAACATGTTTGTTTTTGTTTTTCAATTATGAGCATAATATATTCTATATGTGGCTAAATAATACTTGGATCCCAAACATAAACACGAAAGTCGGCGATCCGGACATTGTCTATTCCGCGGCTTCTCGTAGAATAGAGGTTGGTCACTTGAACAACAAGTTTGTTCAAGTGACCTCTCTAAACGAATAACACGACGATGACTTAGTTGTTTGGGCAATCCCTTTTGTCTAGGATTAAATTTTTTTAATCCGGGGACATTGATTGAATCACCATGAACAAGCGACCGAGGTGAAGTGGGAAGCGAAGTTTCCCCTCACGAACTCGAAAAGCTAAAAACCTACAATTGGTATCAGAGTCAAGGTTTCCGGTTTTGTGTGTTTAGGATTTAGTTACTATTATGCATTTTTCCATATATTATATGTGCCGGATAATAGTAGGATATGCGTAGGTTAACTCATTGGTTGCAGGCATAATATCCGACTATTATGGACATATGTGTGTATGTGATTGTATGTGTTTATTTTGTTGAATCCTCGCGGTTGACGAGGCTAGTATTTAATTTTTTGTAAATTAGATACGGCATTGTTTAGCCACTCTTTTTATTTTAGTTTACTTTTGATCTAGATTTCATTTACACTCCCTCGTGGAGTATAGGATCGATGGATGTAAATTAAAATAGATTTTAGTCTTGGCTCGGATCTCCGGATGGCTCGTACATGGCGTAGGAGCGGACGAGAATGCGATGCGACGGGAGACATATTGAAGACAAAAGCCATAATAGTTGGAAAATAATTTATTTTTCATATTTATTACTTATTGTTTGATATGCATGTCGTAGGCTAGAAAATTTCTCATTTTCAAATTACTAAGTGGGAGAGGGATATTTTTAGAAATTCCCATGGCCTCCATTACGATTTGACAAGTGATGCAAACAAACTTGCGCATCGGCTCTGAGTACCTTCCTCCCCATCGCATGAGTTTGTTTACGGATCACAAGGTCAAATATGGTTATAGGGAATTATTAAGGATCGTGTGTACTTCTCCAACGGAAGGCACATAACCCGAGATAATTACCTTAGTACCGAGTAATGGTGAATACTTAGATACAAATATAAGTATCCTCCCCATCGGAGTCACTACTTTTATTTGTAGGGCCAAAGAGGAACCAACTATTGATTTTAGTTGTCAAAAAGTTTGGTTGACAAGATAGTAAAATTAATGGGTAAAACCTCCTCTTACAAATGTAGAATTCGTATACGTCCACACTATCGTGGCATACGATATTCTCGGTGTTTTGAGGTGTTGGTTGATTTTAAAATTTTATTGTTTGAGGAATCAATAATTTTTTGAAATCTAATGTTTTGATCTATGTGATTCTTAGGTTTTCTTTCAAAATGACTTTCAACCCGCTTGATGTGATACTGAAAGAGAATAAACTTACTGGACCCAACTATGTTGATTGGAAGAGGAATCTAGGCATTGTCTTGACTGCTGAGGAATACAAATATGTATTCCTCGAAGAGAGACCTCCTAAGCCTGCAGGTGATTCTGGGGAAAAGGAGAGAGAGAGTTATAAGAAGTGGATAAAGGCCGATGAGATGGCGCGATGTTACATTTTGGCATCTATGTTAACTGTACAACAACATCAGCATCAAGCCATGCCCACTGCTTATGACATAATGCTCAATCTCAAAGAGCTTTTCGGACACCAGAATCAGGCTGCGAGGCAGGAAGTTATGAGGAACTTGATGACGACCACCATTATCGAGGGAACACCCGTAAGGAATCCTGTTCTCAAGATGATGGCACATTTGAATGAGATGGAGGTCCTTGGAGCTGAGATCGATGAGGAAACCTGTGTCGATATATCTCCACTCTACCTAGGAGTTTTGAGTAGTTTCGCCTGAACTACAACATGAACAAGAGGTTGTATTCGTTGGCGGAACTTCTGACAGAACTCCAAGCGGCAGAGGGGCTATTTCGTCAGAGTTCTCAGGCACATGCCATGGTGACCCAAAAGGTTTCAACTTCTAAGCCGAAAGGAAAGAAGAAGAAGAAACAAACTGGGGCAAAGGTGGTGGGAGGTACTCAGGGAGGAGTGAAGAAGCTGAAAGGCAAGTGCTTCTCTTATAAGCAGACTGGACACTGGAAGAAGGACTGCCCCAACCATAAGAACAAAGGTATATCTTTTCGTCTAGTCGTTGAAACATGTTTAGCAGTGTTATCTACTGGCACCTGATTTTTAGATACGGGAGTCACTTATCATGTCTGTAATACTTTATAGGGGTTCTAGGAAACTAGAGGCCGAGGGGAGATTATCGTACTTGGGGCGATGCCACGAAGGTGGGTGATTCAAAGTGAGAGACATTCATTTATCTTTTGAGAAGAATAAAGTTTTGGTTCTTAAGAATTGCCTTTATGTACCCTTATTTAGAAAGAATTTAATTTCGGTTTCTAAATTGTTTATGGATGGATATTCTATTTCTTTTAATGACAGAGTTGTTATAAGAAGGAATAGGGACATTATCTGTTCAGGTGCATTGATAGGAAATTTATACACACTTGAACCAAAAGCTCCCACGATGCATATTGAAATTAATAACTCATCTTCTAATTCCAATAAGAGAAAAGAACCTTCGAAGATGAACCAAACATATCTTTGGCATCTTAGGCTTGGTCATATTAACCTAAGCAGAATTCAAAGGTTGATAGCTGATGGACCTCTGGGTTCATTAGTGGTGGAGGATTTCCCAACCTGTGAATCTTGCTTGGAGGGTAAAATGACCAAGAGGCCTTTTAAGGCCAAGGGGTATAGAGCCAAAGATGTGTTAGAATTGGTTCATTCTGATTTGTGTGGTCCTATGTCTATCCAGGCTAGAGGTGGTTTTGAGTATTTCGTCTCTTTTATAGACGATTACTCGAGATATGGATACATTTACCTGATGCGCCGCAAGTCTGAATGCTTTGACAAGTTCAAAGAATTCAAGACTGATGTGGAGAAACGTCAAGGTAAAAGTATCAAGACACTACGATCTGATCGTGGTGGTGAGTACCTCTTGGGAGAGTTTAGGAACTACTTATCAGAGGCTGGGATTCAATCCCAATTGACTGCACCTGGCACACCCCAACAGAATGGTGTAGCAGAGCGAAGGAATAGGACTCTTATGGAGATGGTTAGATCGATGATGAGTTATTCTGAGTTGCCAGATTCGTTCTGGGAATATGCTCTAGATACGCAGGTGTACATTCTGAACTTAGTTCCATCTAAATCAGTGCCTTCTACTCTCACGTTGTGGGTGAAAGCCTAGTCAAAGACATATTCGGATATGGGGGAGTCCAGCACATGTGCTGAAGGCAAATGCTGGTAAGTTTGAACCTCGTACAAAAGTACGGATGTTCGTTGGCTATCCTAGAGGAATGAAGGGTGGTTTGTTTTATAGTCCTAGAGATTAGAGCGTGATCGTCAGCACGAATGCCATATTTCTCGAGGAAGACTATGTGATGAGCCACAAGCCCAAAAGTAAAATTGTTCTGGAGGAATTAAAAGGGGAAGTCACTTCTTTAGTACCACCAGTACAAGAAGATATACCACATGTCATCAGCGTGTCGTCACAGAGGATACACAGGTGATGCCTCATCGTAGTGGAAGGGTTGTGAGACAGCCTGATAGATTCATGTTCTTGGGAGAATCTTCTGATTTGGTCCCTGGCGAACATGAACCTGATCCCTGGACATATGACAAGGCAATCCAAGATAAAGATGCAGTATCTTGGCAAAGTGCAATGAATGATGAGATTGAATCTATGGATTCAAATCAGGTCCGGGAGCTAGTAGAACCACCCGATGGTGTAAAAACCATTGGATGCAAGTGGATCTACAAGAGAAAGAGAGGAATAGATGGGAAGGTTGAGACCTTCAAAGCGAGGCTTGTTGCGAAGGGGTATACTAAAAAAGAGGGTATCGATTATGAGGAGACCTTTTCGCCAGTAGCCATGCTTAAGTCTATCCGGATTCTCTTATGCATAGCAGCTCATATGGATTATGAGGTGTGGCAGATGGATGTCAAGACAGCTTTTCTTAATGGAAGTCTTGAGGAAAACATCTATATGAAGCAACCAGAGGGATTCATTGCTAAAGGCAAAGAGCATCTTGTGTGTAAGCTTAATCGGTCCATTTATGGATTGAAGCAAGCTTCGAGGTCTTGGAATATCCGCTTTGATGAGGTAATCCAGTCTTATGGATTTATTCAAAGTCCGGATGAGTCTTGTGTATACAAGAGATGTGACAGAAATGTAGTGGTATTTCTTGTACTGTACGTAGATGACATTTTGTTGATTGGCAACAACATCAAGGTGTTATCGGACGTAAGGGTATGGTTGTCCAAACAGTTTGATATGAAAGACTTGGGAGAGGTGCGACACATCCTTGGGATCAAGGTTATAAGGGATCGCAGGAAAAGGATGTTGTGTTTATCCCAAGCTTCATACATAGACACGATTATGGATCGTTTTAGCATGCAGAACTCCAAGAAGGGTTTTCTACCTTTCAGGCATGGACTTCCTTTATCTAAGGAGATGTGTCCTAGAACATCTGAGGAGATAGAGGAGATGAAGGCGATTCCTTATGCGTCGGCGGTAGGAAGCCTCATGTATGCGATGCTATATACGAGACCAGATATCTGCTATGTCATGGGCATGGTCAGCAGATATCAGAGTAATCCAGGACAGGGACATTGGACTGCGGTAAAGCATATATTGAAGTACCTGAGAAGGACTAGGGATTATATGCTAGTTTACCAGGCAGGCCAATTACTCCCTATGGGTTACACGGATTTCGACTTCCAATCTGATAGGGATAACAGTAAGTCTACCTCAGTTTTTGTGTTTAATTTGAGAGGTAGAGCCATTGTATGGAGGAGTGTCAAGAAGAAATGCGTGGCAGACTCTACCATGGAAGTTGAGTATGGGGTAGCCTCTGAGGCGGCCAAAGAAGTTGTGTGGCTCAGGAACTTCCTGATGGACTTGGATGTGATTCTTGGTTTGCCCAGAACTATCACAATTTATTGTGATAATAGTGGTGTAGTTGCAAACTCGAAAGAACCACGAGCCCATAAGGCTAGTAAACACATAGAGTGCAAGTACCACCTGATACTAGAAATCATAAAAAGAGGAGAAGTTGCTCTGGCCAAGATTGCATCGGAGGATAACCTAGAAGATCCTTTTACTAAGGCCCTTCCGGTGAGAGCTTTTGATAGGCATGTGGAGGGAATGGGAATCAGATGTATTGCAGTTTGAGGACAGCATAGTCTTTTAGTATAAGTGGGAGATTATTGGGATGTATACTGAAAAGTCTACCTTTTGTATGAACATCTTTTGAAATAAGAATCACATGATCATTGTTTGCATATTTTTATGGCTATGCATATTGTCTAATACATTACATTGTAGATAACATGGTGTGTGGTGTCACACGGAAGATCATGTTATCGGTTCCTTGAAAAGTATAAATAAAGGCTCACAATCGAGATGGCTTTGGACAAACCATTGGAATGGTTGTAGTGTGATTTGGGATTGGTTTGTCTTGACCATAGAATCACACTAGTGCACTTTGTGTGTATTGAGCAGGAACGACTTAGAGGTGATTCGATTTATTGCTGACTACATAATCGAATCAGATCTTAGTTATTATATTGTACATACTCTTAATCCCGATATAATAACGGGCACATATACTTAGTATTCATCTCTTTAATTTACCAATGGGAGAGATTTATAGATTAAATCGATAGGCTCGGTAAGTTGGAAGATGATATTATTTATATGGTGTGTCGTTGATTATAGGAGGAAACAGTATCCTATATATTAGGATGATGATGTCCCCTTGAGGAGTTCATAAGCTTCATCATGTAAACCCTGCAAGTGGACTTGGTCCGGCATGATGAAAAGGTTGAGTGGTACTACTCATGGAGTTAGATGTTGATTAATTAATGGTCAGTAAATTAATTAATCGACGGACATTCGAGATCTTAAACTCGGGGAGAAAATGTACATATAATATATGGAGCCCATATTATCTTATGGGGGTTGGTGAGGTAGATCAATGATAATCCTTTAGTGGATTGGATTATCATTAATGGATCGGACTTTATGTGGGCTTGATCCATGGGTGGCCAAGATCCAACTCCTCCTCATGTTCCCTATTGTAGCCTATTAAAACCTCATGAAGCTTAGATCCAATGGATAGAAACAAAACTCTAGATCGAAAGATAGAGATTAAATCTCTAAGATCCGACGGTTGAGATTAAATCTCTAGATCCGACGGTTGAGATTAAATCCCTAGAACCAATTGTGGAGATTAATACAAGGCTTATCCCTAATCTCTATAAAAGGAGGCTTAGGGTTGGTATGGAGGATAATTAGAGAAGCTAGTGTTTTTGGAGGTTGGTTGGTGGTTGGTTGGTTGAAAGAAGAAAAGGAGCTTTGTTTCTATTCTTCCTCTTGCTCGAAACGAGCAAGGAAGGAAGATTGGCGATCTAGGAGCTTCAAGTTTTGGTAGATCGTCGCCCACCGCGGCGTCGAAAGGAGGAAGGTCATACATTAGAAGATCGAGAGGTATATCGATTCTTTTATTCTCTTTATGTAACATGTTTGTTTTTGTTTTTCAATTATGAGCATGATATAATTACATTGTTAGGGCTAAATAATACTTGGATCCCGGAACATAAACACGGTGGCAATCCGGACATCATCTATTCAGCGGCTACTCGTAGAATGAAGGTTGGTGCTTGCAGAGCAAATAAGTTTGTTCAAGTGACCTCTCTAAACGAATAATAGCACGACGATGACTTGGTTGTTTGGGCAATCCCTTTTGTCTAGGATTAAATTTTTTAATCCGGGGACATCGATGGGATCGCCATGAACAAGCGACCAAGGTGAAGTGGGAAGCGAAGTTTTCCCTCACGGACTCGAAAAGCTAAAACCTACAACCCCTTCCCAAATAGCTACACTTTTAGTAGGGTAGAGTTGAACCCACTGATATCAACTCCGAGATGGATGAATGGAGGTTCGGTAACCTCTAAAGCTATATTAAAACAATGGAGTAGGGTCGAGCTAAAAGACCTTAAACAAAGCGCTCCTTGGGAGGCAACCCAAGTTTAGTTTTGTACGTTTTTTTTGTTTGTTTAATTTGAACTTTGGAATCCATTCATTTAGTAATTTTTAGATGACCTAGGACTAGAAAGAACCTACTAGGTAAAAGTAAAATCACTTTGGACCTACACAACTGAGCGAGTAAGGAGAATTCAAACCGTTGTGCACCATGAGAAGGAAACATGGGACACACGTCCTGGCCATGTGTTTTCACATGGTCATGCCCCCAACCCTCAACGGTGCACACGCCCTTGCCGTGTTTTCACATGGCTATGTCTGGGGGAATGCACCGTGTGTTTTCACCCCAAATGTGTCGTGTGCTTTGATTCCTCTTGCCCTAGTCGTGTGAATCCCTCTTCCCCACCACCTAAGAGCCTTTCCAACCTTCAAGGAAGCCCAAAAGAAGTAAAGATGAGGAGGACCAAGCAAGTGGCATCTCGATCTGGTGCTTTGGAGTGAAGGACAAGGAGAACGGACACCGCTCATGCTTCGGAGGAAGATAACACTCTTCCAACCCTCTTTTTTTCGAAATAATGAGCATAGGGATAGATATGACATGCTTGCTACTAGAAGAATCACCGCAACTAGGTATCTTGATGAAGATTTATTAGAATCCTTAGGTTTGTTGGGTGATATTCAATCCCTATTTGTAAAAATAGGGTAGGGAGAGATAATGGGGATAAGACACGCAACCTATCCGAGGACCGACTTAGGAGTGTGTATGGATATGAAGATGATAGTGAGAGAGGGACACTCCTTCTGCTTTGTAAGGAAAAACCTATCATCCCTTAGGATCCCCGACCCCGATCGTACTACCATCACCACACGCACCAACTAGTGCTTAGACCTAATAGTGGAGTCCCCGCCATATGAGGGACCATCCACATCGGCACCCATCTCTCCCCCTTTACATCACTCTCCCTCAATTCCACACATGCATAGGAGCCCACCTAGTCCACATCGACATGAGCCTGCACTTGCACCACCACGTTTTTCTACTTTTGAGCAGGATGCAGGTACATCTGCCTATGATTTTTCAGAGTTTCGATCACACCTTGATGACATATATGTCGAGCAGCAGACGCAGAGGCAGCGATGGGAGGAGCAGAGCGCTTACACACAGGCAGAGTTTCAGGACTTCCGGGAGCACTTCCAATGGGCTAAGGAGTTCTACGACGAGGTCTGCGTCTACATCCAAGAGGAGGCTTCCCGTCGCCAGGATAAGGCCACCTACTGCCAGGATTTGCGAGAGCACATGCGTGCCCAGCAGACATAGTGGGCCCAAAAGGAGGAGCACAGAATGGTCACTGCATCCACCAGCTCTCAGATCGACCACATGTACATGTGGCATCAGCGACTGAGCTCCAAGTTTACCCAGGAGCCTAACATGCTGAGATTGTCGGGCTTCCCACCTCGGCCACCATATTAGAGGTACAGTCTCATATAAGTCTGGGGGGACCCCAAGTTTTGATTTATTTTGTTTCTAGTAGTAGTTTCTTTCTTGATATTTGCATCTTAGTTAGCATTCAATTGATCATGCATAGGTTGTTCAGTTTCTTTCAACACTTAATTTTTATTATCTTTAAGCTACCTCAGTAGTATTTTTAAAGTTTTCTTGATGAGTTTTTTCCATGGGTAGCTTAACTTCTTTTACCTTATGGTATTTTATTTTATTTGCTCTAATGAATGTTCCAGTCTTACATTGGTTAGCTTTTATTTTTACACCTACACATGAAGAACATTCTGAAAGGGAGAGTCTAGTACGTACCTAGTTATAATTCATCTTAGTAGTCTAGTACTTTGGAATCCATAGGTTGTTAGGTTGATCCGTGAGACGAAACTTCGCATCCCACATCGACTCGGTCGCTTGTTCATGGCGATCCCTTCTATGTCCTCGGATAAAAAAATTTATCCTTGACAAGAGGGATTGCCCAAGCAACCTTGTCATCATTGTGTTATTCGTTTAGAGTGGTCACTTGAACAAACTTGTTGTTCAAGCGACCAACCTCTATTCTACGAGTAGCAGCGAAATAGACGATGTACGGATCACCGTCTTTTGTATTTATGTTCGAGATCCAAGTATTATTTAGCCACAAAAGAGAATATATCATGCACATAATTGAAAAACAAATATAAACATGATACAAGAGAAAATAGAGAATCGATATACCTCTCGATCTTCTATTGTATGGCCTCCCTCCTTTCGGACGTCGTGTGGGCGACGATCTACCAAAAGTTGAAGCTCCTAGATCACCAATCTTCCTTCCTTGCTCATTCCGAGCAAGAGAAAAAATAGAAACAAGCCTCTTCTCCTTCTTTTAACCAACCACCAAACTCCAAGGATGGAGCTTGCCGCCGGCCAAGAAGGAAGAGAAGATTATGATGGAAACCGGCCAAGACACCAAGGGGAAGCCCTAAATCTTGTTTCCACCGGCCAAGGAGAAGGATAAGGGAAGGATTGGACGTCGGACAAATGCTGGAAAAAGCATCTGGACACCGGCCACCTTGAGGGAAGAAGAAGAAAGAAAAAACCTTCCTTATTTGGTGTCGCCAAGCCCTAAACCCTAGCCTCCAAGCCTTGCCGCCCAAAACCCTAATCCTATTTCTAGTTGGATTCAAGTTGTCGCCCACCCCTTGCCCTCCTTTTATAGAGTTAGGGATAAGCCTTGTTTTAATCTCACCAATTGGTTCTAGGGATTTAATCTCAACCATCGGATCTAGAGATTTAATCTCAACCGTCGGATCTAGAGATTTAATCTCTACCTTTGGTTCTAGAGTTTTGTTTCTATCCATTGGATCTAAGCTTCATGAGGTTTTAATAGGCTACAATAGGGACCATGAGGAGGAGTTGGATCTTGGCCACCCATGGATCAAGCCCACATAAAGTCCGATCCATTAATGATAATCCAATCCACTAAAGAATTATCATTGATCTACCTCACCAACCCCCATAAGATAATATGGGCTCCATATATTATATGTACATTTTCTCCCCGAGTTTAAGATCTCGAATGTCTGTCGATTAATTATTTTACTGACCATTAATTAATCAACATCTAACTCCATGAGTAGTACCACTCAACCTTTTCATCATACCGGACCAAGTCCACCTGCAAGGTTTACATGATGAACCTTATGAGCTCCTCAAGGGGACATCATCATCCTAATATATAGGACATTGTTTCCTCCTATAATCTACAGCACACCATATAAATAATATCATCTCCCAACTTACCGAGCCTATCGATTTAATCTATAAATCTCGGCCATTGGTAAATCAAAGAGATGAATACTAAGTATATGTGCCCGTTATTATATCGGGATTAAGAGTATGTACAATATAATATCTGAGGTCTGATTCGATTATGTAGTCAGCAATAAATCGAATCACCTCTAAGTCGGTCCTGCTCAATACACACAAAGTGCACTAGTGTGATTCTATGGTCAAGACAAACCAATACCAAATCACACTACAACCATTCCAATGGTTTGTTCAAAGTCATCTCGGTTGTGAGCCTTTACTTATACTTTACAAGGATCCGATAACATGATCTCCCATGTGACACCACACACCATGTTGTCTACAATGTAATGTATTAGACAATATTGCATAACCATAAAAATGCAAACAATGATCATGTGATTCTTATTTCAAAATAAAGATGTTCATGCAAAAGATAGACTTTTCAGTATACATCCCTACATAGGTGACCCTAAGTTTAGCATTTTATATACTGGAGATGCTCGGATTGTAGAAGCCCATTCGGAAAAATCAAAATTCCAAGAGAGAGAGAAAAGAAAAGAAAAAAAAATGGAATAAGAAAATAAGGAAAAAAAGAGTAAGAAAAATTGACAAAGATTAAGAGGGATAAAAAAACAATTGTCATGGGTAGAAATGGTTAGGTGCCCCTTTGAGACCGAGTTAGGTTACTGGAGAAACACCTATCAATTTCTCTCAATATCGAGCACGCCTTTGAGATTTTGTGCTAGATCTAGGGAACGACCCTCGCTTTGGGTAGGTAAGTGCCTAAGAGCTGGATACCTTAGGAAATCTATAGGATAATGACTTAACTTACCATGGAACGAGTATCCCCTAAGAAGATTTTCTTAGCACGAGCACGAGGAGGTAACTTAGTAAATTTCTAGAACATCTCTATTTTGCTTTGATTGCAAATTCCACTTGATAAATCTAGTTAACATGCTAAGTATGGAACAATACCTTTTTAAAATTTCATGACACTGATGTTTTCTTGAGGACAAGAAAAGACTTAAGTCTGGGGGAATTGATGTGAGCAAAACATATAGAATTTTAAGAGTAGTTTTCGCTCACATTTCATTACATTTTATGTTTGTTTCCTGCATATTTTACTTTGTTTTGCATGCATTTCCTATTTTCTGGTTCAGAGATCTGCTCTTTGTACTTTTGTGTGCAAGATAGAATTTCATGGGGAAAATGACACACTTTTGGAGCAAAAGAAGGACATTTTGCAGCTGGACACAAAAGGGGACACAAGTAGGGCGTGTGGCTGCACACGGCTGTGTCCAAGGGTCGAGATTGCCACCACAACACCACACACAGCCTGGCTATGTGGAAACACATGGCCTGGCTGTGTGGAAATTCACGGTTTTATGGAGCTATGTGATTTCGACGTGATTCGATTATTTTCCAGATTTAAGGGAGATCCAGGCTGATATCTATATAAAGGAGGCTATACCCAAACCCTAGGGAGGAGGTACGACGGCCAGGATGACACTCCGATGGCCTAAAAAACTTTGGAAACTCACAATGGGGAGGAAGAAAGCCATTGGAGATCCAAGTTATGTACTTCAATGCCGGAAGAGCCATATCACATTGTAATTTCTATTCTTTGCATAATATCTATTGTTTATATGAACATGATCATGCTTTGCATTTCTCCTCTCTTATTTATGGAGTAGACTCTCTGATTCTAGGACTAGGGAGTAGTTTGTGTTGAGTTAGAACATGTTGGTTCAAATATCTTTTCATTCTTGAATTTATATTTGCAATTGGCATTTGGTTTAGATATATAGCTATTGTTTTGGTTTTCTATCTACTTTGCTAACCGATATGAGGGGTGACAACCCTCGTATCTAAGATTTAGGAGAATTAAGGAGGAACCTAAGGGTTGGCCTCATCTCCCATGATCGTGGGTAGAAGGATGCGATAGAGTAGAAAATGTGCCCTATTTTCAACTTGTTGCAGGGATCGATTCGGCATCCTCGTACCTACTATCCTGTCCTAAAGCCAGGGGTCGACCTGGTATGGCAGAGGTAGCTTCTAATAGATGCAAAGGCTCATCATGGGAGTGTATGATGTCCTTTCCACAAAACTGCAACTAGAAACCTAGACAAAAACCCAATTGACAACGTGTTCTTCGACACACAAACGAAACCGATATTCTAGAATCCCTTCCAAAGACTCGCAACTAGTTTCCTTCTTCTTTCGTGTGACACCGTATTCAGTTAGGATCATCATTAACCCTCACAATCATAACCCTTAGAAATGAATTCTGAACAATAATGTCCACTTAACAAATCGGTACTCAAATCTCAGTCCCTGTGGGATCGATAATCTTTTTATTACTTGACGACATCCATGCACTTGCGGCCATTGAGCACAAGCACGCACTTCGAATCCTCGATGGTCTCCATCGCGAGATTTGAGGTCGGGTTCACGTGCATCACTCATCAATGTCTATTGGAGTCTCTTGAACCTCCTCAAGTTTAATGTCACTCCCACTATTTTCTTACAAGAGAAACTCTTTCTCTAGAAACACAGCATGTTGATGCATGTAAATGCGACCTCAAATCTCGTGACAAGAACCATCGAGGACTCAAAATGCACACTCGTGTTCAACGCCTGCACGTGCACGGATGTCGTCAAGTAATAATAAGATTATCGACCCACAGGGACTGAGATTCGAATACCGATTGGTTTAGTGGACATTATTGTCTATAGTGTTGGATCAGAATAAGGGGTAGAGGGGGTGAATAGCGCAGAGAATCTTTCTTTTCGTTCGATATAAAACACGAGTAGCAGTGGAAAATAAATTAGATAATTTTATTTTTACTTGGTTTGCAGCCTACCAACTGCTAATCCAAGGCCCTAATGGTCCTAGACCATATATGGAGGGAAATTTAATAAAACACTCCTCGTTAGAGGTAGAGAGACAAACCCCTCTCTCCTTGTTACTATAAAAACTCGAAAATACAAGCAATCTGAATTGACAACATAAGATGTTACCGACGACTAAGGAGATGGAGGTTGAGCTCGTGTCGTCGATGTTTTGGCAGTGCTTCGTTGTAGGAGAGTCACGGCGTTGCGGGAGCACTTGAGAGCACTTGGAATGATGAAAATGGTGAAGAACACTCCTTCTTTTATAGCCTTTGAGAACCCTAAACGTTGAGCTCAAGTGTTATCATCAAAGGTCTCCTTACCCTAAGATAAGGGGATGAGGTTTTGACTATCCTCGGTGGAAATTTGAGCAGCTTGAACGGCGGTTGAACTGATGCCCAGGATTTTCAACTGCATCAAGAGTTAGCTCAAAAATGACATTGAAATAAGTGTTTTCGATGGCTACCAACCGTCCGATATCGACATAGACCTTCCATGGGATGTCTTAATCGGATCATCGCCTAAGGATGTCCCTGTACCGAGGACTCGGCCTTACTTACACTTACTCACACGAGCTTACCTCAAACTTTACTTTTGTAGCTTTTGCTTTCGGTCTCCGCCTGATTTCTTCGGCTCCCTTCGAAGTCCTCCCGGTTTCGCCCGATCACCACGGTTTCTCGACACGAGAACCTCCGTGTGTCGCCAACCTTTAGCTTAGCTTAGCATTCCTGCACACTTGATTCGTCTCATGAGATAATAATATGAGCTTAACTTTGTGTCTTTGTCATAATCAAAATATAGGTTCGATTATCTGGTGCTCTTGCACCAACAATCTCCCCCTTTTTGATCTATGGGAAATCAATGCAAAGTTAAGGGAAATTTAAAGCATAAGACAAGTAAATGATAAACTCACTTTAAAGAACTCCCCCTTAACCCTAGGTGAGTTTTGAAAGAAATACTTTAATTGTTTAAATTTAAATTTTTGTGGTACTCCCCCTTAACGTACGCTCTTCTCCCCCTTTTCCCATGAATCAAAAATAAGGTCGGGGGGTTTTATAAAAAATAAGGGGTTTGAAAAACATAATAGTATAGCATGCATAAAAAATGAAATTGAGTTCAAGCATGCATCTCTAACTTGGTTAAATTGGTTCGAGGTTTTATCCCTCTGCACCAACAATAAGTTTTTTTTAATCATTTTTAATTTCCAAAATACTTATAAGTTTTCAAGGAAAACTTTAAAGATTTTGTGATATAACCCTTAGGATTAGTTTGCTCTCCCCCTTAGTCAAATATATAATGTATAAAAGAGTTAGGGGGCGCTAAACTTTGGCCTAGAGAGTTGTATAGTTAATATTGGCCACTTATAATTATTCATTTAAGCGCAATGGTTGAATAGATAGCTTTTGAAAAAGTTAATCATCTCACCTATTCTATGTGCTCAGGATTTGTTTGGCTTATATATTATGTGAGATGATTTGAATTTAATTAAAGTTAGTCAACCTTGGGTTAGATTCGGATTTAACCCTAAGCTCATCAAGTAACCTTTTCAAGAAGTTGGCTTCTAGGTCATGGCAAGACACAGGGGCCTTCTTTGATCGGAACAATGACCACTTCCTTAGAAAAAGCCAACTTCAGGAAAATGATAGCTTGAGTCACTTAAGACTACTTCCTGGTCTAACTAGTTTAGGATATAGCGAGGTAGCTTCAGCTAGTTCCACTTAGTCGAGTGCACCGAGCTAGATACGTGATATCTAACTTGGACACACAAGACTTTGTTTCCCTAGTGTACTATCATCTCCCCATGTCCTGATTCTATGATATCAGGAGTTGACTAACTACTTGCCCTATCTAGCCATTCTAAAAAGTAAAACACAAAGGTTGATGATGCTAAGATAGTGGGTATACTATTTTTGTATTAGCTCCCCCTAGACCATTAAACCAATATGGTCTATCCAAAAAATGGACTTGATCCTAAGGAATCCAATACCTATTGGTCCTTATATGTGAGTTTAAGAGAGTTTTAGGGACCCAAGCTTGGACTCATTGATGACTACGATTTACGATAGACATATAAGATCTATTCATAGTCTTTGGACTAAATTCGAGTCTGACTCTATTGTACATGGCTCTCTGAGTTCCAAAAAGTCGGTTAAGATTCTTGGATCCCGTCAAGAATTTGTCCAACCGAGCCTCCAGCTCTTGGACTTGTCCTTTCAAGAGGAGTTCTCACCTTCGAGTTTTTCAACTCGAGTTGAGTCCTCTTGAACTTGACTAGTAGAAGAGGTTACAGTGGCCTCTTGCTTGAGGGTTTCAACCTCCTCAAGCAAGGACTCGACCCTAGATCATACTTAGTTAGTTTCCTACTTAGCATTTTAATTTTATGATAAAGTGTACTAATTAAAGAACAGATAACCTTAACTTTTTCTTTTGGCCCGGCTTTAAGTCTCTTCTCGAAGTCATCCTCAGGGTCAGAGTCGGAGTTGTAGTTGGATTTGGCTTTGGACTCTGACTCGGATTCTTCCGGTCTTGCCATGTACGCTACACCGACGCCTTCTTCTTCGTTGTCCCAAGTTGCATGAAAAGCTTTCCTTGCTCCCTTTTGCTTTGGTTTCAATTGCCCTTTTTTTTTGTTCTAAGATTGCCCCCTTTCTTGTCAAATTATTCTCCGCACTATGTTCTCTATCGTGGCCTCCTCTTCGGATTCAGACTCGGGTTTGGATCCTTCTTCTTGCTCGGGAGGTGGCTTGCTCTTCTCCTTTCTTCTTTGACCTGCAAGCAAGGCAACTCCTTTCTTGGCCCAGACTGCGTTAGTTTGTTCATGAAGTTCAAATTCTGAGAATAGTTCATCTAATCTAATTTTAGAAAGGTCCTTAGAAACCTTGTAAACATCGACCATGGATGCCCACAAGGTAGTCCTAGGGAACGCGTTTAGAGCATACCTTATTTGATCCCGATTTTTAACCTTATGTCCAATCGAGTGTAGGCTATTAATGATATCTTATATGCGAGCATGTAATTGGGTAGCCGTTTCGTGTTCCTACATCTTAAGGTTATACAATTTATTAAACAATAAATCACATTTACATACCTTAGCATCATCGGTTCCTTCGTGTAACTCAACGAGCTTGTTCCATAGATCCTTCGCACTGATGAAAGGGTCGACGCAGTTGAGCTCCTCTTTGGACAAACCACATTGTAGAATTTGGGTAGCCTTGGTTTCGGCTTCCACTTGTCTTTTCATGGCATTCGTCCATTGATCGTAATCCAATGATTCACCAACTTCATTAGTAGGAAGGGTGAACCCGGTTTGGATTACGATCCACATCTCGATTTGAGTTTTTAGAAAGCATTCTATCCGACCCTCCCAGTACCGGAAGTCATCTCCGTTGTAAAATGGAGGTCAGACAGTGCTAAACCCTTTGAGATGGGATATTTAAAAAAAATCTTGCAACGACAACAACAAAAAGAAAGTGCCAAGACTCTCGTCTTGGATTAGTAGTGCAGGAGTAGGAATTAACGATACGATGAAAGCTTAAAACTTATGAATTGCAAAACTTAAAAATGAAAAGAAATCCTTTTGAAAAGTTGCTAGATTGGTGGTTGCACCAGATCGTAGTGCCCCCGCTCTAATACCAATTGTTGGATCAGAATAAGCGCTAGAGGGGGGTGAATAGCGCACGAGAATCTTTCTTTTCGTTCGATATAAAACACGAGTAGCAGCAAAAAATAAATGAGACAATTTTATTTTTACTTGGTTCACAACCTACCGCCTGCTAATCCAAGGCCCTAATGGTCCTAGACCATGTATAGAGGGCAATTCACTAAAACACTCCTCATTGGAGGTAGGAGTTGACGATTACAAAGATACGAGAAAACTCGAGGTAGAGAGACAAACCCCTCTCTTCTCGTTACAATAAAAGCTCAGAAATACAAACTTAAATACAAGCAATCTGAATTGACAACTTAAGATGTTATCGATGACTAAGGAGATGGAGGTTGAGCTCGTGTCGTCGGCGTTTTGGCAACGCTTCATTGTCGTAGAGTTGTCAGAGAGTCACGGCATTGCGGGAGAACTTAAGAGCACTTGGAATGATGAAAATGGTGAAGAACACTCCTTTTATAGCCTTTGAGAACCCTAAACGTTGAGCTCAAGTCTTATCATCAAAGGCCACCTTACCCTAAGATAAGGGGATGAGGTTTTGACTATCCTCGAAGCTGGAATTTGAACAGCAATTGAACTTGTCGGTTGAACATACCGATTGAACTGGTCGATTGAACTGGCCGGTTGAACTGATGCCCTAGATTTTCAACTGCATCAAGAGTTAGCTTAAAAATGACATTGAAATAAGTGTTTTTGATGGCTACCAACCATTCGATCTTGACATAGACCTTCCATGGGATGTCTTAGTCGGATCGTCGCCTAAGGACGTCCCCATACTGAGGACTCGACCTTACTTACACTTACTCACACAAGCTTACCTCAAGCTTTTCCTTTGTAGCTTTTCCTTCTGGTCTCCACCTGATTTCTTCGGCTCCCTCCGAAGTTCTCCCGGTGTCACCCAACCACCATGGTTTCTCAACACGAGAACCTCTGGGTGTCACTGACCTTCATCTTAGATTAGCATTCATACACACTTGATTCGGCTCATGAGATAACAATATGAGCTTAACTTTGTGTCTTTGCCATAATCAAAATATAGGTTAGATTATCTAGTGCCCCTTCACCAACACGGATTTCCATTCTAATGGTTGTGATGACGAGGGTTGTCGGCGGTCCTAACTCTAGTACAGTGTCACATGGAGGAAGAGAAGGGTTGCTACGAGTCTTTTGAGGGAATTCTAGGATTTCGGTTTCTCTTATGTGTCGCAGAACATGCTATCAATTGAATATTATCTAGACGTCTAACTATGGTCTTATAGAAGGGACATCATACACTTCCCCTATGAGCCTTCGCATCTATCGGGAACTACCTCTTCCATACCAGGTCGACCCCTGGGTTTAGGACGGGATAGGCAGTACGAGGATGCCGATTCAATCCTCTGTCACACCCTTCTATCTACAGTTACCAAAGATTAGGTCAATCCCTAGGTTCCTCCTTAATTCTCCTAAATCTTTGATACAAGGGTTGTCGCCCCTCGTGTCGGCTATGCACAGTAAATAAAAGACCAAAACAAATAGGTTTCAATCTAAACAATCACCAATTGCAAATATTGTTGGGATGTATACTGAAAAGTCTATCTTTTGTATGAGCATCTTTATTTTGAAATAAGAATCACATCATCATTGTTTGCATATTTATGGTGATGCATATTGTCTAATACATTACATTATAGATAACATGGTGTGTGGTGTCACACGGGAGATCATGTTATCGGCTCCTTGTAAAAGTATAAGTATAGGCTCACAAACGAGATGGCTTTGGACAAACCATTGGTATGGTTGTAGTGTGATTTGGTATTGGTTTGTCTTGACCATAGAATCACACTAGTACACTTTGTGTGTATTAAGCAGGACCGACTTAGAGATGATTTGATTTATTACTGACTACATAATCGAATCGGACCTCAAATATTATATTGTACATACTCTTAATCCCGATATAATAACGGGCACATATACTTAGTATTCATTTCTTTGATTTACCAATGGGCGAGATTTATAGATTAAATTGATAGGCTCGGTAAGTTAGGAAATGATATTATTTATATGGTGTGCCGTTGATTATAGGAGGAAACCATGTCCAATATATTAGGATGATGATGTCCCCTTGAGGAGCTCATAAGGTTCATCATGTAAACCCTACAGGTGGACTTGGTCCGGCATGATGAAAAAGTTGAGTGGTACTACTCATGGAGTTAGATGTTGATTAATTAATTGTCAGTAAATTAATTAATTGATGGACATTCGAGATCTTAAATACGGGAAGAAAATGTACATATAATATATGGAGCCCATATTAACTTATGCGGGTTGGTGAGGTAGATCAATGATAATCCTTTAGTGAATTGGATTATCATTAATGGATCGGACTTTATGTGGGCTTGATTTATTGGGTGGCCAAGATCCAACTCCTCCTCATGGTCCCTATTATATCCTATTAATGCCTCATGAAGCTTAGATCCAATGGATGAAAACAAAACTCTAGATCCAAAGTTAGAGATTAAATCTCTAGATCCGACGGTTGAGATTAAATCCCTAGAACCAATAGTGGAGATTAAAACAAGGCTTATCCCTAAACCTATAAAAAGGGGCTTAAGGGTTGGCATGGAGATTAATTAGAAGCAAGGGAGGTTTGGAGTTGGCGGCAAGAAGCTTGGAGTTAGGGTTTGGAGTTGGCGGCACCAAATAAGGAAACCTTTTCCTTATCTTCTTCTTCTTCCTTGGTGGCCGGCACCCATACAGCCCCTCTCCTCCGTTGGCTGGCGTCCAAACCTAGCTCTTCTCCTCTCCTTGGCCGGTGGAAACAATGCTTAGGGTCCTCCCTTGGAGCTCTTGGCCGGCATTCATCTTTCTCATCTTCTCCTTGTTGGCCGGCAGCAAGCAACTTGCTTGTTGTTTGTTAGTTGGCTAAAGGAAGGAGAAGGGTCTTGTTTCTTCTTCCTCTTGCTCAAAACGAGCAAGGAAGGAAGATTTGTGATCTAGGAGCTTCAACTTTTGGTAGATCGTCACCCACACGACGTCCGAAAGGAGGAATGTTATACAATAGAAGATCGAGAGGTATAACACTTATCTATCTTCATGTGTAACATGTTTGTAATAGTTTTCAATTATATATGCATGATATATTCTGTTTTGTGGCTAAATATACTTGGACCCCGAACATATACACAAAAGTCGGCGATCCGTACATCGTCTATTCCGTGGCTATTCGTAGAATAGAGGTTGGTCGCTTGAACAACAAGTTTGTTCAAGTGACTACTCTAATCGAATAGCACGACGATGACAAGGTTGCTTGGGCAATCCCTCTTGTCAAGGATAAAAAAAATTTTATCCGGGGACGTAGAAGGGATCGCCATGAACAAGCGACCGAGTTGAAGTGGGAAGCGAAGTTTCCTACCTTCAAGCGGTATCAGAGCTTCGGTTCCACAAAACCTTCAAGTGGTATCAGAGCCATAGTTTCCAATTTTGTGTGTTTAGGATTCGGTTACTCTTATTCATTTTTCATATATTATATATGCCGGATAATAATAGGATATGCGTAGGTTAACTCTTTGGTTACAGGCATAAGATCCGACTATTATGGCCATATGTGTGTATGTGATTGTATGTGTGTAATAGTATATTTTGTTGAATCCTCGGGGTTGACGAGGCTAGTATTTAATTTTTTGTAAAATAGATACGGCATTATTTAGCCACTCTTTCTATTTTAGTTTACTTTCAATCTAGATTTCATGTACACTCCCTCGTGGAGTATAGGATCGATGGATGTAAATTAAAATAGTTTTTAGTCTCGACTCTGATCTCCGGATGGCTCGTACATGGCATAGGAGGAGCGTACGAGATGGCGATGCGATGGGAGACATATTGAAGACAAAAGCCATAATAGTTGGAAAATAATTTATTTTTCATATTTATTGCTTATTGTTTGATATGCATGTCGTAGGCAAGAAAATTCCTCAATTCCAAATTACTAAGTGGGAGAGGGATATTTTTATATAAATTCCCATGCCCTCCATTACGATTTGACAAATGATGCAAACAAACTTGCGCGTCAGCTCTGAGTGCCTTCCTCCCCATCGGATGAGTTTGTTTGCGGATCACAAGGTCAAATATGGTTATAGGGAATTATTAAGGAGCATGTGTACTTCCCCATCAGAAGGCACATAACCCGAGATAATTACCTTGGTACCGAGTAATGGTGAACACTTAGATACAAATATAAGTATCCTCCCCATCGGAGTCACTCCTTTTATTTGTAGGGCCAAAGAGGAACCAACTATTAATTTTACTTGTCAAAAAGTTAGGTTGATAAGATAGTAAAATTAATGGGTAAAACCTCCTCTTCCAAATGTAGAATTCATATACGTCCACACTATCGTGGCATACGATATTCTCGATGTTTTGAGGTGTTGGTTGATTTTAAAATTTTATTGTTTATGGAATCAATAATTTTTTGAAATCTAATGTTTTGATTTATGTGATTCTTAGGTTTTCTTTCAAAATGACTTTCAACCCGCTTGCTATGATACTGAAAGAGAATAAACTTACTGGACCCAACTATGTTGATTGGAAGAGGAATCTTGACATTGTCTTGACTACTGAGGAATACAAATATGTACTCCTCGAAGAGTGCCCTCCTAAGCCTGCAGATGATTCTGGGGAAAAGGAGAGAGAGAGTTATAAGAAGTGGATAAAGGCCGATGAGATGGCGCGGTGTTACATTTTGGCATCTATATCAAATGTCCTGCAACATCAGCATCAAGCCATGCCCACTGCTTATGACATGATGCTCAATCTCAAAGAGCTTTTTGGACACCAGAATCGGGCTGCAAGGCCGGAAGCCATGAGGAACCTGATGACGACCACCATGATCAAGGGAACACCCGTAAGGGATCATGTTCTCAAGATGATGGCTCATTTGAATGAGTTGGAAGTCCTCGGAGCTGAGATCGATGGGGAAACCCAAGTCGATATCATTCTCCAGTCTCTACCTAGGAGTTTTGAGCAGTTTCACCTGAACTACAACATGAACAAGAGGTTGTATTCATTGGCGGAGCTTCTAACATAACTCCAGGCAGTAGAGGGGCTATTTTATCAGAGTGCTCAGGCGCATGCCCTGGTGACCCAAAAGGTTTCTACTTCTAAGCTGAAAGGCAAGAAGAAGAAGAAACAAACTGGGGGCGAAGACGGTGGGAGGAACTCAGGGAGGAGTGAAGAAGCCGAAAGGCAAGTGCTTCACTTGTAAGCAGACTGGACACTAGAAGAAGGACTACCCCAATCGCAAGCATAACAAAGGTATATCTTTTGGTCTAGTCGTTGAAATATGTTTAGCGGTGTTATCTATCGGCACCTAGTGTGTAGATACGGGAGCCACTGATCATGTCTGTAATACTTTGCAGGGGTTCCAGGAAACCAGACGACTGGCTAAGGGGGAGATTACCGTGTACTTGGGCGATGCCACAAAGGTGGCAGCTGTTGCAGTGGGAGACGTTCATTTATCTTTTGAGAAAAATAAAGTTTTGGCTCGTAAGAATTGCCTTTATGTACCTTTATTTAGAAAGAATTTAATTTCGATTTCTAAATTATTTATGGATGGATATTCTATATCTTTTAATGATAGAGTTGTTATAAAAAGGAATAGGGACATTATCTGTTCAGGTGCATTGATAGGAAATCTATACACACTTGAACCAAAACCTCCCACGATGCAAATTGAAGTTAATAACTCATCTTCTAATTCCAATAAGAGAAAAGAACCTTCGAAGATGAACCAAACATATCTTTGGCATCTTAGGCTTGGTCATATTAACCTAAGCAGAATTCAAAGGTTGATAGCTGATGGACCTCTGGGTTCATTAGTGGTGGAAGATTTCCCAACCTATGAATCTTGCTTGGAGGGTAAAATGACCAAGAGGCCTTTTAAGGACAAGGGGTATAGAGCCAAAGATGTGTTAGAATTTGTTCATTCTGATTTATGTGGTCCTATGACTATCCAGGCTAGAGGTGGTTTTGAGTATTTCATCTCTTTTATAGACGATTATTCGAGATATGGATACATTTACTTGATGCGCCACAAGTCTGAATGCTTTGACAAGTTCAAAGAATTCAAGGCTGATGTGGAGAAATGTCAAGGTAAAAGTATCAAGACACTACGATCTGATTGTGGTGGTGAGTACCTCTTGGAAGAGTTTAAGAATTACTTATCAGAGGCTGGGATTCAATCCCAATTATCTGCACCTAGCACACCATAGCAAAATGGTATAGCAGAGCGAAGGAATAGGACTCTTATGGAGATAGTTAGATAGATGATGAGTAATTCTGAGTTTCCAGATTCGTTCTGGGGATATGCTCTAGATACGGCGGTGTACATTCTGAACTTGGTTCCATCTAAATCAGTGTCTTCTACTCCCACAGAATTGTGGACAGGGCGAAAGCCTAGTTTAAGATATATTCGGATATGGGGTGTCCAGCACATGTGCTGAAGGCTAATGCTGATAAATTGGAACCTCGTACAGAAGTACGCATGTTTGTTGGCTATCCTAGAGGAACAAAAGGTGGTTTGTTTTATAGTCCTAGAAATCAGAGGGTGATCGTCAGCACGAATGCCAGATTTCTAGAGGAAGACTTTGGGATGAACCACAAGCCCATGAGTAAGATTGTTCTGGAGGAAATAAAAGGGGAAGTCACTTCTTCAGTACCACCGGTACAAGAGGATATACCATAAGTCACTGCACCGCGTGTCACAGAGGATACACAGGTGATACCTCATCGTAGTGGGAGGGTTGTGAGATAGCCTGATAGATTCATGTTCTTGGGAGAATCTTCTGATTTTGTCCCTGGCGAACATGAACCTAATCCCTAGACATATGACGAGGCAATCCAAGATAAAGATGCAGTATCTTGGCGAAGTGCAATGAATGCTAAGATTGAATCTATGGATTCAAATCAGGTATGGGAGCTAGTAGAACCACCCGATGGTGTAAAAACCATTTGATGCAAGTGGATCTACAAAAGAAAGAGAGGAATAGATGGGAAGGTTGAGACCTTCAAAGCGAGGCTTGTTGCGAAGGGGTATACTCAGAAAGAGGGTATCGATTATGAGGAGACCTTTTCGCCTGTAGCCATGCTTAAGTCTATCCGAATTCTCTTATGCATTGCAACTCATATGGATTATGAGGTGTGGCAGTTGGATGTTAAGACATCTTTCCTTAATGGAAGTCTTGAGGAAAACATCTACATGAAGCAACCAGAGGGATTCATTGCAAAGGGCAAAGAGCATATTGTATGTAAGCTTAATCGGTCCATTTATGGATTGAAGCAAGCTTCAAGGTCTTGGAACATCCGCTTTGATGAGGTAATCTAGTCTTATGAATTTATTCAAAGTCCGGATGAGTCTTGTGTATACAAGAGATGTGACAGAAACGTAATGGTATTTCTTATACTATACGTAGAAGACATTTTGTTAATTGGCAACAATGTCAAGGTGTTATCGGACGTAAGGGTATGGTTGTCCAAACAGTTTGATATGAAGGACTTGGGAGAAGTGGGACACATCCTTGGGATCAAGGATATAAGGGATCGCAGGAAAAGGATGTTGTGCTTATCTCAAGCTTCATACATAGACACTATTATGGATCGTTTTAGTATGCAAAACTCCAAGAAAGGTTTTCTACCTTTCAGGCATGGAGTTCGTTTATCTAAGGGGATGTGTCCTAGAACATCTGAAGAGATAGAGGAGATGAAGGCGGTTCCTTATGCTTCGGTGGTAGGAAGCCTCATGTATGCGATGCTATGTACGAGACCAGATATCTGCTTTGCCATGGGCATGGTCAACAGATATCACAGTAATCCAGGACAGGGATATTGGACTGCGGTAAAGCATATATTGAAGTACCTGAGAATGACTAACGATTATATGCTAGTTTACCAGGCAGACCAATTACTCCCTGTGGGTTACACAGATTCTGACTTCCAATCGGATAGGGATAACAGTAAGTCTACCTCAGGTTTTGTGTTTACTATAGGAGGTGGAGCCATAGTATGGAGGAGTGTCAAGCAGAAATGCGTTGGAAGTTGAGTATGTGGCGACCTCCGAGGCGGCCAAAGAAGCCGTGGCTTAGAACTCTCGATGGACTTGGATGTGATTCTGGTTTGCCTAGAACTATCACAATTTATTGTGATAATAGTGGTGCAGTTGCAAACTCGAAGGAACCACGAGCCCATAAGGCAAGTAAACACATAGAGCGCAAGTACCACCTGATACGAGAAATCGTAAAGAGAGGAGAAGTTGTTGTGGCCAAGATTGCATCGGAGGATAACATGGCAGATCCTTTCACTATGGCCCTTCCGTCAAGAGCTTTTGATAGACATGTGGAGGGAATGAGGATCAGATGTATGGCAGTTTGAGGACAGCATAGTCTTTTAGTATAAGTGGGAGATTGTTGAGATCTATAGTGAAAAGTCTATCTTTTGTATGAACATCTTTATTTTGAAATAAGAATCAGCTCCTTGTAAAAGTATAAGTATAGGCTCACAACCGAGATGGCTTTGGACAAACCATTGGTATGGTTGTAGTGTGATTTGGTATTGGTTTGTCTTGACTATAGAATCACACTAGTACACTTTGTGTGTATTGAGCAGGACCAACTTAGAGGTGATTCAATTTATTGCTGACTACATAATCGAATCGGACCACAGATATTATATTGTATATACTCTTAATCCCGATATAATAACGGGCACATATACTTACTATTCATTTCTTTGATTTACCAATGGGCGAGATTTATAGATTAAATCGATAGGCTCAGTAAGTTGGTAAATGATATTATTTATATGGTGTGTCGTTGATTATAGGAGGAAATCGTGTCCTATATGTTAGGGCAATCTCTTGCCGTAATATGGTTTTGATGGTGTGGCAAAGGGTTTAAGTTAGTTTAATATATTGATTTGCTATGTGCGTTGAAGTCGTGCAGAACTTAGTAATTCGCACATGGAGCCGTGGCGAGTTTCACATCTCATGACTCGTTCCTTGAGTCAGTGAAGGATAGCTTTGCGGAAGTCGTGCGCTTGGAGCATCCGAGGGACCGCCGGACGAGAAGCTTGGAGTGAAGCCGGAGGAAGTAGACTTCGAGGCAAGAGACGCGAAGGAGCATTGCAAAGTCGTGCGCCTGATGCTGCCGAGGGACGTGGCCGCGAACAAAGAGAACTTCGAAGGCGAGGGACTCCAAGGGATGAGAGTGAGCGATTGTAACCCGGGAAGGGGTAGCTCTTAGGTGAAACTTGGCCATTTGGCCAAGTGTCGGATGGTTTTTTTCGACACCAGTCGATCGCATGTCATAGCGGCAATGATCGCTTCCGAAGTCGAATGAAGTTCGACCGTATCCGATCGATGGGTTTAGGCCCAGCAATGATCGCTATGGAATGGTAGTCGATCGCCGAGGATATCACGCACGCGAACCGCCAGCCGTCGGGCGACGATTACGAGGCGCGTGACCGGTGAGGTCCATCACCGATCGCAAGAGTTCCGTTGGACTACAACGGTCGGGATCCAACGTGTTCGAAGGCCGTTATAGTGATGGCAGTCGACTGCCAAGGGCAGCAGTCGACTGGTGGCGGCCAACGGGGAGAAATCAGCCCTCTCTATAAAAAGAGAGGGTGTGAGCCTTTGAGAGGCTAATGCTTATGCTCTAAGTGATCTTCATAGTGCCCCACAAGCTCTAAACTCTTCTTACTTGTTTTTACTCCATTCTTATTGTAAGAAGAGTGATCTTGATTGTAAAGGTTACCTCCATCTAGCTTGGTGCAAAGGAGAGACCAATAGTGATTGGCTTTGGAGGAGTGATTCACCTTGGATGAATCGGACCGTGGATTAGCGGCGTAGCCGTGAACCACGTTACATCTTCTTGTTAGCGTTTGTGTTTTCATTTATTGCTTTGTCTTTATTGTTTATGCTTCCGCTTGCGCTAACGATTGTGTAGACAAGCAAACGAATGAGAGAATTCCGACATCCATCGTAAGAGGGCTATTCACCCCCCCCCCCCTCTAGCCGGTCGTACCGATCCCCTACAAGTGGTATCAGAGCCAAGGAAAGCTTGTCGAGGACTAACCGCCACAACAAGCAGTTTTCAAAATGGCCGGCTCTAACATCCATCCTCTAAAGTTTGAAGGAGAATTCGCTTGGTGGAAGAAGAGAATGGAGGTATTTTTCGAAATAGATTTTGATATTATGATTACAATGGAATCCGGTTTCGTTTTACCTAGGGATGAAGAGGGGAAGCCAATAGAGAAATCTAGGTGGACTAAAAGGCAAAGGGAAGAGCACCTTGCAAATTCAAAAGCCAAGCATCATCTCTTCAATGTGCTTCCCCAACAAGAAATCAACCGAATAGGAGAATGCCTAAGCGCCAAGGAGATGTGGGAGAAGCTAATTGAGCTTCATGAAGGCACATCCTGTTGGGAGTATGGGGAATACAATCAAAGTCCCACATTGGTAAGACATGGAAAAGATCATGTGCTTATAAGAAAAAAGATATCTCCATTGGTATGAGGCCTTTTGGGTAAAGCCCAAAAACAAAACCATGAGGGCTTGGGCCCAAAGTGGACAATATCATACCATTGTGGAGATATGTGGATCTAATATGCACTAACAATTGGTATCAGAGCCGTGGTCCATGTCAAGCCATGAACCTCGAACGAAGGAAGTTGAGCTCCCACGTCCGGATCAAGAGAACCAGACATCAGGAAGGAAGTCTAGTTGGGTCGGGGGGACCGAACAACTGGCAGGAAGTCCTGGTGGGTTGAAGATCGGACATCAAGCAGAGAAAATCCTTCGAGGAGGGATAGGCTTGAGGGGGGGCCCAATGTGGTCCTTCGTTTGAGGGGGGGATTGTTGGGAGTATGGGGAATACAATCAAAGTCCCACATTGGTAAGACATGGAAAAGATCATGTGCTTATAAGAAAAAAGATATCTCCATTGGTATGAGGCCTTTTGGGTAAAGCCCAAAAACAAAACCATGAGGGCTTGGGCCTAAAGTGGACAATATCATACCATTGTGGAGATATGTGGATCTAATATGCACTAACACATCCGAGGCAAAGCTAGCAAGGAGAGATCTCCTCCACTCCCAACTATCCAACATTAAATTAGAAAAGGGAGAAAAGGTAACTTCTTTGCATTCTAGATTCAAAGAAATTTTAAATGGACTAACAAGTGTAGGAGAAAGGCTCTCCAATCGCGATATGATAATGAAGGCCATAGATGCTTTCCCCCGATCATCCAAGTGGAGTTCAATGGTGGACTCATTTTACATTTCAAAGAATCTAGAGGTAAGTACTCTAGATGAATTTTTCTCCACTATGGAATTACATGAATCTAGGCTTGAAGGAATACAAGAAGAGCCAAAAATACAACCTTCAAGGGGAGTAGCATTGTTGGCAAATAAGGGGAAGAAGAAGATAGAGATCTCCTCCTCCTCCGATGACGAAGCGTCTTCCTCCTCCTCCATGGATAGCACCGAAGAAGCCTATATGGTAAGGAGGGTAAGACGTGCTTTAAAAGGTTTTCATTTTCATAAATCAAATGATAGGAATAGAAGACCAAGGGGGAAGGTCATATGCTACAATTGCCAAGGAGAGGGGCACATAAGGGATAATTGTCCCCTCCTAAACAAGAGCAAGGAAGAGAGGAAAAAGAAAGAAGAAAAGAAGAAGAAAAAGGGGAGCAAGAAAAAGAAGGAAGAGGAGAAGAAGACAAAAGAAAAGGGGAAGACCAAAGCTCTAAAGGCAAGGACTTGGGATGACCCATCCTCATCCTCCTCATCATCATCGGATGAGGAGAATGCCTTTGTCACCAATTTGGCCGTGATGGCCTTTGATGACTTGGATTGCTCTTCATCCGAAAATGAAGGATAGTTTAACTAAGGACTTATTTGGAATGAAAAAGAAAAATAAAAGCATGATTAATCAAATTAAGGCATTAGAAAATAAGCTAGAAAATGCATGCTTAAATGATAATATTTCTTCTTGCTTAAATGATGCATGCTCACAAGACCTTTATGTGCCATTAGATGTTAGTGATGCATGTATAAATGAAAATAGGGCTTTAAGGGAAAAGGTATATTATTTAACAAAAGCCCTAGAAAAATTCACAATTGGCTCCAACACATTGAACATGATCTTAGGGAGCCAAAGAGCTAGCTTCAACAAAAAGGGCCTAGGCTACAAGGAAAAGAAAATTGAAAAGGCCTATAAATGCCTAATTGCTAGGGGTCAAGATAAAAAGAAGGTAATAGCTAGGAAATGGATCCCCAAGGAGTATCTAGTGAACCCAATAGGAAAGAACTTATTTTGGGTTCCAAAATCCATCCTTAAGGGTTAGGATAACTCTAGGGTAGTCAACCATATGCAATTGACCTATATCATATTTTGGTTGACTTAGGATGGCGGGACAATTTTTTTTTAAATAGTGTTTGGTGATGATAACGTGCCCATAAATAGATAACAATGCTTAAATCATGATGATTAATGTAATTTCTATGAATGTTTGAAATCATGATTTATGATTTTAATATTTGGCACGTAATCATGAGAAATAGGGTTGAATCATGCTTTAGGAGATACTTTGTTTATTATCATCATATAATACCTAATGCATGACTATTATTTGATGAATACATGAGTTTCATGATCATAATGTAGAATTCATTCATATATGCCTTTATGATCATGAGGATTATTAGTTTGATACTTAACCTTGATAGAATTGCATGAATATATTGGTTAAGTATATATAAATACCCCCTAGGATGCATCTCACACTCACCATAGGCTACCTTGATTGAAAACTTAGCATGAGTGAGATGTTAGGATGATACAAATGTCCACTAATTCCTATGGCATTTAGATGGTCATTTAAAGTATCAAAATAGCAATAATAGACCAATCATGGGGAAGGCTTATGTTTAATTCATAGACATATTGCCCAAAGATCATGGTTGGATATTTCATATGTTTTCAAAACAATTTCTTAATCTAAAATCTAAGTATTCATGTTTTGAAACAATTGGATGCAAGACTAGGTGTTAAAATGGATACTCTTATGATCAAAAACCTAGTAGTTTTTAAAGCTTTTATATTTTTAACAAATACGTAGAAATATAATGATTTTTCATGAAAACCTATTTTTCACTGATATATATACTTAAAAGAAATGTGTTCCCAAAATTTCATGATTTTTCGAATTTTCTGGAATTTTTAATGCATTTCTGAAATTCGCCCAGAAAATTAGAATTTCGGAATCCATTGTGCTACGATCAGCCATCGATAGCAATGATCGATAACCTGAAAAACGGCCCAATATTTTCTGATTTCAGATTTTAATCAAGTTTTTTTCTACTATACTTGATGCCATGAGTTTATAAATTAGGATTAATCTTTTTGATGGTGTCAAAGGGGGAGAAATGTATGTTTAAGTAAAGGGGAACATATTTAGGGGGAGAACATTTTTATGGGGAGTTTCATGGATTAAGGGGGAGTTGCATGTTGCTATATCATGTTTATGTTTACATGCTTTCTTTCCTTTAAAATTTATATCAAATGTTTTTACCTAACTTAAACGGATTGCCACACATCAAAAAGAGGGAGATTGTTAGGGAAATCTCTTGCCGTAATATGGTTTTGATGGTGTGGCAAAGGGTTTAAGTTAGTTTGATATATTGATTTGATATGTGCGTTGAAGTCGTGCAGGACTTAGTAATTCGCACATGGAGCCGTGGCGAGTTTCACATCTCATGACTCGTGCCTTGAGTCGGTGAAGGATAGCTTTGCGGAAGCCGTGCGCTTGGAGCATCCAAGGGACCGCCGGACGAGAAGCTTGGAGTGAAGCCGGAGGAAGTAGACTTCGAGGAAAGAGACGCGAAGGAGCATTGCAGAGCCGTGCGCCTGATGCTGCCGAGGGACGTGGCCGCGAACAAAGAGAACTTCGAAGGCGAGGGACTCCGAGGGATGAGAGTGAGCGATTGTAACCCGGGAAGGGGTAGCTCTTAGGTGAAACTTGGCCATTTGGCCAAGTGTCGGATGGGTTTTCCCAACACCAGTCGACTGCCATGTCATGGCAGTCGACTGCTCTGAGTCGAATGAAGTTCGACTGGTATCCGACTGATGGGTTTATGCCCAGCAATGATCGCCATGGAATGACAATGACCGCCAGAGGATATCACGGCAGACCGCCGATCGTGGCGGGCCGATTACGGAGGCGCGGGTGAGGTCCATCAGTCGACTGCCAAGAGTTCCATTGGACTACAATGGTCGGGATCCGACATGTTCAGAGGCCATTATAGTGACGACAGTCGATTGCCAAGGGCAGCAGTCGACTGGTGGCGACCAACGGGAAGAAATCAGCCCTCTCTATAAAAAGAGAGGGTGTGAGCCTTTGAGAGGCTAATGCTTATGCTCTAAGTGATCTTCCTAGTGCCCCACAAGCTCTAAACTCTTCTTACTTGTTTTTACTCCATTCTTATTGTAAGAAGAATGATCTTGATTATAAAGGTTACCTCCACCTAGCTTGGTGCAAAGGAGAGACCAATAGTGATTTTCTTTGGAGGAGTGATTCACCTTGGACGAATCGGACCGTGGATTAGCGGCGTAGCCGTGAACCATGTTACATCTTCTTGTTAGCGTTTGTGTTTTCATTTATTGCTTTGTCTTTATTGTTTATGCTTCCGCTTGCGCTAACGATTGTGTAGACGAACAAACGAACGAGAGAATTCCGACATCCATCGTAAGAGGGCTATTCACCCCCCCTCTAGCCGGTCATACCGATCCCCTACACTATATATTAGGATGATGATGTCCCCTTGAGGAATTCATAAGGTTCATCATGTAAACCCTACAGGTGGACTTGGTCCGGCATGATGAAAAGGTTGAGTGGTATTACTCATGGAGTTAGATGTTGATTAATTAATGATTAGTAAATTAATTAATCGACGGACATTCGAGTTCTTAAACACGGGGAGAAAATGTACATATAATATATGGAACCAATATTAACTTATGGGGGTCGGTGAGGTATATTAATGATAATCCTTTATGTTAGGGCAATCTCTTTCCATGATTAGGTTTTGATGTGTGTGGCAAAGGGTTTAAGTTAGTTTGTTAGGTTGATTTGATATGTGCGTTGAAGTCGTGCAGGGCTTAGTAATTCGCACATGGAGTCGTGGCGAGTTTCACAACTCATGACTCGGTCCTTGAGTCGTTGAAGGATGGCTTTGCGGAAGCCGTGCGCTTGGAGCATCCGAGGGACCGCCGGACGAGGAGCTTGGAGTGAAGCCGGAGGAAGTAGACTTCGAGGAAAGAGACGCGAAGGAGCATTGCGGTCGTCGCTCGATCGCAGAGGGACATGGCCGAGCAGAGAGAACTTCGAAGCTGAGGGATTCCGAGATATGAGAGTGAGCGAATGTAACCCGGGAAGGGGTAGCTCTTAGGTGAAACTTGGTCATTTGGCTAAGTGTCAGATGGAATTTCCCGACACCAGACGACTGCCATAGAATGACAGTCGACTGCTCTGAGTCGAACATGGTTCGATTGGTATTCGACTAAGTATTTTGAGGCCAGTGATCATTGCCATATGTGGGCGGTCGATCGCAAGATATCGATCGGCTGAAAGCGTGACGGAATGATGGGTTTAGCCCACAAGAACCGCTCGTAGCCGACTGGGCAGTCGACTACGGAGGCAGCAGTCGATTGATGAGGTCCATCAGTCGATTGCCAAGTGTTTCGTTGGACTACAATAGTCGGGATCCGACGTGTTCGGGGACCGTTGTAGTGTCGGCAGTCGACTGCCAAGGGCAGCAGTCGACTGGTGGCGGCCAATGGGAAGAAAAGCCTCCTCTCTATAAAAAGAGAGGGTGTGGAGCTTTGGGGGGTTAATGCTCTTACTCCAAACGACCATCCAAGTCCCTCACAAGCTCTAAACTCTTCTTACTTGCTTTTACTCCATTCTTATTGTAAGAAGAGTGATCTTGATTGTAAAGGTTACCTCCACCTAGCTTTGTGCAAAGGAGAGACCAATAGTGATTGGCTTTGGAGGAGTGATTCACCTCGGACGAATCGGGATTGTGGATTAGCAGCATAGCCGTGAACCACGTTACATCTTGCGTTAGCATTTTGATTCTTGTCTTGTATATTTACTTGTCTTTTCTTATTATATTCCGCTTGCGCTAACCTTTTGTAGACGAGTAAATTATGACATCCATCGATTGAGGGCTATTCACCCCCCTCTAGTCGGCCGTTTCGATCTCCAACAAGTGGTATCAGAGTCAAGTCGCTTGTCGAGGACTAACCGCCGCAACAAGCACTTCATCAAAAGATGGCCGGCTCCAATATTCATCCACCGAAGTTTGAAGGAGAATTCGCTTGGTGGAAAAAGCGAATGGAGGTATTTTTCGAAACAGATTTTGATATTATGATTACAATGGAATCCGGTTTCATTTTGCCTAGGGATGAAGAGGGAAAGCTAATAGAGAAGTCAAGGTGGACCAAGAGGCAAAGAGAGGAGCACCTTGCAAATTCAAAAGCAAAGCACCATCTCTACAATGTGCTTCCTCAACAAGAAATAAATAGAATTGGAGAATGCCTAAGTGCCAAGGAGATGTGGGAGAAGCTAATTGAGCTTCATGAAGGCACATCCGAGGCGAAGCTAGCAAGGAGAGACCTCCTCCACTCCCAACTCAACAACATTAAACTAGAAAAGGGAGAAAAGGGAGAAAATGTAATTTCCTTACATTCTCGTTTCAAGGAAATTATAACCGGTTTGTCAAGTGTAGGTGAGAAGCTATCAAACCAAGATATGGTTATGAAGGCTATAGATGCCTTTCTGCGATCCTCAAAGTGGAGCTCCATGGTGGACTCCTTCTATATTTTTAAGAATTTAGAAGTGAGCACCTTGGAGGAGTTCTTCTCAACAATGGAGCTCCATGAAACGAGGCTTGAAGGAATACAAGAAGAGCCAAAAATCCAACCTTCAAGAGGAGTAGCATTCTTGGCAAACAAGGGGAAGAAGAAGATAGAGATCCCCTCCTCCTCCAATGATGATGAAGCATCCTCCTCCTCCTCTATGGATAGCACGGAAGAAGCGTATATGGTAAGGAGGGTAAGACGTGCATTAAAAGGTTTTAGATTTAACAAATCAAATGATAGGAATAGGAGACCAAGAGGAAAGATCATATGCTACAATTGCCAAGGAGAGGGCCACATAAGGGACAATTGTCCCCTCCTAAACAAGAGCAAGGAAGAGAGGAAGAAGAAAGAAGAAAAGAAGAAGAAAAAGGGGAACAAGAAAAAGGAAGAAGAAAAGAAGGCAAAGGAAAAGGGGAAGGCCAAAGCATTCAAGGCCAAGACATGGGATGACCCTTCTTCTTCTTCCTCATCCGATGAAGAAGAGCATGTCTACTCCAACCTTGCATTGATGGCTTTCGATGACTTGGATTGCTCCTCCACCGAAAATGAAGAATCAAGCTCAAGTGGAGAGAGCTCAAGTGAAGGGGGAGCCTCTACATCCTCCTCATCCGAAGAAGAAGAAGAGGACATGGAAACTATGGTAATGAATCTAACTCCTAAGAAAATAGTTTCCATGGTTTCTAGCTTAACTAGGGATTTATTTAGAGATAAGAAGAAGAACAAAAGCATGCTAGATCAAATTAAGGACTTAGAAAATAAACTAGAAAAAGCAAGCTTAAATGATGATAATATTTCTTCTAGCTTAAATGATGCATGCTCACATGATAACTATATGCCTTTGGATGTTAGTGATGCATGTATAGAAGAAAATAGGGCTTTAAGAGAGAAAGTAGATTATTTAACCAAAGCCCTAGAAAAGTTTACAATTGGCTCAAATACATTGAACATGATTATAGGGAGCCAAAGAGCTAGTTTTAATAAGAAAGGCCTAGGTTATAAAGAAAAGAAAAATGAAAAGGCCTACAAATGCCTAATTGCTAGGGGACAAGATAAGAAGAAAGTAATTGCTAGGAAATGGATTCCCAAGGAGTGTCTTGTGAACCCCATAGGAAAGAACCTATTTTGGGTTCCAAAATCCATCCTTAAGGGTTAGAAAAACCCTAGGATAGTCAACCATATGCATTTCACCTATATCATATGTTGGTTGACTTAGGATGGTGGGACCTCACTTTTAGAAGTAGTGTTGGGTGATGATAATGTGCCCATAAATAGATAATAATGCTTAAATCATGATAGTTGATGTAATTGTTACACATGTTTGCAATCATGATTTATAATTTTGATATTTGGCACATAATCATGTGAAATAGGTTTAAATCATGCTTTAGGTGATACCTTGTTTATTATCATGATATAATACCTAATGCATGATAACAATTCAATGAATACATGTATTTAATGATCATAATGTGTAATTCATTCATATATGTCATTATGATCATGTGGATTGTTAGGGTGATACTTAACCTTGATAGAATTGCATAAATATAATGGTTAAGTATATACAAATACCTCTAGGATACATCTCACACTCACTATAGGCTACCATGATTGAAAACTTAGCATGAGTGAGATGTTAGGATGATACAAATGTTCACTAATGCTTATGGCATTTAGATGGTCATTTAAAGTATCAAAATAGCAATAATAGACCAATCATGGGGAAGGCTTATGTTTAATTCATAGACATATTTCCCAAAGATCATGGTTGGATATTTCATATGTTTTCAAAACAATTTCTTAATCTAAAATCTATGTATTCATGTTTTGAAACAATTGGAACCAAAACTAGGTGGTAAACTTGATACTAGAATGATCAAAAACCTAGTGGTTTTTAAAGCTTTTGGATTTTTGGCAAATCTCAGAAAATATAATGATTTTTCATAATAAAAAAACTATTTTTCATTGATAGATATACTTAAAAGAAATGTGTTCCCCAAATTTCATGATTTTTCAAATTTTCTGGAATTTTTAATGCATTTCTGAATTCAAAATCGTAATTTCGAAAAATGTGCCATGACCGTAGTCCGAACTACAATGATCGTGGCTCGATATTCTTCAGTTATTAAACCAATTTTTGGTATTTTCCTTCTATTAGACTTCATGCCATGTGTTTATAACTTAGTATTAATCTTTTTGATGGTGTCAAAGGAGGAGAAAATATTATGTTTAAGTTAATTATGATAGGGGGAGAAATATGTATGGGGAGTTTCATGGATTAAGGGGGAGTTGCATGTTGCTATATCATGTTTATGTTTACATGCTTTCTTACCTTAGAAATTTTTTATCAAATGTTTTTACCTAACTTAAATGGATTGCCACACATCAAAAAGGGGGAGATTGTTAGGGCAATCTCTTGCCATGATTAGGTTTTGATGTGTGTGGCAAAGGGTTTAAGTTAGTTTGTTATGTTGATTTGATATGTGCGTTGAATTCGTGCAGGACTTAGTAATTCGCACATGGAGCCGTGGCGAGTTTCACAACTCATGACTCGGTCCTTGAGTCGGTGAAGGATGGCTTTGCGGAAGTCATGCGCTTGGAGCATCCGAGGGACCGCCGGATAAGGAGCTTGGAGTGAAGCCGAAGGAAGTAGACTTTGAGGCAAGAGACGCGAAGGAGCATTGCAGAGCCGTGCGCCTGATGCTGCCGAGGGACGTGGCCACGAACGAACAGAACTTCGAAGGCGAGGGACTCCGAGAGATGAGAGTGAGCGAATGTAACCCGGGAAGGGGTATCTCTTAGGTGAAACTTGGCCATTTGGCTAAGTGTCGGATGGGATTTCCCGACACCAGTCGACTGCCATGGAATGACAGTCGACTGCTCTGAGTCGAACGTGGTTCGACTGGTATTCGACTAAGTGTTTTGAGGCCGGTTAGCCATATGTGGGCCGATCGCCAAGACTCATCGATCATCGGGCCGAAGGCGAGTCGATCGGTCGAAAGGGTTTGGCCATAGAACTGCTCGTAGCTGACTGGGCAGTCGACTACGGAGGCAGCAGTCGACTGATGAGGTCCATCAGTCGACTGCCAAGTGTTCCGTTGGACTACAATGATCGGGATCCGACGTGTTCGGAGACCATTGTAGTGTCGGCAGTCGACTGCCAAGGGCAGCAGTCGATTGGTGGAGGCCAACGGGAAGAAAAGCCTCCTCTCTATAAAAAGAGAGGGTGTGGAGCTTTGGGGGGTTAATGCTCTTACTCCAAACGACCATCCAAGTCCCCCACAAGCTCTAAACTCTTCTTACTTGCTTTTACTCCATTCTTATTGTAAGAAGAGTGATCTTGATTGTAAAGGTTACCTCCACCTAGCTTTGTGCAAAGGAGAGACCAATAGTGATTGGCTTTGGAGGAGTGATTCACCTCGGACGAATCGGGATCGTGGATTAGCGGCGTAGCCGTGAACCACGTTACATCTTGCGTTAGCATTTTGATTCTTGTCTTGTATATTTACTTGTCTTGTCTTATTATATTCCGCTTGCACTAACCTTTTGTAGACGAGTAAATTACGACATCCATCGATTGAGGGCTATTCACCCCCTCTAGCCGGCCGTTTCGATCTCCAATACTTTAATGGATTGGATTATCATTAATGGATCGGACTTTATGTGGACTTGATCCATTGGGTGGCCAAGATCCAACTCCTCCTCATGGTCCCTATTGTAGCCTATTAATACCTCATGAAGCATAGATCCAATGGTTGAAAACAAAACTCTAGATCCAAAGGTAGAGATTAAATATCTAGATCCGATGGTTGAGATTAAATCTCTAGATCCGACGGTTGAGATTAAATCCCTAGAACCAATGGTAGAGATTAAAACAAGTCTTATCCCTAAACCTATAAAAAGGGGCTTAAGGGTTGGTGTGGAGATTAATTAGAAGCAAGAGAGGTTTGGAGTTGGCGGCAAGAGGCTTGGAGTTTGGGTTTGGAGTTGGCGGCACCAAATAAGGAAACCTTTTCCTTATCTTCTTCTTCTTCCTTGGTGGTCGGCGCCCATACAGCCCCTCTCCTCCCTTGGCCGGCATCCAAACCTAGCTCTTCTCCTCTTCTTGGCCGGTGGAAACAAGGCTTAGGGTCCTCCCTTGGAGCTCTTGGTCGGCATTCATCTTTCTCATCATCTCCTTGTTGGTCGGCGGCAAGCAACTTGCTTGTTGTTTGTTGGTTGGCTAAAGGAAGGAGAAGGGTCTTGTTTCTATTCTTCCTCTTGCTTGGAATGAGCAAGGAAGGAAGATTGGTGATCTAGGAACTTCAACTTTTGGTAGATCATCGCCCACACGATGTCCGAAAGGAGGAAGGTCATACAATAGAAGATCGAGAGTTATAACACTTATCTATCTTCATATGTAACATGTTTGTAATTGTTTTCAATTATATATGCATGATATATTTTGTTTTGTGGCTAAATATACTTGGACCCCAAACATAAACACAAAAGTTGTCGATCAGTACATCATCTTTTCCGCGGCTATTCGTAGAATAGAGGTTGGTCGCTTGAACAACAAGTTTGTTCAAGTGACTACTCTAATCGAATAGCACGACGATGACAAGGTTCCTTGGCCAATCCCTCATATCAAGGATAAAAAAATTTTTATCCGGGGACGTAGAAGGGATCTCCATGAACAAGCGACCGAGTTGAAGTCGGAAGCGAAGTTTCCTACCTTCAAGCGGTATCAGAGCTTCGATTCCGCAAAACCTTCAAGTGGTATCAGAGCCATGGTTTCCGGTTTTGTGTATTTAGAATTCGGTTACTCTTAAGCATTTTTCATATATTATATGTGCCGGATAAAAGTAGGATATACGTATGTTAACTCTTTTGTTGCAGGCATAAGATCCGACTATTATGGTCATATGTCTGTATGTGATTGTATGTGTGTAATAGTATATTTTGTTGAATCCTCGGGGTTGACGAGGCTAGTATTTAATTTTTTGTAAAATAGATACGGCATTGTTTAGCCACTCTTTCTATTTTAGTTTACTTTCGATCTAGATTTTATGTACACTCTCTCGTGGAGTATAGGATCGATGGATGTAAATTAAAATAGTTTTTAGTCTCGGCTCGGATCTCCGGATGGCTCGTACATGGTGTAGGAGGAGCGGACCAGATGGCGATGTGATGGGAGACATATTGAAGACAAAAGCCATAATAGTTGGAAAATAATTTATTTTTCATATTTATTGCTTATTGTTTGATATGCATGTCGTAGGCTAGAAAATTCCTCAATTCCAAATTACTAAGTGGGAGAGAGATATTTTTATATAAATTCCCACAGCCTCCATTACGATTTGACAAGTGATGCAAACAAACTTGTGCGTCGGCTCTGAGTGCCTTCCTCCCCATCGGATGAGTTTGTTTGCGGATCACAAGGTCGAATATGGTTATAGGGAATTATTAAGGAGCGTGTGTACTTCCCCATAGAGGGGCACATAACCCGAGATAATTACATTGGTACCGAGTAATGATGAACACTTAAATACAAATATAAGTATCCTTCCCATCGGAGTCACTACTTTTATTTGTAGGGCCAAAGAGAAACCAACTATTAATTTTACTTGTCAAAAAGTTAGGTTGACAAGATAGTAAAATTAAAGGGTAAAACCTCCTCTTACAAATGTAGAATTCGTATACGTCCACACTATCGTGGCATACGATATTCTCGATGTTTTGAGGTGTTGGTTGATTTTAAAATTTTATTGTTTGAGGAATCAATAATTTTTTGAAATCTAATGTTTTGATCTATGTGATTCTTAGTTTTTCTTTCAAAATGACTTTCAACCTGCTTGTTGTGATACTGAAAGATAATAAACTTACTGGACCCAACTATGTTGATTGGAAGAGGAATCTTGACATTGTCTTGACTGCTAAGGAATACAAATATGTACTCCTCGAAGAGTGCCCTCCTAAGCCTGCGGATGATTCTGGGGAAAAGGAGAGAGAGAGTTATAAGAAGTGGATAAAGGCCGATGAGATGGTGCAGTGTTACATTTTGGAATCTATATCAAATGTACTACAACATCAGCATCAAGATCAGCATCAACATAAAGGCCGATGAGATGGTGCGGTGTTACATATCTTTGGCATCTTAGGCTTGGTCATATTAACCTAAGAAGAATTCAAAGGTTGATAGCTGATGGACCTCTGGGTTCATTAGTGGTCGAAGATTTCCCAACCTACGAATCTTGCTTGGAGGGTAAAATGACCAAGAGGCCTTTTAAGGCCAAGGGGTATAGAGCCAAAGATGTGTTAGAATTCGTTCATTCTGATTTGTGTGGTCCTATGACTATCTAGGCTCGAGGTGGCTTTGAGTATTTCATCTCTTTTATAGACGATTATTCGAGATATGGATACATTTACTTGATGCGCCACAAGTCTGAATGCTTTGACAAGTTCAAAGAATTCAAGGCTGATGTGGAGAAACGTCAAGGTAAAAGTATCAAGACACTACGATCTAATCGTGGTGGTGAGTACCTCTTGGGAGAGTTTAGGAATTACTTATCAGAGGCTGGGATTCAATCCCAATTGTCTTCACCTAGCACACCACTGCAGAATGGTGTAGTAGAGCGAAGGAATAGGACTCTTATGGAGATGGCTAGATCGATGATGAGTTATTCTGAATTTCTAGATTCGTTCTGGGGATATGCTCTAGATACGGCGGTGTACATTGTGGACTGGGTGAAAGCCTAGTCTAAGACATATTCGGATATGGGGGAGTCCAGCACATGTGCTGAAGGCAGATGCTGATAAGTTGGAACCTCGTACAGAAGTACGCATGTTTATTGGCTATCCTAGAGGAACAAAAGGTGGTTTGTTTTATAGTCCTAGAGATCAGAGGGTGATCGTCAGCATGAACGCCAGATTTCTAGAGGAAGACTATGTGATGAACCACAAGCCCATATGTATGATTGTTCTGGAAGAATTAAAAGGGTAAGTCACTTCTTCAGTACCACCGGTACAAGAGGATATACCACAAGTCACTGCACCGCGTGTCACAGAGGATACACAGGTGATACCTCGTCGTAGTGGGAGGGTTGTGAGACAGCCTAATAGATTCATGTTCTTGGGAGAATCTTCTGATTTGGTCCCTGGCGAACATGAACCTGATCCTTTGACATATGACGAGGCAATCCAAGATAAAGATGCAGTATCTTGGCGAAGTGCAATGAATGCTGAGATTGAATCTATGGATTCATATCAAGTCTGGGAGCTAGTAGAACCACCCGATGTTTTAAAAACCATTGGATTCAAGTGGATCTACAAAAGAAAGAGAGGAATAGATGGGAAGGTTGAGACCTTCAAAGTGAGGCTTATTGCGAAGGGGTATACTCAGCAAGAGGGTATCGATTATGAGGAGACCTTTTCACCGGTAGCCATGCTTATGTCTATCCGGATTCTCTTGTGCATTGCAGCTCATATGGATTATGAGGTGTGGCAGATGGATGTCAAGACAGCTTTCCTTAATGGAAGTCTTGAGGAAAACATCTACATGAAGCAACCAGAGGGATTCATTGCAAAGGGCAAAGAGCATATTGTATGTAAGCTTAATCGGTCCATTTATGGATTGAAGCACTTCAAGGTCTTGGAACATCTGCTTTGATGAGGTAATCCAGTCTTATGGATTTATTCAAAGTCTGGATGAGTCTTGTGTATACAAGAGATGTGACGGAAACATAGTGGTATTTATTGTACTATACGTAGATGACATTTTGTTAATTGGCAACAATGTCAAGGTGTTATCGGACGTAAGGGTATGGTTGTCCAAAAAGTTTGATATGAAGGACTTGGGAGAAGTGGGACACATCCTTGGGATCAAGGTTATAAGGGATCGCAGGAAAAGAATGTTGTGCTTATCTCAAGCTTCATACATAGACACTATTATGGATCATTTTAGCATGCAAAACTCCAAGAAAGGTTTTCTACCTTTCAGGCATGGAGTTCCTTTATCTAAGGAGATGTGTCCTAGAACATCTGAGGAGATAGAGGAGATGAAGGCGGATTCTTATGCTTCGGCGGTAGGAAGCCTCATGTATGCGATGCTATGTCAGAGACCAGATATCTTCTTTGCTGTGGTCATGGTCAACAGATATCAGAGTAATCCAGGACAGGGACATTGGACTGTGGTAAAGCATATATTGAAGTATCTGAGAATGACTAGGGATTATATGCTAGTTTACCAGGCAGACCAATTACTACCTGTGGGTTACACAGATTCCGACTTCCAATCAGATAGGGATAACAGTAAGTCTACCTCAGGTTTTGTGTTTACTTTGGGAGGTGGAGCCATAGTATGGAGGAATGTCAAGCAGAAATGCATGGCAGACTCTACCATAGAAGCTGAGTATGTGGCAGCCTTTGAGGCGGTCAAAGAAGATGTGTGGCTCAAGAACTTCCTGATAGACTTGGATTTGATTCCTGGTTTTCCTAGAACTATCACAATTTATTGTGATAATAGTGGTGCAGTTGCAAACTCGAAGGAACCACGAGCCCATAAGGCATGTAAACACATAGAGCGCAAGTACCACCTTATACAAGAAATCGTAAAGAGAGGAGAAGTTGTTGTGGCCAAGATTGCATCGGAGGATAACCTGGCAGATCCTTTCACTAAGGCCCTTCCGGCGAGAGCTTTTGATAGGCATGTGGAGGGAATGGGGATCAGATGTATGGCAGTTTGAGGACAGCATAGTCTTTTAGTATAAGTGGGAGATTATTGGGATGTATACTGAAAAGTCTATCTTTTGTATGAACATCTTTATTTTTAAATAAGAATCACATGATCATTGTTTGCATATTTATGGCGATGCATATTGTATAATACATTACATTGTAGATAACATGGTGTGTGGTGTTGTTGGACTTTCCGAGCCGTAAAAACCGCTTTTTGCGTTGCAGAAACCACGGAAGCCCCGGCAACGGATCCGTGCGAAATATAAAATATAAAACTAACATGTATGTGTTTAATACCTTTAGATATACTCTAGATATACATGATAAGAAGTTACCCTCGATGCGACGGCCTTCGCAAATCCCGCTCGTCCAAAAGGTTCATCGGAACTCGAGAGTGTCAAGTGCACACTCCTCTATTCGTATCCACACAAGCAATAGGTGGAGAAAAATACCTTAGAGTGTGCTAGCACCCTTTAGGAATTTTGGCCAAGGAGGTTGGGAGAGCTTGAGAGGGTGATCCAAGGAAGAAGATGAAGTTGTGTAACTCACCCAAAATAAATCTCATCTAATGGTAATAGTGGTCGGCCACTTTTCTTCGGGGAGGGGGGGGGGGGTGGTACATGCATGGATGTACCTCCTTCAAGAGCCAATGGCGCGTGGTGTCTCTCATGAGGTGGCACCACATGCTAAGTCAATGATGATGTGGAGCATCATCATTGGCCGGCCATGCCAAGTCATCATCATGACATGGCATTTGGTCAAGTCAAACTTGACCTTTCATCTTCCCTCTCAAGTCAAGTCAAACTCGACCTCTTATCTCCCATGGTTGATCAAATCCAACCATTTGATTCAAGTCAATTTAATTTAATGAATCTCTATTCATTAATTTAAATTTATTTAATAAATCAAATCTAAATTAGACTCATTCAACACTTGAATCAAATTGAGTCCAACTCAATTAGTCTAATTAGGATTACTCTTAATCCAATTTGGTTCATCCCATGAACCTAATCCTCATGGTTCATCATATGAACCTAATCACCATCTAATTGCCCTTAGTGTGTGACCCTATAGGTTCTTGTAATGTTAGCAATGTCCCTAAACCGATTTAGAAACATAAGCAATGAGCGGTAACTAGAAACACATCATTGCTACCCAAGTTACAAGAATGTTGAGCTCCAACATCACCTTTGTGACTACTAATTATGACTCTCATAATATGTGACAATGTCCCTCTATCCTTGACATCTAGATTGACCAATTGAAGCATAGACCGTGTCATCCTCGGTACAATCTATATCTTGAACTCCAAGTAGACTCACTCTAATCAAATGAGCTCAATATCTCATATTGACTCATTTGGGCATGGCCATGCACTTCGTGGTCTCACTCTATCAAGAATATCGATGTCACCCCCGTCATATAGGAGGGATAGATCCCATCTACATCCCTCCGCATAATTTGTTACATACCCAGTAATCGCCTTTATAGTCCACCCATTTACGGGTGACGTTTGACGAAGCCAAAGTATGCAACTCCTTATGTAGGGAACCATGGTGACTTCAGGTATAAGGACTAATAGTCATACTAATAGCCACATGAGAAAGTATATGACACTCATATAACGATCCATGATACTTTCTCATGGCGGGTCATTCAGTATACATTCTCCAATGCATACCCATCACTCAACTTGATATCTCAAATCGATGACTTGGGAGTTAAAGTCAGCATGTTGACCTACATGTTAGTCTCTACGCATTAACATTGTCCCCGAATGTTAATACTCGACTAGGAATGATTAAGAGTAGTGTTCTCTATATCATCTCATTATCGATTCAACCAATCGATTGATATAGATAAGAACCTACTACTCAAGGACATTTTTATATTTAGTTATTTGGCACCAATACAAGTAAATATAATAACCATGCCTTTATAAATAGGAATATGATACAATAAAGTCCATACAACAATCATCACATGATTGGCTCTAGGTCTTTCACTAACAATCTCCCACTAGCACTAGTGCCAATCACCGTAGTATCTAATACCCAATGACCTAGTGTGACCATCATGCTTTTTCGTACAAAGCCTTGGTCAAGGGATCCGCGATGTTAGCCTCGTGGGTACTGCAAATCTTCACATCTCCTCTATCGATAATCTCGAATGAGATGGAAGCCAGAGTATGTGTTTGGTCCGCTGGTGTGAGCGAGGTTCCTTAGCCTATGCAATCGCTCCATTGTTGTCACAATAGAGCTCTATAGGATCTGCAATGCTAGGAACCACCGCAAGCTCAGTAATGAACTTGCGGATCCAAACTGCCTCCTTTGCTGCCTCAGATGCAGCGATATACTTGGCTCGTAGAATCAAGAATCGTCTTGCTTCAACTCTTCCACCACACGCCCACCATTCAAGAAAAACACGAACCCCGATCGCGATCTAAAATCATCCCGGTCGCGAAGTCGCATCGTTGTAACCCTTTACGCCTAGCTCTCATCGCTTCCAAATATCAAGAAATATTCTTTAGTTCTTCTCAAGTACTTAAGAATATTCTTGATCGCTATCCAAAGGACGCTCACCGATCCGACCGTATCTACTTGTCATGCTCAAAGCATACAGTGAGTACACAAAGATGGCGCATATGATAGATCCTATAGCGTATGCATAAGGGATCTTATCCATGCGCTCTCTCCTCTCTAGAAGAGGGACTTTGAGTCTTCGAAAGACTCACACCATGTGACATCGTAAGTCCCTTCTGAATTCGCATGGCAAACCGTAGTAATACCGTGTCAATGTATGTACTCGACTTAGGCCAAGAAATCTCTTAGATCTATCTCTATAGATCTTGATGCCTAGAATACAGTCGCTTTACCTAAGTCCTTCATCAGAAGCCAATTCCTAACCACATCTTACGGTGGAGTGAGGGAATATCATTTCCGATGAGAAGTATGTCATCTACATACAAGACAAGAAATACAAGCTGTGTTCCCACTATTTCTCTTGTAGACACAAGGTTCATCTTCATTCTTGATGAAACCAAACTCCTTTGATTGCATCATCGAATCGAAGATTGCTTTAGTCCATAAATGGACCTTTGCGGTTTGCATACCTTTCGGATGCTTTGGATCTTCAAAACCCTCGGTGTGTCATGTACACATCCTCGAGTAGCTTCCATTGAGCGGTTTTGACATCCATCTGCCAGATCTCATAATCGTGGTAGGTGCAATAGCAAGTATGATCCGAATGGATTTAAGCATCATGGCTGGTGAAAAGGTTTCATCATAGTCAATACCATGAATTTGTTTGAATCCTTTAGCCAATCTACCTTTATAGGTATGCTTATTACCATCCATGTCGAGTCTTTACTTTAAAGACCCACTTACACCCAATGGGTTTTACCCCTTGGTGGATCAACCAAAGTCCATACTTGGTTAGTGTACATGGATTCCATTTCGGATCTCATGGCCTCTAGCCATTTCTCGGAATCTGGGCTCATCATAGCTTCTTGATAGGATGTAGGCTCGTCAAGATCGACAAGCAATACCTCACCGTTGTCAGTCAAGAGAAAAGAATATCTCTCGGGTTGACGACGGATCCTATCAGATCTATGAAGAGGTTGGTCTACTTGAACAGGTGTCTGCTCCACAACTCTTTGGGCAACAATTTCCTCATCCACAACACTTTGTGGTTCTGTTCATTTTCCATCAGCCTTAGTGTTATCGTCATCTTGATCTTCTTCAAGATGAATTTTACTCCCACTAGTTTTTCTAGAAATAAATTCTCTTTCTAGAAAGACAGCATTTCTGGCAACAAACACCTTGCCAAGTGTGGGATTGTAAAAGTAATATCCCTTAGTTTCCTTGGGATATCCTACAAAATAACACTTATCTGATTTGGGTCCTAGTTTATCTGAGACTTGACGTCTTACATAAGCTTCACAACCCCAAATCTTTATAAAAGACATTTTGGGACTCTTCCCAGTCCATATCGTATATGGTGTCTTTTCTCTGACTTTTGATGGGGCGCGATTAAGTGAAAGCGGTGTCTCTAGAGCTAAAGTCCCCAAAAGGAAGTAGGTAGATCGATCGGCTCATCATTGATCGTACCATATCTAATAGAGTACGATTTCTCCTCTCAGATACACCATTCCATTGTGGTGTTCCAGGTAGAGTGAGTTGGGATATTATCCCACACTCAGCCAGGTGATCACGAAACTCTTGACTAAGGTATTCACCACCTCGATCTGATCGAAGTAGCTTAATACGCTTACCAAGTTGGTTTTGTACTTCATTCTTGAATGCTTTGAACTTTTCAAAGGATTCTGACTTATGTCTCATCAAATATAAGTAGCCAAATCTACTCATATCATCAGTGAAAGTAATAAAGTACTTATAGCCTCCTCTGGCTTCGACATTGAAAGGCCCACATACATCAGTATGTATGAGTCCTAACAAATCCGCTCTCTCTCCATGTCCACTAAATGGAGTTTTAGTCATCTTTCCTAAAGGCAAGATTAGCGTACCTCATATGATTCAAAATCAAATGAGTCCAATAATCCATCTTTATGGAGTTGGGATATGCGTTTTTCATTTATGTGACCTAGGCGACAGTGCCAGAGATATGTTTGGTTCGAATCATTCGATTTGAACCGCTTGGTATTTACGTTATAAATTGGGTTTTCTAAATCTAGAACATAGAGACCATTCATAAGTGGTGCATTACAATAGAACATTTCATTCAAATAAATGGAACAACATTTGTCCTTTATTATAAAAGAAAAGTTTTTCTTGTCTAAACAAGATACAGAAATTATGTTCTTTGTCAATGCAGGTACATATAAGCACTCCTCTAGTTCTAAGATAAGCCCAGTGAACAAAGACAAAGAATATGTTCCTACAAATCTGGCGAACTTTGTGCCATTGCCTACTCGTAGGTCTACTTAGCCTTTGCCATTCTACTATTTCTCTCCACGCACATTATTACAAATGTGAGATGCACATCCTGTATCTAATACCCATGTAAAAGAAATAGATAGATTAACTTCTATAACGTGTATACCTGAGGCAGAAGTCCCACTTCTTTTATTCTTTACTTCCTCAAGGTAGACTTTGCAGTTTCGCTTCCGGTGTCATCTCACGCAATGGAAGCGATCCCTTCCTTAGGTACTTTACCTTTACCCTTTGAAGTGGAAGAATTGGCCTTGCCTTTGGCTTGGTCTTACCCTTGCCTTTGCTTACCTTTGCCCTTCTTGACCATTAGTACGCGTTGCTAACTTTCTTTTTGAGATTTGGTTCATGATTCTTAACATCTTTGAGAATCTCGAGCAAAGGTTTATCAATTTCATTCATGTTATAATTCATGATGAATTGATTATATGCTTCAGCGATTGCGAGGATAACATCGATTGCTAATTCTTGGCTCGGTGGAAAACCTAGTCTTTGAGGTTCTCAGCGTACCCAATCATTTTGAGTCGTGAGTTCCTACAGTGTTCCTTCTTGCATCTTGCATGCAAAAGAGCCTTAGACACTTCAAAACGCTCGTGCCTAGCTTGTCCTTGATATAGTTGTTTCAAATGCTCAACCATATCATAGGCATCCATGTTCTCATGTTGCTTCAAGCTCGAGTTCATGGTGGCAAGCATAAGACATGACACATCTAATCGTCATCTTGATGCTTCTTATAAGCATCCTTTTCGACGCAGTGGCGCATGGTAGTGTTTGAGGGTACTGCTCTAGGACATACATTTGCGTTCTTGCTTGAGGATAATCCTCAAGTTCCTATACCGATCAAGAAAGTTCGCTCCATTAAGCTTGTCCTTCTCAAGGGCAGATCGCAAGTTGAGGGTGTGTGTTAGATGTCATGGTGATCTACAACATTAAAATGCAAAGTTAAGTATCATACCTAAATCATTTAATTAGGCCTTTAATTAAATGAGGCTTCCACTAAATTCTCATAGCTACTATTTAGCTATAAATTTATATGGGATAAAGATCCACATTATAATTCGTCTTGAGTTAGCTTTGGCTAATCGCCCAAGACGTAGTATAATTAGGTAGGCAATCTTTTGCCAATTACATCTGATGTAACTCTTTAATAGCTTTGGTTAAGTTTTAGATTAGTTTAGTGTTTATTCCTAAACCGACTTCGGTGTGGCGAGCCTGAGGCCTTCTTGGATATCGAACAACGACCACTTCTAAGACAAAGTGATGTTGAAATCACATAAAACTAATTTTAAAACTTATGTTCAAAGCTAATATATGCCTCTACTTTCTTAACTAATTAAGAAAACTTAATTAAGTCTTAACCAAGTTTGATAGCGGGACATCACGATTGTCCACTCGCACTCTTCCAAGATAAAATGCATTGCTTTGCTTTGGCAAACCCAATAACAAATGATCGAGGAAGTAGTGAGTACCAAGCTTTGGTAGGCATATCGTTTTTGACTTATTAAGAAATAAACATGTATCATATACATATTAGCATACATCACATATAAGTTAAACTAATCATGCATCACATACAAGCTAAACTAACATGCATCACATACATATTAAACTAAGCGTGTCATGGTTATGGCCCTTATTCTACAATCTTCTCAAGCCAATGAAAAGATTGATTGGTCAACCTAGGGACAACATCTTCTCCTAAGTGCTTCCTTTTGGTTGTCTTGTGTGTTGACTTCCTCCTTGTAACCTCTTCTTCCAATGGACCCTCCATCTTTGTTTTGTACATTACAAAAGGAGAAATACTCGAGTTACATTCGAGTCTAAAACTAATTTTACAACAAGAATTTTAGGAGGAAGCCGACGACATGAGCCGTATTTAAAATTACAACACACACATTCACAAATCTTTTGGGACTAGGCCATAACCATGCACCATGTCATTTTAACTTTTAAAAGACATTGGATATTTTATTATGTTTGACAATTGCTAATACAATTATCAACTCATAATAAAATTTATCCTACTTCTATATCACATATAAAATAGAGAAAACTTATTTTATATGATCTTTCGCAAGTGGCTCTGATACCCGCATGCCAAATGGCATATGCGCAACGGAAAAATTAGGATCCCTTCCAAGTGATCCATGTGAAAGCAAACTCGTATAAAATAAATTTCTCTAAACCAAACCTATCTTATAGGAGAGGATTACCTTTGTTGCGTGCCCTTGTTAATCCCGCTTCTTCCTTTTGTTTGTTGGATCTTTAGCACGTTCAAGTGTCCGTGCCTCTATATGTATCCACACGAGCAAGCTCTTGTCTCAAAAGAAAAACTAGAGAGCTCTCCTTTACTTCTTGCTAGAGAAGTCCCTAAAGGAGAGGAAGAGAGGGAAAAGGAGAAAGGAAGAAGAAGACTCCTCTTCTTGCTAGCCTACACTCACAAACCCACACAACCAAAGCTTCCACCAAGCTCTCTCACAACCACAACAACACTTGCTTTGGCCGGCCACTTCATGGGGTCTTTTATAGGGTTGGAAAAACCCTTTCACCTCCACACATTCAATGCAATCCATTGCATTGGGACACAAGTTTGGCCGGCCACTTAAGGAGACAAAACCATTTTGTTTCCTTCCACCTTATCTAGCTTAGGTGGATGCTTAGGTGGCATGCTTATGTGGCATGCTTATGTGGCATTCTTATGTGGCATTCATGCATGTTGAATTAATCTTATTAATTCAATTAAGCTTATGTTATCATGTTGAATTAATCTTATTAATTCAATTAAGCTTATGTTATCATATTGAATTAATCTTATTAAATCAATAAGGTAACATATTGAATTAATCTCATTAAATCAATTAGCTAAAATTCTCATTAAGCTTAAAGTCCAAAAACCATTTTGTACTTAAGCTTATTCCCAAATTATTCTAGTCAAACTAGAATACTCTAATTCCTCTAATTATCATGCTCTTTGTGTGTGACCCTATAGGCTCTCATGCGTTGGCGGTGGACCTAAACTCTTTTAGATACACAAGCAATGGCGGCATCTAGCAATACATCATTGCTACCCAAAGTTCTGAGATAAGTCAAGATCCGACTAACCTTTAAAGTGACTACTATAATATATGGACCGTGTCCTTCTATCCTGATATCAGTTGATCAATGAGGCATAGGAAGTGTCATCCTCGATCAATCTATGTGTTTCTTGATCCCTGAGTAAACTAACTCAAACAAATGAGCTCAATATCTCATATTGACTCATTCGAGCATGGCCATGCGTTTTAGTAGTTCTACTCAATCAAGGGGCCCACCGATATCACTCTCGCATATGAGAGGATAGATCCCATCTACATCACTCACATCCCTCGCATAATTTGTTATATACCCGATGTCGCCTTTATGGTCCACCACTACGGGTGGCGTTTGTGATACCAAAGTACATAACTCCTTATGTAGGGAACCGTAGTGACTTCAGGTCTAAGGACTATTCATACCAATAGTCACATGAGAAAGTTTATGACACTCATATAACGATCCATGAAACTTTCTCATGGCGGGTCATTTCAGTATATATTCTCTAATATATACCCATGTGTCAACTTGATATCATATATCCATGACTTGTGAGATCAAGTCATCAATTGACCTACATGCTAGTCTTTATGTATTAATATTGCCCTTGCATATTAATACTTGACTAGGAACATTTAGGAAAGTGTTCTCTATAGACTCTCATAATCAATTCTGCCAATTGATGTGCTGTAGATAAGAACCTACTTTTCTAGGGCATTATTATATTTAATTTAGCTGGCACAAGCAAGACTTAAATATAATAACCAATCCTTTGCCTTTATAGAATATGATACAAAATGTTCCCTATTCAACCATCACATGATTGGTTCTTAGGGCTATAACTAACAATCTCCCACTAGCACTAGTACCAATCACTATGATATCTAATACCTAGTGACCTAGTGTGACCATCATGCTTCCTCTGTGCCAAAGCCTTGGTCAATGGATCTGCGATGTTAGCTTCTGTCGGTACTCTGCATATCCTCACATCTCCTCTATCGATGATCTCTCGAATGAGATGGAGCCCGCGATATGTGTTTGGTCCGATGTGATCGAGGTTCCTTAGCACAGTCAATAGCCCATTGTTGTCACAATAGAGTCTATTGGATCTGCAATGCTAGGAACTACCCCAAGTTCAGCGATGAACTTACGGGCCAAAGCCTCCTTTCTTTGCATCGGATCGACAATATACTCCACATTGTAGAATCGCAAGCTGTGTCTGCTTGAACTCTTCGACTCACGGCTCCACCATTCGAGCAAAACCATTACCCCGATTGCGATCTATAGTCATCCTTATGCATTTGGAAGCTTGCATCATGTAACCCTTTACATTAGCTCCTCATTGCCTCGAATATCGGGAAATATTCTTTCGTTCTTCGTAAGTATTTAAGAATATTTTTGGCGCTATCCAGTGACTTTCACTGGATCGAGTATCTACTCGTCATGCTCAAAGCATACGAGGCGTCGGAGCAGTACAAAGCATGGCGTATATGATAGACCCTATAGCGATGCATAAGGGATCTTATCCATGCGATCTCTCTCCTCCTTAGAAGAGGACATTGAGTCTTGAAAGACTCACACCATGTGATAAAGCGAAATCCTTTCTTGGAATTTTGCATAGCAAAGCGATCTAGCACTTTATCAATGTATGTACTCGACTTAGGCCAAGTAATCTTTAGATCTATCTCTATAGATCTTGATGCCTAGAATATAGGCGACTTCACCTAAGTCCTTCATCGAAACAATTCCCTAACCACATCTTCACGGAGTGAGGAATATCATTTCCGATGAGAAGTATGTCATCTACATACAAGACAAGAAATACAATTGTGCTCCACTATTTCTCTTGTAGACACAAGGTTCATCTTCATTCTTGATGAAACCAAACTCTTTGATTGCATCATCGAATCGAAGATTCCGGCTTGAGGCTTGCTTTAGTCCATAAATGGACCTTTGCGGTTTGCATACCTTTCCGGGATGCTTTGGATCTTCAAAACCCTCGGTTGTGTCATGTACACATCCTCGAGTAGCTTTCCATTGAGCGGTTTTGACATCCATCTGCGGATCTCATAATCGTGGTAGGTGCGATAGCAAGTATGATCCGAATGGATTTAAGCATCATGGTGAAAAGGTTTCATCATAGTCAATACCATGAATTTGTTTGAATCCTTTAGCCACCAATCTACCTTTATAGGTATGCTTATTACCATCCATGTCAGTCTTTACTTTAAAGACCCACTTACACCCAATGGGTTTTACCCCTTGGTGGATCAACCAGGTCCATACTTGGTTAGTGTACATGGATTCCATTTGGATCTCATGGCCTCTAGCCATTTCTCGGAATCTGGGCTCATCATAGCTTCTTGATAGGATGTAGGCTCGTCAAGATCGACAAGCAATACCTCACCGTTGTCGGTCGAGAAAAGAATATCTCTCGGGTTGGCACGGATCCTATCAGATCTCTGAAGAGGTTGGTCTACTTGAGCAGTGTTTGCTCCACAACTCTTTGGGCAACAATTCCTCATCCACAACACTTTTGTGGTTCTGTTCATTTTCCATCGAAGCCTTAGTGTTATCATCATCTTGAACTTCTTCAAGATGAATTTTACTCCCACTAGTTTTCTAGAAATAAATTCTCTTTCTAGAAAGAGGCATTTCGGCAACAAACACCTTGCCAAGTGTGGGATTGTAAAAGTAATATCCCTTAGTTTCCTTGGGATATCCTGAAAATAACACTTATCTCGATTTGGGTCCTAGTTTATCCGAGACTTGGCGTCTTACATAAGCTTCACAACCCCAAATCTTTATAAAAGACATTTTGGGACTCTTCCCGTCCATATATCGTATATGGTGTCTTTTCTCGGCTTTTGATGGACGCGATTAAGTGTAAGCGGTGTCTCTAGAGCTAAAGTCCCCAAAGGAAGTAGGTAGATCGATCGGCTCATCATTGATCGTACCATATCTAATAGAGTCACGATTTCTCCTCTCGGATACACCATTCCATTGTGGTGTTCGGGGAGTGAGTTGGGATATTATCCCACACTCGGCCGGTGATCCACGAAACTCTTGACTAAGGTATTCACCACCTCGATCGATCGAAGTAGCTTAATCGCTTACCAAGTTGGTTTTGTACTTCATTCTTGAATTCTTTGAACTTTTCAAAGGATTACGACTTATGTCTCATCAAATATAAGTAGCCAAATCTACTCATATCATCGAAAGTAATAAAGTACTTATAGCCTCCTCGGCCGACATTGAAAGGGCCACATACATCGTATGTATGAGTCCTAACAAATCTCGCTCTCTCCATGTCCACTAAATGGAGTTTTAGTCATCTTTCCTAAAAGGCAAGATTCGCGTACCTCATATGATTCAAAATCAAATGAGTCCAATAATCCATCTTTATGGAGTTGGGATATCGTTTTTCATTTATGTGACCTAGGCGGCAGTGCGAGAGATATGTTTGGTTCAAATCATTCGATTTGAACCGTTTATATTACGTTATAAATTGGGTTTCTAAATCTAGAACATAGAGACCATTCATAAGTGGTGCATTACAATAGAACATTTCATTAAATAAATGGAACAACATTTGTCCTTTATTATAAAAGAAAAGTTTTTCTTGTCTAAACAAGATCTGAAATTATGTTCTTTGTCAATGCAGTACATATAAGCACTCCTCTAGTTCTAAGATAAGCCCGGTGGGCAAAGACAAAGAATATGTTCCTCTCATTCTGGCGACAACTTTTGCGCCATTGCCTACTCGTAGGTCACTTCACCCTTTGCCATTATTCTACTATTTCTCGGTCCTGCACATTATTACAAATGTGAGATGCACATCCGGTATCTAATACCCATGTAGAAGAAATAGATAGATTAACTTCTATAACGTGTATACCTGAGGCAGAAGTCCCACTTCTTTTCTTCTTTACTTCCTCAAGGTAGACTTTGCGATTCGCTTCCGGTGTCGATCTCACGCAATGGAAGCGATCCCTTCCTTAGGTACTTTACCTTTACCCTTTGAAGTGGATGAATTGGCCTTGCCTTTGGCTTGGGTCTTACCCTTGCATTTGTGCTTACCTTTGCCATTCTTGACCATTAGTACGTTACTAACTTTCTTCTTGAGATTTGGTTGTGATTCTTAACATCTTTGAGAATCTCGAGCAAAGGTTTATCAATTTCATTCATGTTATAATTCATGATGAATTGATTATATGCTTACAGCGATTGCGGGATAACATCGGTTGCCAATTCTTGGCTCGATTGGAAAACCTAGTCTTTGAGGTTCTCAACGCGTACCCAATCATTTTGAGTACGTGAGTTCCTACAGTGTTCCTTCTTGCATCTTGCATGCAAAGAGCCTTAGACACTTCAAAACGCTCGTGCCTAGCTTGTCCTTGATATAGTTGTTTCAAATGCTCAACCATATCATAGGCATCCATGTTCTCATGTTGCTTACGCAGCTCGAGTTCATGGTGGCAAGCATAAGGACATGACACATCTAATCGTCATCTTGATGCTTCTTATAAGCATCCTTTTCGGCCAGTGGCGTAGGCGGGTGTTTGAGGGTGCTCTAGGACATATAGTTTGCGTTCTTGCTTGAGGATAATCCTCAAGTTCCTATACCAGTCAAGAAAGTTCGCTCCATTGAGCTTGTCCTTCTCAAGGACAGATCGCAAGTTGAGGGGGTGTGTCGTGTTAGATGTCATGGTGATCTACAACATTAAAATGCAAAGTTAAGTATCATACCTAAATCATTTAATTAGGCCTTTAATTAAATGAGGCTCCCACTAAATTCTCATAGCTACTATTTAGCTATAAATTTATATGGGATAAAGATCCACATTATAATTCGTCTTGAGTTAGCTTTGGCTAATCGCCCAAGGCGTAGTATAATTAGGTAGGCAATCTTTTGCCAATTACATCTGATGTAACTCTTTAATAGCTTTGGTTAAGTTTTAGATTAGTTTAGTGTTTATTCTAAACCGACTTGGTAGTGGCGAGGCACGAGGGCCTTCTTGGATATCGAACAGCGACCGCTTCTAAGACAAAGGCGATGTTAAATCACACATAAAACTAATTTTAAAACTTATGTTCAAAGCTAATATATGCCTCTACTTTCTTAACTAATTAAGAAAACTTAATTAAGTCTTAACCAAGTTTGATAGCGGGACATCACGATTGTCCACTCGCACTCTTCCAAGATAAAATGCATTGCTTTGCTTTGGCAAACCCAATAACAAATGATCGAGGAAGTAGTGAGTACCAAGCTTTGGTAGGCATATCGTTTTTGACTTATTAAGAAATAAACATGTATCATATACATATTAGCATACATCACATATAAGCTAAACTAATCATGCATCACATACAAGCTAAACTAACATGCATCACATACATATTAAACTAAGCGTGTCATGGTTATGGCCCTTATTCTACAATCTTCTCAAGCCAATGAAAAGATTGATTGGTCAACCTAGGGATAGCATCTTCTCCTAAGTGCTTCCTTTTGGTTGTCTTGTGTATTGACTTCCTCCTTGTAACCTCATCTTCCAATGGACCCTCCATCTTTGTTTTGTACATTACAAAAGGAGAAATACTCGAGTTACATTCGAGTCTAAAACTAATTTTACAACAAGAATATTAGGAGAAGGCACGACATGGGCCGTATTAAAATTACAACACACATTCACAAATCTTTTGGGACTAGGCCATAACCATGCACCATGTCATTTTAACTTTTAAAGACATTGGATATTTTATTATGTTTGACAATTTGCTAATGCAATTATCAACTCATAATAAAATTTATCCTACTTCTATATCACATATAAAATAGAAAACTTATTTTATCGATCTTTATAAGTGGCTCTGATACCCTTTGTAGGGAATTCTTTATGCCAAATGGCATATCTTGTGGAAAATTAGGATCCCTTCCAAGTGATCCATGCGAAAGCAAACTCGTATAAAATAAATTTCTCTAAACCAAACCTATCTTATAGGAGAGGATTACCTTTGTTGCGTGCCCTTGTTAATCCCGCTTCTTCCTTTTGTTTGTTGGATCTTTAGCACGTTCAAGTGTCAGTGCCTCTATATGTATCCACACGAGCAAGCTCTTGTCTCACAAAAGAAAAACTAGAGTAGCTCTCCTTTACTTCTTGCTAGAGAAGTCCCTAAAGGAGAGGAAGAGAGGGAAAAGGAGAAAGGAAGAAGAAGACTCCTCTTCTTGCTAGCCTACACTCACAAACCCACACAACCAAAGCTTCCACCAAGCTCTCTCACAACCACAACAACACTTTCACCTTGGCCGGCCACTTCCATGGGGTCTTTTATAGGGTTTGAAAAACCCTTTCACCTCCACACATTCAATGCAATCCATTGCATTGGGACACAAGTTTGGCCGGCCACTTAAGGAGACAAAACCATTTTGTTTCCTTCCACCTTATCTAGCTTAGGTGGATGCTTAGGTGGCATGCTTATGTGGCATGCTTATGTGGCATTCTTATGTGGCATTCATGCATGTTGAATTAATCTTATTAATTCAATTAAGCTTATGTTATCATATTGAATTAATCTTATTAATTCAATTAAGCTTATGTTATCATATTGAATTAATCTTATTAAATCAATAAGGTAACATATTGAATTAATCTCATTAAATCAATTAGCTAAAATTCTCATTAAGCTTAAAGTCCAAAAACCATTTTGTACTTAAGCTTATTCCCATATTATTCTAGTCAAACTAGAATACTCTAATTCCTCTAATTATCATGCTCTTTGTGTGTGACCCTATAGGCTCTCATAACGTTGGCAGTGGACCTAAACTCTTTTAGATACACAAGCGATGGCGGCATCTAGCAATACATCATTGCTACCCAAGTTCTGAGATAAGTCAAGATCCGACTAACCTTTGTGACTACTATAATATATGACCGTGTCCTTCTATCCTTGATATCAGTTGATCAATGAGGCATAGACCGTGTCATCCTCGATCAATCTATGTGTTTCTTGATCACAGTAAACTAACTCAAACAAATGAGCTCAATATCTCATATTGACTCATTCGAGCATGGCCATGCGTTTTAGTAGTTCTACTCAATCAAGGGCCACCGATATCACTCTTGTCATATGAGAGGATAGATCCCATCTACATCACTCACATCCCTCCGCATAATTTGTTATATACCCGATAATTCGCCTTTATGGTCCACCTCACATTACGGGTGACGTTTGACGATACCAAAGTACATAACTCCTTATGTAGGGAACCGTAGTGACTTCAGGTCTGAGGACTATTCATACCAATAGTCACATGAGAAAGTTTATGACACTCATATAACGATCCATGAAACTTTCTCATGGCGGGTCAGTTCAGTATATATTCTCTAATATATACCCATGTGTCAACTTGATATCATATATCCATGACTTGTGAGATCAAGTCATCAATTGACCTACATGCTAGTCTTTATGTATTAATATTGCCCTTGCATATTAATACTTGACTAGGAACATTTAGAAAGTGTTCTCTACAGCCTCTCATAATCAATTCTGCCAATTGATGTGCTGTAGATAAGAACCTACTTTTCTAGGGCATTACTATATTTAATTTAGCTGGCACAAGCAAGACTTAAATATAATAACCAATCCTTTGCCTTTATAGAATATGATACAAAATGTTCCCTATTCAACCATCACATGATTGGTTCTTAGGGCTATAACTAACATAGATCCCATCTACATCCCTCCGTATAATTTGTTACATACCCAGTAATCGCCTTTATAGTCCACCCATTTATGGGTGACGTTTGACGAAGCCAAAGTATGTAACTCCTTATGTAGGGAACCATGGTGACTTCAGGTATAAGGACTAATAGTCATACTAATAGCCACATGAGAAAGTATATGACCCTCATATAATGATCCATAATACTTTATCATGGTGGGTTATTCAGTATACATTCTCCTATGCATACCCATGTGTCAACTTGATATCTCATATCCATGACTTGTGAGATCAAGTCATCGTGTTGACCTACATGCTAGTCTCTACGCATTAACATTGTCCCTGAATGTTAATACTCGACTAGGAATGATTAAGAGTTGTGTTCTCTATATCATCTCATTATCGATTCAACCAATCGATTGATATAGATAAGAACCTACTACTCAAGGACATTTTTATATTTAGTTATTTGGCATCAATACAAGTAAATATAATAACCATGCCTTTATAAATAGGAATATGATACAATAAAGTCCATACAACAATCATCACATGATTGACTCTAGGGCTTTCACTAACAATCTCCCACAAACACTAGTGTCAATCACCGTAGTATCTAATACCCAATGACCTAGTGTGACCATCATGCTTTTTCTGTGCCAAAGCCTTGGTCAAGGGATCTGCGATGTTAGCCTCTGTGGGTACTCTGCAAATCTTCACATCTCCTCTATCGATAATCTCTCGAATGAGATGGAAGCACAGTAGTATGTGTTTGGTCCGCTAGTGTGAGCGAGGTTCCTTAGCCTGTGCAATCTCTCCATTGTTGTCACAATAGAGCTCTATAGGATCTGCAATGCTAGGAACCACCCCAAGCTCAGTAATGAACTTGCAGATCCAAACTGTCTCTTTTGTTGCCTCAGATGCAGCGATATACTCGGCTTCTGTTGTAGAATCAGCAACTGTGTCTTGCTTCGAACTCTTCCAGCTCACAGCGCCACCATTCAAGCAAAATATGAACCCTGACTGTGATCTAAAATCATCCTGGTCAGGTTGAAAGTTGGCATCGTTGTAACCCTTTACAGCTAGGTCCTCATCGCCTCCAAATATCAAGAAATATTCTTTAGTTCTTCTCAAGTACTTAAGAATATTCTTGACTGCTATCCAATGACGCTCACCTGGATTTGACTGGTATCTACTTGTCATGTTCAAAGCATACGAGACATCAGGACGAGTACACAGCATGGCGTACATGATAGATCCTATAGCAGATGCGTAAGGGATCTTATCCATGCGGTCTATCTCCTCTCTAGAAGAGGGACTTTGAGTCTTCGAAAGACTCACACCATGTGACATCGACAGAAGTCCCTTCTTTGAATTCTGCATGGCAAACCGTAGTAATACCATGTCAATGTATGTACTCTGACTTAGGCCAAGAAATCTCTTAGATCTATCTCTATAGATCTTGATGCCTAGAATATAGACTGCTTCACCTAAGTCCTTCATTGAGAAGCACGTCCCCAGCCAAGTCTTCACAGACTGTAGCGAGGGATGTTATTCCCAATGTGTAGTATGTCATTCACAAACAATACAAGGAAGACAATTGTATTCCCATTAACCCTTTTGTAGACATAGGGTTCATCTTCATTCTTGATGAAACCAAACTGTTTGATCGCATCATTGAATCAAAGATTCTAGCTCCGAGAGGCTTGATTTAGCCCATAAATGGACCTTTGTAGCTTGCATACTTTCCCAGTATGTTGTGGATCTTCAAAACCCTTAGGTTGTGTCATGTACACATCCTCGAGTAAGTTTCCATTCAGAAATGCGGTTTTGACATCCATATGCCAGATCTCATAATCGTGGTATGTTGCAATAGCAAGCAAGATCCGAATGGACTTAAACAACGCCACTGGAGAAAAGGTTTCATCATAGTCAATACCATGAATTTGCTTGAAACCTTTAGCCACCAATCGGCCCTTATAGGTATGCATAAGTCCATCCATGTCAGTCTTTCTCCTAAAGACCCACTTACATCCAATGGGTTTGACCCCTTCAGATGGATCAACCAAAGTCCATACTTAGTTGGTGTACATGGATTCCATCTCGAATCTCATGGCCTCTAGCCATTTCTCAGAATCTGGGCTCATCACAGCTTCCTGATAGGAGGTAGGCTCATTCTCAATGAGCATAACGTCATCATGGTCATACAAGAGAAATGAGTATCTCTCAGGCTGACGACGTACCCTATAAGACCTGCGAAGAGGTAGGTCTATCTGAATAGGTGGTTGTTCCACAACTCTTTGTGCAAAAATCTCATCATCCACAACATTTTGTGGTTCCTGTTCAACCTCCATCAAGGCCTTAGTGCTATGGTCCTTATTTTGAATTTCTTCAAGATTGAACGTACTCCCACTAGTTTTTCTAGAAACAAAATCCCTTTCTAGAAAAACCCCAGTCTTTGCCACAAACACTTTGTGCTGACTGGGAATGTAGAAGTAATATCCCTTTGTATCCTTGGGATATCCTACAAAATAGCACCTATCGGATTTGGGTCCCATTTTGTCTGAGTCTTGACGTCGAACGTAAGCCTCATAACCCCAAATTCTCATGAAAGACATCTTGGGATTTCTCCCTGTCCATATCGTATATGGTGTCTTTATGATAGCCTTGGATGGTACACGGTTAAGGGTAAAGGCTGCTGTGTCTAGAGCATATCCCCAAAAGGATATAGGAAGATCTGTGTGACTCATCATAGATCGTACCATATCTAATAGGGTACGATTCCTCCTTTCGGATACACCATTCCACTGTGGTGTTCCAGGAGGAGTGAGTTGGGATAGAATCCCACACTCAGCTAGATAGTCACAAATCTCATGGCTAAGGTATTCACCACCTCGATATGATCGAAGTATCTTAATACTCTTGCCAAGCTGGTTTTGTACTTCATTCTTGAATTCTTTGAACTTTTCAAAGGATTCTGATTTGTGTCATAAGATACACATAACCATATCTACTGAAGTCATCAATAAATGTAATGAAGTACCTGTAACCACCTCTAGCAGCAATATTGAAAGGACCACATACATCACTATGTATAAGTCCTAACAAATCTATTGCTCTTTAGCTGTGTCCACTAAAGGGAGTCTTGGTCATCTTGCCTAAAAGGCAAGACTCGCATGTCTCATATGATTCAAAATCAAATGAGTCTAGCAGCCCATCCTTATGGAGCTGAGATAAGCGACTCTCATTTATGTGACCTAAGTGACAATGCCAGAGATAGGTTTGGTTCAACTCATTTGACTTGAACCTCTTGGTACTTATGTTATAGATAGGGCTCTCTAAGTCTAGAAAGTAGAGTTTTTTCATTAGAGGTGCACTACAATAGAACATATCATTTAAATAAATTGAACAACATTTGTTCTTTACTATAAATGTAAATCCTTTCTTGTCCAAACAAGAAACCGAAATTATGTTCTTAGTTAAAGCAGGCACATAACAACATTCATCTAATTCTAGTACAAGCCCAGAGGGCAGAGATAGATCATAAGTTCCTACAGCAACAGCAGCAACCCTTGCTCCATTGCCTACTCGTAGGTTCACCTCGCCCTTTGTCAATGCCCTGCTATTTCTCAGCGCATGCACATTGGTACAAATGTGAGATGCACATCCAGTATCTAATACCCATGATGAAGAAATAGATAGATTGACTTCTATAACATTTATACCTAAAGTAGAAGTCTCACTTCTTTTCTTCTTAACATCTTCCAAGTAAGCTTTGCAGTTACGCTTCCAGTGTCCAGCTTCCTTGCAGTGGAAGCAAGCCCCTTCCTTGGCTACCCCTCCTTTGGGTTTAAGTTCTTTGCCTTTGCCCTTGGCTTGGGAATTTCCCTTACCTTTAGGCTTTCCCTTGCCTTTCTTTTTGTGCACCATCAAAATGGTGTCAGATTTTCCCTTCTTAAGTTTAAGCTCAGCAGTTCTCAACATGTTGGGCATCTGAGGCAGTGGCTTATCAATTTCATTCATGTTGTAATTCATGACAAATTGATTGTAGGCTTGTGGCAAAGATTGCAAGATCAGGTCAGTGGTCAGCTCTTGGCCAAGTGGGAATCCCAGCCTTTGTAGGTTTTCTACGTACCCAATCATCTTGAGTACATATGGACCTACGGAAGTCCCATCTTGCATTTTGGACCCAAACAATGCCTTAGAGACTTCATATCTCTCATGCCTTGCTTTTCCTTGATATAGTTGACGAATATGTCCAACCATATCATAAGCATTCATGAACTCGTGTTACTTCTGAAGCTCAGAGTTCATGGTCGCGAGCATTAGACATGATACATCAAATAAAAGGGGAAGTCACTTCTTCAGAACCACTGGTATAAGAGGATATACCACAAGTCACTGCACCGCATGTCACAGAGGATACACAGGTGATACCTCATCATAGTGGGAGGGTTGTGAGACAGCCTGATAGATTCATGTTCTTGGGAGAATCTTCTGATTTTGTCCCTGGCGAACATGAACCTAATCCCTGGACATATGACGAGGCAATCCAAGATAAAGATGCAGTATCATGGCGAAGTGCAATGAATGTTAAGATTGAATCTATGGATTCAAATCAGGAATGAGAGCTAGTAGAACCACCGGATGGTGTAAAAACCATTGGATGCAAGTTGATCTACAAAAGAAAGAGAGGAATAGATGGGAAGGTTGAGACCTTCAAAGCGAGGCTTATTGTGAAGAGGTATACTCAGAAAGAGGGTATCGATTATGAGGAGACCTTTTCGCCAGTAGCCATGCTTAAGTCTATCCGAATTCTCTTATGCATTGCAGCTCATATGGATTATGAGGTGTGGCAGATGGATGTCAAGACAGCTTTCCTTAATGGAAGTCTTGAAGAAAACATCTACATGAAGCAACCAGAGGGATTCATTGCAAAGGGCAAAGAGCATATTGTATGTAAGCTTAATCGGTCCATTTATGGATTGAAGCAAGCTTCAAGGTCTTGGAACATCTGCTTTGATGAGGTAATCCAGTCTTATGGATTTATTCAAAGTCCGGATGAGTCTTGTGTATACAAGAGATGTGACGGAAATGTAGTGGTATTTCTTATACTATAAGTAGAAGACATTTTGTTAATTGGCAACAATGTCAAGGTGTTATCGGAAGTAAGGGAATGGTTGTCTAAACAGTTTGATATGAAGGACTTGGGAGAAGTGGGACACATCCTTGGGATCAAGGTTATAAGGGATCGCAGGAAAAGGATGTTGTGCTTATCTCAAGCTTCATACATAGACACTATTATGGATTGTTTTAGCATGCAAAACTCTAAGAAAGGTTTTCTACCTTTCAGGCATGGAGTTCCTTTATCTAAGGAGATGTGTCCTAGAACATCTTAAGAGATAGAAGTGATGAAGGTGGTTCCTTATGCTTCGGCGATAGGAAGCCTCATGTATGCGATGCTATGTACGAGACCAGATATCTGCTTTGCCTTGGGCATGGTTAGCAGATATCACTGTAATCCAGGATAGGGACATTGGACTGCAGTAAAGCATATATTGAAGTACCTGAGAATGACTAAGGATTATATGCTAGTTTACCAGGCAGACCAATTACTACCTGTGGGTTACACAGATTCCGACTTCCAATCAGATAGGGATAACAGTAAGTCTACCTCAGGTTTTGTGTTTACTTTGGGAGGTGGAGCCATAGTATGGAGGAGTGTCAAGCAGAAATGCGTGGCAGACTCTACCATGGACGCTGAGTATGTGGCAGCCTCTGAGGCGGCCAAAGAAGCTGTGTGGCTCAAGAACTTCCTGATAGACTTGGATGTGATTCTTGGTTTTCCTAGAACTATCACAATTTATTGTGATAATAGTGGTGCAGTTGCAAACTCGAAGGAACCACGAGCCCATAAGGTAAGTAAACACATAGAGCGCAAGTACCACCTGATACGAGAAATCATAAAGAGAGGAGAAGTTGTTGTGGCCAAGATTGCATCGGAGGATAACCTGGCAGATCCTTTTACTAAGGCCCTTCCGGCGAGAGCTTTTGATAGGCATGTGGAGGGAATGGGGATCAGATGTATGGCAGTTTGAGGACAGCATAGTCTTTTAGTATAAGTGGGAGATTATTGGGATGTATACTGAAAAGTCTATCTTTTGTATGAACATCTTTATTTTTAAATAAGAATCACATGATCATTGTTTGCATATTTATGGTGATGCATATTGTATAATACATTACATTGTAGATAACATGGTGTGTGGTGTTGTTGGACTTTCCGAGCCGTAAAAACCGCTTTTTGCGTTGCAGAAACCACGGAAGCCCCGGCCACGGATCCGTGCGAAGTATAAAATATAAAACTAACATGTATGTGTTTAATACCTTTAGATCTACTCTAGATCTACATGATAAGAAGTTACCCTCGATGCGACGCCCTTCGCAAATCCCGCTCGTCCAAAAGGTTCACCGGAACTCGAGAGTGTCAAGTGCACACTCCTCTATTCGTATCCACACAAGCAATAGGTGGAGAAAAATACCTTTGAGTGTGCTAGCACCCTTTAGGAATTTCGGCCAAGGAGGTTAGGAGAGCTTGAGAGGGTGATCCAAGGAAGAAGATGAAGTTGTGTAACTCACCCAAAATAAATCTCATCTAATGGTAATAGTGGCCGACCACTTTTCTTAGGGGGGGGGGGGGTTACATGCATGCATGTAACTCCTCCAAGAGCCAATGGCTCTTGGTCTCCCTCATGAGGTGGAACAACATGCTAAGTCAATGATGATGTGGAGCATCATCATTGGCCGGCCATGCCAAGTCATCATCATGACATGGCATTTGGTCAAGTCAAACTTGACCTCTTATCTCCCATGGTTGATCAAATCCAACCATTTGATTCAAGTCAATTTAATTTAATGAATCTCTATTCATTAATTTAAATTTATTTAATGAATCAAATCTAAATTAGACTCATTCAACACTTGAATCAAATTGAGTCCAACTCAATTAGTATAATTAGGATTACTCTTAATCCAATTTGGTTCAGCCCATGAACCTAATCCTCATGGTTCATCATATGAACCTAATCTCTATCTAATTGCCCTTAGTGTATGACCCTATAGGTTCTTGTAGCATTGGCAATGTCCCTAAACCTATTTAGGAACATAAGTAATGAGCGGTAACTAGCAACACATCATTGCTACCCAAGTTACAAGAATGTTGAGCTCCAACATCACCTTTGTGACTACTAATTATGACTCTCACAATATGTGACAATGTCCCTCTATCCTTGACATCTAGATTGACCAATTTAAGCATAGACCGTGTCATCCTCGGTACAATCTATATCTTGAACTCCAAGTAGACTCACTCTAATCAAATGAGCTCAATATCTCATATTGACTCATTTGGGCATGGCCATGCACTTCGTGGTCTCACTCTATCAAGAATATCGATGTCACCCCCGTCATATAGGAGGGATAGATCCCATCTACATCCCTCCGTATAATTTGTTACATACCCAGTAATCGTCTTTATAGTCCATCCATTTACGGGTGACGTTTGACGAAGCCAAAGTATGTAACTCCTTATGTAGGGAATCATGGTGACTTCAGGTCTAAGGACTAATAGTCATACTAATAGACACATGAGAAAGTATATGACCCTCATATAACGATCCATGATACTTTATCATGGCGGGTCATTCAGTATACATTCTCCAATGCATACCCATGTGTCAACTTGATATCTCATATTCATGACTTGTGAGATCAAGTCATCGTGTTGACCTACATGCTAGTCTCTACGCATTAACTGTTGGTGCAATCGGCCCAAGTCATGATTGACCAGGACTCGAGTTTGACTCGAATGATATTTTGATGTTCGACAAAAATATATGACAATGAAATTCTCAAGGTAAAGTCCAAGTCATGGGTACTTGGCATGGGAAGTCCAAGTTGAACACTTGCCATTTGGTAAAGTCCAAGTCTTGAGTACTTGGCATGAAAAGTCCAAGTGAGACACTTGGCACATGAAAAGTCCAAGCATGGGTCTTGGCGATGTAAAGGTCCAACATGGGTTGGCAAGGGAAAGTCCAAGCTTGAGTCTTGGCATGAGAAGTCCAAGGGGTTTTGTCACGCCTGCCCTTTTCGGACCCAGAATCCGGAGGGGCGGCGCGTGACGCAACCGTACATACATACATTACTTACAGCGGAAGACTTTATACATATTTCGTACTTCTTACAGCGGAAGACTTTAGACTTATTTTTTTTTCTTTTAAAACATAAACATGCATTGACATATATATATACTTCTTCTTCTTAACATAGAGCATGCATCATAACATATATAGATACTTCTTCTTACTTCTTCTTTACTTCTTCTTGATAACATAGAGCATGCATCATAACATATATAGATACTTCTTCTTACTTCTTCTTTACTTCTTCTTGATAACATAGAGCATGCATCATAACATATATAGATACTTAGTGCTTAGTTCAGGTTCTTAAACATCACGTCATAAGGAGACATATATTTATAGACATAACGGATCTTCTCCACCATGCCACTACCACACACATTGGCCCCTCCTGCTGCTCCCTTTAGTTTATCCATCCCTTACCCTTATCTGCAGTATGAGGGAAAGATAAACTATAAGCACATAGGCTTAGTAAGATCCTGTCCTACTCACAAAAACCATATATCGACATTAATCATGGCATGTAACATTCATAACGTATAAGCAATATAACATGTAACATACATGGCGTAATCAACTTAACATGTAGCATAAGTAACGTGAGTAAACATAACATGTATCATCCATAACATGGCAGCATAACATGTATCATCTATAACATAGCAGCATATCATGTAAATATATGACTTACTTAAACATAACATATAACATACGTAACATAGCAAATCAACATAACATACAACATATATGTATGGCATATCAAACATAACATACATCATATGTAACATAGTGGCATAAACATGGCATATCAAACATAACATACATCATATGTAACATAGTGGCATAAACATGGCATATCAAACATAACATACATCATATGTAACATATCAACATGGCATGTGAACATAACAATCTAATCATGTAACATGTGCAAGATGTTTTTGAAAACATATATTATAGGTACGTAAATATAAATCTCAACATATTTGGGCCCGGAATTGTACCACTTCTTCATTATCATAGCGCGCATCCCTAAATAGGCCCGAGGTAGCAAGTCTCGAACCGAATAGGTTACTAGGCCCGATCTTAGTCCGTCGACCTAGGGCAATCGTCATAGCGTAGAAGCCCATCCTAGGCCCGAGTCTTACTCCATCGACCTAAGGCATCTTGAAGCCCATCCCGTACTAGGCCCGAGTCTTATTCCATCGACCTAGGGGCAATCATACATAGAAGCCCATCCTAGGCCCGAGTCTTATTCCATTGACCTAGGGCATCATAGGAGTCCATCCCTTCTTGGACCTTGTTAAGGTCTTGGTACAAGCCATGCAGAAGGTAAAATACTTATATGCTTATTTTATAACATAGCTTATTTCATCTTGCAACATAGCATACTTCATTTCATAACATTTCATGCTTCACTTCATGAGCATATCATCTTTCATTTCATAACCATACCATTCTTCATTTCATAACATATCATTCTTCATTTCATCATCATGTCATATTTATGTCGTGAACATATCGTTTCGTTTTCATTTCATAATCTTATCTTTTTCCATTTCATAACATATTTCAAATATCGCATACTCATAGACATGGCATAAGGCAAAAGTAAGTAAACACTAACCTAAGGCATGTCATCTTCATCTAGCATTATTTAGTATCACAAATCAACATGAATTCACCCAACATAAAACACATGTTAACCTATTCATTTAACTTAACAACAACTTCATATGTACATAAGACTTAAATTAAAACTTCATTTAATTCCCAAAAATACCTGATGGTCGTACGGTCCATAGGGGTTTCTAGGGTTATCCTTCATCCTATTTAACACAACCACAACTTCATTTGCACATAGAACATGAATTAGACTTCATTTAATCACCCATAATTCATGGTGGCCGAATGGTCCATAGGGTCTTCTAGGGTTATCTTTTAACCTAATTCATTTCATATAACAACAACTTCATTTGCATATAAAACATGGATTAAAACTTCATTTATTCACCCAAAACCTAGGTTGGCCGAATGGTCCAAGTAGGGTTTTTAGGGTTAACCTTTAACCTAATTCATTTCATATAACAACAACCTAATTCATTTCATATAACAACAACTTCATTTGCATATAAAATATGGATTAAAACTTCATTTATTCACCCAAAACCTAGGTTGGCCGAATGGTCCAAGTAGGGTTTTTAGGGTTAACCTTTAACCTAATTCATTTCATATAACAACAACTTCATTTGCATATAAAACATGGATTAAAACTTCATTTATTCACCCAAAACCTAGGTTGGCCGAATGGTCCAAGTAGGGTTTTTAGGGTTAACCTTTAACCTAATTCATTTCATATAACAACAACCTAATTCATTTCATATAACAACAACTTCATTTGCATATAAAACATGGATTAAAACTTCATTTATTCACCCCAAAACCTAGGTTGGCGAATGGTCCAAGTAGGGTTTTAAGTTAACAACTAACCTAATTCATTTCATATAACAACAACTTCATTTGCATATAAAACATGGATTAAAACTTCATTTATTCACCCAAAACCTAGGTTGGCGAATGAACCTTAGTGGCTAATAGGGTTAGCTTTTGTCCTAATTCATTTTAAATCCTAACATCATCATCATATAGTTACTAAGACATAGCATATAACTTCATGAAACCCTAAATCATAGCTTGGTGAATTAACCTTAGTGGTTATTAGGTTAGCTTAACCTAAACCCTTTTCCATCCTAACATCATCATCTACTTCCTAACGACATCTTCTTCTTACAAACATGACATAAAATTTCAATAAAACACCCAAAACTTCATTTTGGCCGAATATATCATATGAGTTTCTTTTACAAAATAGCAATCGAAGCTACCCGTATGCAGGTGAGGGATACTTACATCCTTCGCTTTGCTTTGGGTGGGGAAGATAACCTAAGGAAGACCAAAACCTAGCCTTCTCTTGTTTGGATGGGGTTCGGCCAAAGGTGGAGAGGGAGCTAGAATTCAGTGAGAAGAAGAAGAAGAAGAGAGGAAATGGCAAATTAGAACCTTCCCTCTTCTTTATAAAGGGAGGAAGAGAAGTTTCTCTTCTCTTTCTCCATGCCTCTTCATTTGCCTTTATCACACTTATCTATAATCTCCCCTCTTCCTCTAATGATAATATCCTATTGGGCTTCTGGTTAGTGGGTGCATCTATAGGGTTTGGCTATCTCTAGAGGTTTGGAGTTCAATTCCTAGGTCTTGCATCCATTTTTGGCTTATTTTCTTTTATTTTGGAAAAAGGCCCACATAAAGCCCATGATCATCAAGCCAAAAATTCTTGTAAAATTGCTAGGAATTTTATGGACGTTACAGGTTTGATATTGGTTGTGTAAAGTCCAAGCGGGAGTCTTGGCAGCATAAGTCCAATGGTTGGCGGCGTAAAGTCCAAGCGGAGTCTTGGCGGCGTAAGTCCAATGTGCCTTGGCGGTGTAGACACCGTTAGCATGACATAGCCGATGGAAGCACCTGAAGGCTAGCGCGATGGATGAACAAGTCATGGATGACTTGGAGGGATCTGAGAGACGTGAGGCTGATGGAGGTGGCTAGAAGGCTTAGGTCTAGGCTAAGGGTGGTCTAGCAAGTATGGGGGAACCATACTTGGGCTAAAACCTCATGTTTGAGGTGTGCCAGTCGACTGGTGCCATGTGGCAGTCGACTGGACCGAGTCAACTAGGGTTTGACTATGGGTTGTGGCCTAGCAGTCGACTGCCAGAGGTTGGCAGTCGACTGATGGCTCGAGCAGTCGACTGATCGTGTGATCAGTCGATTGGTGCTCGAGAAATCAGCCACAGAATGGAGTCGAGACTCGACTGGTCGAGTGAGGACTCCATCAGTCGATTGATGGGTATGATTAGTCGACTGATGGTAGATCCGTTGGACTTATCCAACGTGGATCTAGCCGTTGTCTCACGACAACAGTGGCATCAGTCGACTGATGGTCCTGATCAGTCGACTGATCGACTTTTTCCAGCACAGGTTGAAGCTTTATAAGGAGCTCGTGATGGAGGAAAAACCAAGGGTTTCTTGAGAGCATTTGGGGCGATTTGCTGTTGCAAATCAGGGTCTCCAAGTTGATATCAAGCAACCAAGTGATCAAGCACTCAAAGAGCATTTGTAAAGTGTTTCCTTTACTTGTATTGCTTTGTATTTCATTATATTGCTTGTATTCATTTGATTATTGCTATAATCATTGTTAATTTTGTAATTCAGGATACTTAACTTACATGAAAAGAAGCCCTATTTATAGACAAGATTAGGGCTTATTCAAAAGAATAAATCAAACCCTATCCTAGGAATAAATCAAAATTCTATCCTACGTAATAATTATTCCTAATGATATTTAGGGATAACAATTATCCCTAATCATATCTACAATATTCTAACACTCCCCCTCAAGCTGAAGAATATAAATTATATGCACCCAGCTTGTTACATATGTAGTCAATTCGGGGACCTCTTAGTAACTTAGTAAATATATCTGCTAGCTGATCATGTGAGTTAACAAAACTAGTAGATATTTCTCTAGATATGACTTTCTCTCTGACAAAGTTGTTGGGTTTCCGGCATCGCGGCGTGTGTGTGTTCAATCACATTTCGTAAACATGAACACAGCGGAAGCAATAAAAATAATAAATCTATATTTATTACAATACACACAACACACGCATGCATATTACAACAAGTGTAGACATAACCGTAAATTTAAATTTGCAATAAAAGGAAATTTATCTACGTTATACCTTTCATATGACGTGTAGCGGGAACGGCATCAACTGGAACGATCCTCGCTAGAATCGTCTCTATCCGTATCCACGCCGAGTTCCTCAGGATGACTTCGCTAAGCCACGAGCTTCGTCTTCGTACGGGTTACTAGCCTCGTGTTGAAGACGACGTGATCGAGAGATGATCACGATCCGAATCCAAATTCGGATCCTAATACGAGTTCTCAAAACTCGCTTCTCCGAAGAGGTATTCGTCAACCAATTGACAAATCCTTCGTCCTCCACCTCAAAGGATTACCGGAGATCGAATCCCCAGTAAGTTAGCCGCTGTCGGAGCTCTAACCATCATCCAAACGACGCTCCGACGAGAGGAGAAGAAGCTGTCCAGAAAACTGGACAGCTTGGTGGAGGAGTAGGCGCCGGCCAAAACAAGGAAGCCAAGTGCTCACCTTTTCACCGAGGCCTAGGAAGATCACCGGAGGGTCGCCGGAGGGTTCACCGGCTGAAGCTTGGACGCCGGCAAGGAGATGGACGACGGCACAACAAGCTGGGCGGCACACCTAGGGTTGGTGCCGAAATCTCCAAGGATGAGGTGGGCGGCAACCTTAGGGCAAGGGTTTTGGATTAGGGCTTAATTATCCCTTAAGCCCTCTTTTATAGAGAACTAATTCTCTTAATGGTTATTGGATCATAACCATTAGGCCCATTAACCCACTCCATTAAGATAAGTTAAAATAAACCAAACCATGATGGTTTATTTTAAGTTAAAACGAACCGAACCAACTTTTGGTTCATTCGTTTAAAATAAACCAAACCCTTTGGTTTATTCTCCTCCATTGGATTAGAACCAAACCATTTTGGTTCATCCATTACTTCATAAGACTCGCCCATCCACGCCTTCCATTGCGATCAAACGATTTCATGCTCGCTTATGTTTGGTCCAACCAAACCTAGTTTCTCCCGAGAATCTCATTCTCAAGCTCGCTTTTAAATCCTTTGGATTACACTCAGCGCGTGACCAAATAGGTTCTCGGTTTATGTTGGTCGCCTATAATTAACCATTAATTATAGAACGATCATGAGTGGCACCTAGTAGTACATCATGATCCCCAATTAACCGAAAAGATCAACTGCTTGATCCGTAACTATTTCAAAACCTTCAAAGAGCTCGAATGATTCGTGCCCCATTCCCTTCACTCATCTTATACCCACTTGGTTCAGGACATGGTCTATAGTGTCAGTCCCCACTAGGCTGACTACGTCACACCTAGCCCAAGTATCATTTCCTCGTCCTACGGATTCTAGTTACTCCACATGTATCGAAGAGTACCTTACTCTAAACATGTAATGCTTTGGCCAAAGACTTTAGTAACAATCCGATGAGAGGCCATGGGTATACATCTCCTCGCAAGGAGTGGTGAATCCTTTATAGGCTATTCAAACACCTTCGATCACTTTGACTTATACCCAATCATCCCGGGTCCACATCTCCTTAGAGATGCTTGCTTAAGATGTCAAAGCATAAGTCTCTATGATCAAGATGACTTGAATACCGCAAGTCAAAGGAACATCCTTAAGCCACAAGAAGAACTTCATTGACATATCTATATATGCAGAGAACCATATGAAGTCTTACTACTGGTCACTCCAATGAACTAGTTACCATAACTAGCATCCACGATTAACTCCGACATCACTATGTCTCCACCGTTGAGAATCACCGCTTGATACACCAAGGAGTATACTGCTAGTCTCGATGTAATTGATGGTGTCCAAATCCATCAATTCATCGACTAGGATAATTTCAATACATCACACATGTAGAGATACTCACTAGTTGTGATCCAATCACAAATTCTCTCATCGTGAATCGATCGTGGACATTCAAGAAATGAGTTTAAGATCCAATCAAATACATAAAACATGTATACTCAAATAGTGAATCTTCATTTATCATATAAATGGTTCATACATAAGGCGATTGCCTTAGGACATCTCTCATATATTACTAACAGACTCCCACTTGGCCTAATGCCAATCGCTACGGTATCCAATACCATAAGCTCGAACATGACCCTCAAACTTATTTTGAGGTAATGCCTTAGTCAAAGGATCCGCTAAGTTCCTTTCAAAGGGGAATTTTCTCGATTTGTATTTCGCTCCTACCGATGATCTCTCTCGATAAGATGATAGCGCTACACATGTTTGGATCATTGATGAGACCACATCAAGTTCAAAGATGAACTTCTTGATCCAAACCGCTTCTTTGCCGCTTCCTAAAGTCGCAATGTATTCTCGCCTTTAGTGGCGTAATCCGCTATAGTGTCAAGCTTGGAACCTTTCCAACTTATTGCGCCCATTTCGGTGAATACATACTCGACTAAGACATGGAATCATCCTTGTCCGTCGAGTCCGCATCCGTGATACCCACGTATCACCATGTACCCTTCTCCATATATTAGAACACATCCTTAGTTCTTCTTAAGTACTTAAGGATCGCTTAATACCACCCAATGATCCATTCCTCGATCGATTGGTATCCGCCGTGACACTCGTGAGCATACGATACATCGAGCCTCGTACATAACATAGCATACATGATAGATCCTATTGCGGATGCATAGGGAATCTCACTCATGCAAATCCTCTCGTCTTCTGTGCGCGGACACATAGACTTCGAAAGGTGTACCCCATGCCTGATGGGTAGGAAACCTTTCTTGGATTCCGACATGCTAAACCTCTTAGCACTCGGCCTATATATGTAGACGCGAAGACCAAGCAACCGCTTCGATCTATCTCTATAGATCTTAATCCCGAGGATGTAGGTTGCTTCTCCTGTGTCTTTCATGGAGAATGTCTTGGATAACCAAACCTTCACTGATCAGAAGATTGAAACATCGCTTTCCTATAAGTAGTATGTCATCGACATACAATACTAGGAACACGATCGCACTCCCACTAACCTTCTTGTACACACAAGGTTCGCTCGATTTTGTGAGAAATCAAACTTTTGATTGTCTCATCAAAACGGATATTCCAACTCTCGGATGCTTGCTTCAATCCATAAATGGACCATCGCAATTTGTATACCTTGGTTTTATCAACCGATGTGAAACCTCAGTGATCATATACACGCCCTCGAGCGTGTTTCCATTAAGGAAAGTTGTTTCACATCCATCCGCCATATCTCATAATCATAATGAGCCGCTATGGCCGGAGCATCCGAATGGATTTAAGCATAGCTACAAAGTAATAGGTTTCATAATCAACACCTTGCTTTTGACGATATCCTTTCGCCACTAATCTAGCCTTATAGGTAATCACATTACCATCCATGTCGCTTTTCTTCTTGAAAACCCATTTGCACCCTATAGGCTTTATGCCTTCAGGTGGGTCAACCAAGTTCCAAACTTGGTTTTCATACATGGAATCCATTTCACTTCATGGCACCAAGCCACTTATCCTTTCTCAACTTGTCAAGACTTCTTCATAACTGTAGGTTCCTCATCATCAATGAGTAACACATCGCTCGATTCACTTACGAGAAATCCATATCTCTCAGGAATATTGCGTGTTCTACCAGATCTACGAAGATGTGGTGTTACAATAGGTCCAGCCGATTGCTCATCACTATGAGTTTTCGATCATTGTGCTTCACTGTATCTCATCAATGTCTATTTGAGTCTCGAGCCTCCTCAAGCTCGACGACACTCCCACTATTTTCTTGCAAGAGAAACTCTTTCTCTAGAAACACAACATGACTTGAAACAAACACCTTTTGTTCCACAGGATGATAGAATTGGTAACCCCTTGTTTCCTTAGGGTATCCAATAAATAGACATTTATCAGACTTAGCATCCAATTTGTCAGATACAGTCCGCTTCACATTAGCAGGACAACCCCATATCTTCAAGTAAGATACATGAGGTTTCTTATTATTCCATATCTCATATGGAGTAGTAGAGACTACCTTGGTTGACATTCTGTTTAACAAGTAAACAAATGCCAAGTGCATAACCCCAAAAGGACTTGGGAAGAGTGATGATTCATCATTGACCTGACCATGTCCAACAAGGTCCGGTTACGCCTCTCAGATACACCATTATGCTGTGGTGTATATGGCGGAGTCCATTGAGACAATATGCCATTGTCTCTTAGATAATCAAGAAACTCTTGACTTAAGTATTCACCACCTCGATCCGATCGAAGTATTTTAATACTTTTGTCATGTTGTTTCTCTACTTCATTTCTGAATTCTTTGAACCTTTCAAAGGCTTCAGACTTGTGTTTCATCAAGAACACATACCCAAACCGTGAGTGATCATCGGTGAAGGTAATGAAGTAGCTATAGCCTCCTAATGCTTGAGTTGACATAGGTCCACATACATCGATGTATTAGTCCTAGTAACTCTCCCACTGCTCACCTTTCCAAAGAAAAGGTAACTTAGTCATCTTGCCTTTAAGCATGATTCGCATGTATCGTATGAATCCAATTCAACGATTCCGAATTCCACATCGGTGTAATTCGGACATGCGCTTTCTTGCTTATATGGCCAAGACGACAATGCCACATATAGGGAGTCTAATTTGATTATCCTTTCGAGCACGCTTGTTGCTCGCTTCGATATTGAAGATGTCACCGATACGCCCAACGATAAACACCATTGCTTAAAGTTCCACCCATAAAGAACTCCATTCAAAGTTATGTAACAACAATTGTTACTAAAGTCAAATGGTACCATTTCTATTTAAACAAGAAATAGAAATGATGTTCTTTATCAACGAAGGAACATAAAAGCAATTGTCCATTTCTAAGACAAGTCCTCGTAGGAGTTTCAACAATACGCTCGATGGCGATCGCAAAGAACCTCGCTCCATTCCCAACACGCAAATTTGACTCTCCTCGACGAAGTCTTCTTCTATTCCTTAGCCCATGTATGTCATTACATATATGTGAGCCACACCCAAGATCCAATACCCAAGTGTTTGAGGAAATAGAATGACAATCAATAACGAAGATATCAAGAAGATGGGGCATCCGATGCCTTATTCTTCTTCACTGACTCAAGATAAATCTTGCACTTTCTTCAAGAATGGCTCTCCTTGCCATAATGATGGCAAGTTTCCTCTTTGTGCTAGTTCTACCTTCTTAGCCTTCTCTTCTTTCCCTTCTGTTCCTTTGACTTCCTCTTAGAACCTTTCTTCGAGGAATCAACTAACAAAGACCGCCCCCTCGCCATGCTTCTAAGACTCCACGCCTTCAAAGATATCGAGCAAGCATCACGATGAACCTTCTAGCATCTCAGAGGTGAAGAGGAGCTGAGACTTCAACCTTTCAATCTCACTTGCTCATCAACCAACTCACAAAGATGAAGGATCAATATGAGCATCCATATGCTCATGCCGCGTAGCTTGGGTTCCATCGCGGGCTAGCATGATGCAACTCATTTGTTCATAATCACTCACATGTTTCGATAGGCCAACAATTGGTCCAGAGTTGCATCATTACTAGGACGGGCGGAAGAGGCGCTGAGGACATTTGCAAGCTTTTCAACCTTGAGAACAATTCTCAAGCTTCTAAGCCACCCAAGAAGCTCGCTACCAATTTATTTATTCAATCCAAAATGGAACGCAAATTCAAAGACATCATGATCAATCTTAGAAATACAAAACGAGCATATATGAGAAAGATGATTTTAAAATGCATCAATATACATTTATAAATCCCATTCATTTTTCAATTTCAAAACCCCAAAATCACTTCGGGAGATCGTAGGTCCATCTCCGAATGGGTTGATATCCATCATAGTTATGAACAACCTTGGAGAGAGTCCAACAAGCCATTCATAACTACGACGGTAGGTATCAACTATACCGATTGCATATCACGTATATGCAACTATCACAATGTACTATCAACTAATTGAATGTTCACACATACATCGGGTTGTTAACACATTAACAAGTATGCATCATATGCATAGCACCCAACTTCACCTCCCTTTACATCGACCTTGGAGAGAGTCCAACAAGCCGATGCTCCAGGTTAAAGCCAACCCATTAATCGAGAAATAGTTTTAATATGGTTAGAGCGCATTCAACCAATTAGCCCAGCTTGGAGAGAGTCCAACAACCAAAGCTAACGATTGACCTCTGACTCTTACCATATTAGTATTAAACTATTCCATGGTTTGAACATGTTCGGGTTCGAGCCAGGCTTGGAGAGAGTCCAACAACCCAAACAAGAAACGGAACTCTGGTTCTAACCATATTAATGGAAGGTGTAGGCTTTAATATTGTTTAAGGTTTTTTATGTCTCATCCTCTTTGCATGCAAATAACTATTATCTATATGGCATGACATACATGGCATACATCTACATGTCACGACACGCATGGCATAATGATATGCATCTAATGCAATTACATGGCATACAATTATGTCATGTATATAATTTCCTTATATGTCATAACTATTTATGGAAATAAAATATGTTTAAGATTTGATTCTCCAAATTAAATCATAATTAAATTAGGAAACAAATTTCCAAATCTAATCACATATTTTATTCATGGAATTATTTGATTAAGGAAAATCTATTTAGGAAACCAATTTCCTAAATCATTAAAACTACTTATGGAAATAAAATATTTAAAGATTTGATTTCCCAAATCAAATCATGATTAAATTAGGAAACAAATTTCCAGAATCTAATCAAATATTTTATTTATGGAAAATATCAATTTCCATAAATACTTCCAACTTTCAAAAAGTGGAAGATTTCCATAAATACTTCTAGACTTTCCAAAATTGAAAAATTTCCATAAATACTTCTAAATTTCCAAAATTAGAAAATTTCCAGAAATACATTATGACTATCGCAAAACCATTTTTACGATTATGTCGAAACACAACCTGGGCTCTCGATACCCTTTGTTGGATTTTAAGACCAGGCGTGTGTGTGTTCGATCACGTTTCGTAAACATGAACACAGCGGAAGCAATAAAAATAATAAATCTACATTTATTACAACACACACAACACACGCATGCATATTACAACAAGTGTAGATATAACCGTAAATTTAAATTTGCAATAAAAGGAAATTTATCTACGTTATACCTTTCGTATGACGTGTAGCGGGAACGGCATCAACCGGAACGATCCTCGCTAGAATCGTCTCTATCCGTATCCACGCCGAGTTCCTCGGGATGACTTCGCTAAGCCACGAGCTTCATCTTCGTACGGGTTACTAGCCTCATGTTGAAGACGACGTGATCGAGAGATGATCACGATCCGAATCCAAATTCGGATCCTAATACGAGTTCTCAAAACTCGCTTCTCCGGAGAGGTATTCGTCAACCAATTGACAAATCCTTCGCCCTCCACCTCAGAGGATTACCGGAGATCGAATCCCCAGTAAGTTAGCCGCTGTCGGAGCTCTAACCGTCGTCCAAACGATGCTCCGACGAGAGGAGAAGAAGCTGTCCAGAAAACTGGACAGCTTGGTGGAGGAGTAGGCGCCGGCCAAAACAAGGAAGCCAAGTGCTCACCTTTTCACCGAGGCCTAGGAAGATCACCGGAGGGCTGAAGCTTGGACGCCGGCAAGGAGATGGACGGCGGCACAACAAGCTGGGCGGCACACCTAGGGTTGGCGCCGAAATCTCCAAGGATGAGGTGGGCGGCAACCTTAGGGCAAGGGTTTTGGATTAGGGCTTAATTATCCCTTAAGCCCTCTTTTATAGAGAACTAATTCTCTTAATGGTTATTGGATCATAACCATTAGGTCCGTTAACCCGCTCCATTAAGATAAGTTAAAATAAACCAAACCATGATGGTTTATTTTAAGTTAAAACGAACCGAACCAACTTTTGGTTCATTCGTTTAAAATAAACCAAACCCTTTGGTTTATTCTCCTCCATTGGATTAGAACCAAACCATTTTGGTTCATCCATTACGTCTTCATAAGACTCGGCCCATCCACGCTTCCATTGCGACTGAAACGATTTCATGCTCGCTTTATGTTTGGCCCAACCAAACCTAGTTTCTCTCGGTCTGAGAATCCCATTCTCAAGCTCGTTTTAAATCCTTTGGATTACGCTCGTTGTACGTGTGACTAAATAGGTTCTCGGTTTATGTTGGTCGTCTATAATTAACCATTAATTATAGAACGATCATGAGTGGCACCTAGTAGTACATCATGATCCCCAATTAACCGAAAAGATCAACGGTTGATCCAGAACTATTTCTGAAACCCTTCAGCAGCTCGAATAATTCGTGCCCCATTCCCTTCACTCATCTTATACCCACTTGGTTCAGGACATGGTCTATAGTGTCAGTCCCCACTAGGCTGACTATGTCACACCTAGCCCAAGTATCATTTCCTCGTCCTACGGATTCTAGTTACTCCACATGTATCGAAGAGTACCTTACTCTAAACATGTAATGCTTTGGCCAAAGACTTTAGTAACAATCCGACTAGAGGCCATGGGTATACATCTCCTTGCAAGGAGTGGTGAATCCTTTATAGGCTATTCAAACACCTTCGATCACTTCGACTTATACCCAATCATCCCGGGTCCACATCTCCTTAGAGATGCTTGCTTAAGATGTCAAAGCATAAGTCTCTATGATCAAGATGACTTGAATACCGCAAGTCAAAGGAACATCGCACTTAAGCCACAGTAAGAACTTCATTGACATATCTATATATGCAGAGAACCATATGAAGTCTTACGGCTGGTCACTCCAATGAACTAGTTACCATAACTAGCATCCACGATTAACTCCGGACATCACTATGTCTCCAGCCAGTGAGAATCAGCTGCTTGGATACACCAAGGAGTATACCTCGTGCTAGTATCGACAGAATTGATGGTGTCCAAATCCATCAATTCATTGACTAGGGATAATTCCAATACATCACAATTACACATGTAGAGATACTCACTAGTTGTGATCCAATCACAAATTCTCTCATGCTGTTAATCGTATCGTGGACATTCAGTAAATGAGTTTAAGATCCAATCAAATACATAAAACATGTATACTCAAATAGTGAATCTTCATTTATCATATAAATGGTTCATACATAAGGCGATTGCCTTAGGACATCTCTCATATATTACTAACAAAAGTGACAGTCAACTTCTATATGCTTTGTCCTCTCATGAAAAACTGGATTTGAGGCGATATGCATGGCGGCTTGGTTATCACATATAAGTGACATTTGTGTAACGTCTCCAAATTTTAGCTCCTGAAGCAACTGTTTGAGCCATATAAGTTCTTGACTGGCTATGGCCATAGCTCGATATTCTGCCTCTGCACTGGATCTTGCCACAACATTCTGCTTTTTGCTTTTCCAAGAAACAAGGTTATTTCCGACAAATATACAAAAACCAGAAGTAGATCTCCTATCAATGGGAGATCCTGCCCAGTCTGCATCAGAATATCCTATAACTCGAGTATGTCCTTTGTCTTCATACAAAAGACCTTTTCCTGGAGCGCCTCTGATATATCGAACAATGCGAATCACAGCATCCCAATGTTCTTTACACGGAGAGTTGAGAAACTGACTTACTACACTTACTGCAAATGAGATATCTGGACGAGTAACAGTAAGGTAACTTAGTCTTCCTACTAATCGCCTGTATCGTTCAGGATCTAGTAGAGGCTCCCCCTGATTTGGTAGGAGCTTGACATTAGGATCCATAGGGTTGTCAACTGTCTTTGAGTTTAACATTCCTGTTTCTTCTAGAATATCCATTGCATACTTCCTTTGAGATATAATGATCCCATTTCTGGACTGTGCTACTTCTATTCCCAAGAAGTATTTAAGTTTGCCGAGATCCTTTGTCTGAAAATGTTTGAAAAGATGTTGTTTCACTTGTGAGATCCCGAGATGATCACTACCTGTGATGACAATATCATCAACATAAACCACTAGGTAGATGCACCCAGCCGATGAGTGGCGATAAAAGACAGAATGGTCAGCCTCGCTCCGAGTCATGCCGAACTGTTGAATTACAATACTAAATCTACCGAACCATGCTCTGGGTGACTGCTTGAGACCATATAAAGATTTTCGCAAGCGACACACAAGACCAGAAGACTCCCCCTGAGCAACAAAACACGGAGGTTGCTCCATGTAGACTTCTTCGAGCAGGTCACCATGTAAGAACGCATTCTTGATATCCAACTGATAAAGAGACCAGTGTTGAATCGCAGCAATGGACATGAGTAAGCGTATAGAGGACATCTTGGCAACAGGAGAAAACGTGTCCCCATAATCCAATCCGAAGATCTGAGTATAACCTTTAGCAACGAGACGAGCCTTAAGCCGATCAACCGTTCCGTCTGGACCAACCTTCACTGTATATACCCATCGACAACCAACAACTGACTTTCCTGGTGGTAGAGGAACGAGATCCCAAGTCCCACAACTCTGTAAAGCACTCATTTCGTCTAACATAGCCTGTTTCCATCCTGGATGGGCAAATGCATCTCCTGCAGTCTTTGGAAGAGAAACAGACGACAAAGAGGAAAGACAAGAATAATAGGAAGGAGAAAGACGATGGTAACTCAAAGAAACATAATGTGGAGAAGGATTACGAGTGGAACGTATACCTTTTCGAAGGGCAATGGGAATATCAGATTCAGAAGACTGGACCGGAGGAGGGAGCGGAGGACCTGGCTCCAGAGATGATTCCATGGCAGAGTCAGTGTTAACCCAAGAGCAGGTAACGAGGACTACCGATAAACTCGCAATGAGGAGGAATTGGGGTGATAGAGAAACTTCCGGAGGATCAAAGACTGATACAGGCATAGAAGGATGAAACTCAGACGATGACTCTAAAGACCCAAAGAAAGGAACTGAATCAAAGAACGTGACATCGGCAGAGATGAAATACCGACGGAGAGTAGGGGAATAACACTTATACCCTTTCTGAGACCGTGGGTACCCAAGGAAAACACATTTATGCGACCGAGGAGAGAGTTTATCAATGCCAGGATCAAGAGCATGAGCAAAACATGTAGAACCAAAGACCCTAGGTGGTAAAGGATGAAGGGACTGCTTCGAATAAAGTACATGATGAGGTATTTGACCCTGTAAAGTAGAGGAAGGCATGCGATTGATGAGATAACATGCAGTAAGTACGGCGTCACCCCAAAAACGAAGAGGAACGTGAGAGTGGAGGAGAAGAGTCCGGGTGGTCTCGAGAAGATGACGATTCTTGCGTTCTGCGACTCCATTCTGTTGGGGGGTATGAGGACAAGACTTCCGATGTAATATGCCGTGAGATGCCAAAAAGGTTTGAAACGGAGTAGATAGATATTCACGTGCATTATCACTCTGCAAGGATCGAAGAGGGATACCAAATTGTGTTTTGACTTCATTAAAAAAAGATTGAAAAATAGAAAACAATTCAGAGCGATCTTTCATCAGATATAACCAAGTACAACGGGAAAAATCATCTATAAAAGTAACAAAATATCGTGACCCCAATGTAGAGGTAACACGACTCGGACCCCAAATATCAGAATGAACCAAAGCAAAGGGAGACGTAGCCCGACTTATAATGCGAGGAGAAAATGAACTACGTACATGCTTGCCTAACTGACATGACTCACAAGACAAAGACTTTAAGTGAGACAGACTAGGATGTAATTGTTTTAACTTATCAAGACCAGGATGTCCCAATTGAGCATGGATAACAAGTGGAGATGCTGCCGCCGTACCAACAAGAGAGTTTTGGTGAAGTTGATATAGACCATGAGACTCACATCCGGAGCCAATCATCCTCCCCGTACTCCGGTCCTGCAATGAAACAGAAGATTTAGTGAATGAGATGACACAATCAAGAGATCGAGTGAGCTGGCTTATTGATAATAAATTAAAGGGGGCTCCGGGAACATAAAGAACATTCTGAATGGGAAGAGATGGAGAAGAATGAACAATACCAACACCTTTGGACTGAGTCTGAGAACCATTTGCCATAGTGACAAAGGGTAAATAACCAGAAGTAGATAGTGAGGAAAAAAGAGATCTATTACCAGTGATATGATCGGTGGCCCCAGAGTCAAGTACCCAAGGACCCGAAGAGCGAGATATGCCAGCAAAGGAATTACGGCACTATGCGCAAGGGAATTAGACTCCTGTCGACCCTCATACCACTTCAGAAAGTCATCATAGGAAGGCGGTGGAGTTGGAGCTGGGGTTGACTGAGGTGGTGGAGTTGGAGCTGGTGTTAACTGTGAACTGGAAGCCGAAGACGTGACAGAACTCTGAGCGATCTGAGCAGTACGAGGAGGTCGACCATGGAGACTCCAACATTTATCAATCGTGTGTCCTGGTCGGTGACAATGATTACACCAAGGACGTCCTTTGCCATTCTTACGCGGTGGAGGTTTGTTGTTATTTCCAGAGACCAATGCTGAAGAGTCAACTGGAACGGAGGATGGTAATGTCAAGACTTTGGTAGGGACACGGAGGAGAGTCGCCCAGGTAGAGTCCATGGTTGCTTCTATGGGGCTGCCCAGGATCTGATCACGAACATGAGAGTAATCTGTGGGCAGACCATATAACGCCAGAGACATAAAAAATTTCTTCCGATTTTCAAGCTCTGCAATAGGAGTGGCCGCAGGTGGGAGCAGGTCATTGAACTCACACAGAAGGCTAGAGACTGATCCCAAATAAGTTGACATAGACTCCTTGATCTGACGGGCATTAAGAATGGTCATGAGGTCATCACAAACTTGATAGAGTCGCCGAGAAGTGTTCGTAAAAAGTTGTTGAGCTTGTATCCAAACATCCTTGCAGGTCTTATGAGTTCGGAAGACATCTCGAAGAGATGGATGGATCGTGGCTCGGATAATGCAACACAACTGAGCATCAACTTTTCTCCATAAAGGACGATCGGCCACTTGAATATCCTCTTCAGTTTGTATGAGATGCTTTTCATATCCCTGTCCAACAAGCCAAAGCTCAATATAAGAAGCCCAAGAGGAGTAGTTCTTACCATCCAAGAACTCAGACGAGAGCGGTGTCGTCACATGGTTGGTAAAAATCGGAAACTCTGGCTTTGAAGTATTGGAGGTAGTCGTGATGAATGACACAGGTATTGGCTACTCTTTGTTACCCTCACTCTGCAGGCGACTGCAGCAGGGGATCAAAGTCGATACGACGGTCGAGGGGAACCAGATCTGTGAAGAGCGGCCTCTTGTTGAGGAACTGCTCCGCGAAGAGTAGCCAAGGCAAGTGGAAAGGAGGAGCTGGGGGTGGGGGGCGCGACGCACTGGATCCCGGAGGAGCGGCTTCGACAACGATCTTGTGATCGGCGGGCAGGTCTACGTCTACCGTGTCCGCTGCACTCGATCACTTCGTCCGTCGGGTATCATGGCGGAGCAGACTGAGAAGGAAGCGAATCGTGATCCGCAGCAGGGGAGGAGAGGCTGGTGATATCGGCGGCGGTGACTATGAAGAAGCTGAGCGTCGGTTTTTCCTTCGCCGCTCGTTGCTGCTGCTGCTGAACGAACGGAGAAGAAGACGGAGAAAGGAGAGGGAGCTGGCGCTGGAGGCCGCTGGCGCTCGCGCGATCGATGGGCTGTCGAGCGTGAATCCACTGCTCCGCTGCACGTCGCCGTTGTCGCTCGCGAGGAAGAAGCGTCCGCCGCCGTCGGCTGTCGCACGAGTGGAGAAGTCGCTGCGAGCGCTGCGCGTGCCGAATCGCCGCGAGGTGTAGGCGGAAGTGAGCGTCTGTGGCTCGGGAGAAGAATGCGGCGGAAGCTTTAAAAAATTAGGGCTCTGATACCATGTTAATTTTGTAATTCAGGATACTTAACTTACATGAAAAGAAGCCCTATTTATAGACAAGATTAGGGCTTATTCAAAAGAATAAATCAAACCCTATCCTAGGAATAAATCAAAATTCTATCCTACGTAATAATTATTCCTAATGATATTTAGGGATAACAATTATCCCTAATCATATCTACAATATTCTAACAATCATATTGTACGAGGTTTCTCCACCTCCGTATTGTTCCGAGAAGGAGTGTTTATTAGTGTTTGCGTGTGCATCACTAGAGCTCGTAGAGCTCGATCCATGGAGTAGGAACCTTGAGGTTCCGAACCAGGTTATATCATCGTGTTCGTGTGTGTTTGTCTATTTTATTATTGTATTATTTCTATTTCCGCTGTGCTAACGAATTTGTAGAGACGAACGCGATCGATTTCCATCCACGTACGGGCAAACGCTATTCATCCCCCCCCCTCTAGCCGTTACAAAGATCCTAACAAGTGGTATCAGAGCCCGGGGCTCTTCTACGGATTAACAACCCGGAGTCAAGAAGCTAGAGGGAAGAATATGGTTTTCCAAGAAAAATTGGGTGACGACGTCAACATTCCACCTTCCTTCAACCGCGAACATTTCGCATATTGGAAAGGTAGGATGGAATATTTTCTAATGACGAATATAGAAAATTGGTTTACCGTGACTATAGGTTTTGATGCTCCGAGAGGGGAGAACGGCGAGATCCTCAAAATGAAGCGATGGACCGAGGAGCAACGGGAAAAATTCAAGACAACTGTTAAGGTAACAAAAATGTTGATTAATTTGATACCTAACGACATTTTGTCCAGATTAGGAAGCTATAGGGATGCCAAGGAGTTGTGGAACAAGTTGGTCAAGTTCCACGACAATCCCGAATCGGTCCAAGAAGACTTGGAAGAGGAGGAGACCGAAGAAGAATCATCATCATCCTCACAAGAAAGTGAGGAGTCAATTTCTGGATCGGAAGAGGTGGAGGAAGTGGAAGAAGCATCCACCTCAAGGATTGAGGGGGAGGAGAGAACCTCCATACCGGAACATCAAGAAGAAGCTTCGACATCCGGTCAAGATGAAGAAGCCCAAAGTCCAATTCCGGTCTCCACCACCGAACTAGGTAACTCAAGCAATTTGGTTTTAAATAAAAAACATATAATTTGCTTTGAGTGTAGGGAAAGTGGACATTACAAGAGCAAATGTCCAAAGAAGGTTAAGAAGACACCTCCGGTGCCTAAAAGTCAACAAAACTCAAAGGATGCCGGTTCCCCATCACCTAAAGGCAAGGAGCACATCATATGCTTCAAATGCAATTCAAAAGGACATTATAGGAATCAATGTCCTAGGAGGAGCAAAAAGACCAAAGTAGGAGCATCACAAGTAGGGGGAGCTACTAAGGAAAACCCTAAGGTATATCATTTCAATAATGCTCATTCTTCTAGGTTTAATAGACAAAAGCATGCTAGGAGTTTTAATTCTCTTGCAATTTATGAAAAGCATGCTAATAGGAACAAATATTATTGTTTAGGAGCTAAGAGTGTCCATTTTGAAACTAAGGAGAAATTTGGGACTAATGTCCCTAGAAAAACCTTACCTAATGAATCTATTAGGAAAATACAAGAACACTTAGATTTTAATCCCAAGTGGACTAGGCATATGCCTAGGAAGTCCAATGCCCATGATTTAAATCAAAATTCTAAAATTGGGCAATTAGAATTAGAGAACCAAGCCTTGAGGTCAAGGCTTGAAAAACTTGAGAAGACCCTTAACATTATGCAAAATCAATTTAAAGGGTCTAATGGTCAAACTCCTATGTCAAAAAGTCAAAGTCAACATCTAGGACCTAAGAGTCAAAAGTCAACCAAGGGCAAGAAAAGTTTGGGTCACAAACCTAAGCCTAAGGTGGCTTATCATTGTGTTCCATTTGACTATGGAACACTAACTAGGTCTAGGAAGACCAAGGTCAATAGGGAAGTCATCCCTAGAGTTGACCATGGTAAGTGCCTAGTGGCTAGGGTTTCGAAGAAACCTAGGGTGGCCACTAAGAAGGTTATTAGGGAGGCAATTCCTAAGGTTAACCTTGGCAAGACCACAATGACCAAGGCTTCTAAGCCTAGGAGGGCCATTAGAAAGGTATCTAGGGAGGTTATCCCTAAGAAATACCTAATTAACCCCAGGAGCTCAAATAGGTTTTGGGTTCCTAAGAGCGTAATTGATTCATGCTAGATGGGTTAGGGTGTGCCAACCTTAAATGGATGGGTAGTTAACTTAACCATGGCAAAGGTGGCTTTTTAGGTTATTTTCAAGGTTATGGATACCTTGGAAATAGGTTTGAATTTGAATCCTAAAGGTTTTTAGGATGTGCCAATATTACTTAAGAAGTTGGATAAAAATGATCAAATTGGCACAATTAGGTTTATAGGTATTTAGTGTGCCATTTTGGGTTTTTGGCATATTTGGGAGAATTTAGGTTAATATGGCAAAATATACTTAATCCCAACAAATGGAAACTAATATTAAAATTTAGGTATTCTTATACCTATATATTTTATATGCCATGCCTTGATTTGCCATATGCCATGACATGACATCATATTTATTTCTAGCATTTATGTGTCATGATTATGCTTAGGATTAAGGATTAATGTCATGTGTTTTTGGATTTCATCTTATGCCATGACATCATGATTATGAGCATGTGTTTATCTATATCATCATTAATGCCATAATCATTCATGCATTTAAGAAAATTTTGATTGAAATTGATTTAAGGACAATGGTATGACTTGGAGTCCCATTAATAAGAGAATCAAGTAGAGTTGTCTTAGAAAAATGCATGAAACCCTAGATTAGGGAGAACAAAACCCACATCTCACATCCAATTGACATGTATGTGTATTTATACACCCTATATACATGTGAGATGCTAGGATATGAGTTGAGTTCAAGGTGCATAGTTTTTGCATCTAGATGAACTAAAACTCATCTAATTTCAATATGGATCATTGGGAAAGCTTGTGTGCAAGTCATGTGCATAGAGCCCAAGGAATATGATCCAAAATAAGGTTTTGAAAACTTTTTAAAATCATTTTAGAAAACCTTGGTGAAGCCTATCTTTTGATAGCAATCACCATTGATGAGATTGATACAAAGTGAGCTTAAACTTTGAAGTTTTTAGTCACTTTTGGATTTTGTATCAAACTCGCTATTTTATGGGTAAAATATTTTTCAAACATTTTTCACCCATTGTATTGGTCATAGGTATTATACGTATCAAATTTCGTGATTTTTCGATATACGTATAATTATTTATGATTTTCTGAAATTCGATTCTGATAATCAAATTGAAATTTCATATCGATCACCGCCATTGGTGGCAGTCGACTGATAGAGGTGCCAGTCGACTGATGTCTGAATCACTCGACTGGTAGCCTGATTTCGGGGTAACCAAGGTTGCTTAACCCGATTTCAGCTACGGTTAAGGTCCCTAACCACTCTTAACCCTAGGATATGCTTTGGGAAGCATGATGAAGGGTGAAAATCCATTGGATATGGATTAGGAGAGGTGTTTAGGGTTTGTATCAATTTTAAGGTGTTGGAAAGTTCAATGTCGAATTTCTAACCTTAATTTAGATGGTTCAGAGTTCCTATTGGCTTAGGGACTTCCCAAGGACATTATTGGTGCAATGGTCAAGGGGGAGCAAGCCTTTAGGGGAAGGTATCCATCTTGGAGTGATGGATGTGTTTTTCTTTCTTTTTGAAGGGGAGAATGTTATCAATTGGGAAAATTGATGGATTTTTAGAAACCCAATTTGGAAATTGGGAGAGTGTATAGGATTGCCTCTCTTGAGTGATATGAGACTTATCACTAAGAAGATGGTAGGAATCCTAGGTGTTTTTGGACCAAGGGAGAGATTGTAAGATCTCATTGGGACATGAGACATTGACCTCCTTGGAGAGAAAACCTTTTTGATGTTAGTCAAAAAGGGGGAGAATGGTTGGGGGAGAACATTTGGAGAATGTTTAAGATTACCAATTTGGGATAATTGGTAAGGGATTTGAGTTAGTGTTCTAACTCAATGTTTTGTTTGGTTTTTGTCAAACATCAAAAAGGGGGAGATTGTTGGTGCAATCGGCCCAAGTCACGATTGACCAGGACTCGAGTTTGACTCGAATGATGTTTTGATGTTCGACAAAAATATATGACAATGAAATTGTCAAGGTAAAGTCCAAGTCATGGGTACTTGGCATGGGAAGTCTAAGTTGAACACTTGGCATTTGGTAAAGTCCAAGTCTTGAGTACTTGGCATGAAAAGTCCAAGTGAGACACTTGGCACATGAAATGTCCAAGCATGGGTCTTGGCAATGTAAAAGTCCAACATGGGTTGGCAAGGGAAAGTCCAAGCTTGAGTCTTGGCATGAGAAGTCCAAGGGGTTTGATATTGGATGCGTAAAGTCCAAGCAGGAGTCTTGGCAGCATAAGTCCAATGGTTGGCGGCGTAAAGTCCAAGCGGAGTCTTGGCGGCGTAAGTCCAATGTGTCTTAGCGGTGTAGACACCGTTAGCATGACATAGCCGATGGAAGCACCTGAAGGCTAGCGCGATGGATGAACAAGTCATGGATGACTTGGAGGGATTTGAGAGACGTGAGGCTGATGGAGGTGGCTAGAAGGCTTAGGTCTAGGCTAAGGGTGGTCTAGCAAGTATGGGGGAACCATACTTGGGCTAAAACCTCATGTTTGAGGTGTGCCAGTCGACTGGTGCCATGTGGCAGTCAACTGGACCGAGTCAACTAGGGTTTGACTGCGGGTTGTGGCCTAGCAATGATCGCCAGAGGTGGGAAGCGATCGATGATGAGCAATGATCGATCGTGGTGATCACCGACTGGTGCTCGAGAAATCGGCCACAGAATGGAGTCGAGACTCGACTGGTCGAGTGAGGACTCCATCAGTCGACAGATGGGTATGATAAGTCGACTAATGGTAGATCCGTTGGACTTATCCAACGTGGATCTAGCCGTTGTCTCACGACAACAGTGGCATCAGTCGACTGATCGACTTTTTCCAGCACAGGTTGAAGCTTTATAAGGAGCTCGTGATGGAGGAAAAACCAAGGGTTTCTTGAGAGCATTTGGGGCGATTTGCTGTTGCAAATTAGGGTCTCCAAGTTGATATCAAGCAACCAAGTGATCAAGCACTCAAAGAGCATTTGTAAAGTGTTTCCTTTACTTGTATTGCTTTGTATTTCATTATATTGCTTGTATTCATTTGATTATT